>CM035131.1:81248989-81398989 GCA_020205605.1 Panax ginseng
AGGTAAACATGATGCTATGTGCAGCAACATGATGCAAATGCATGATGCATGATGGAAATGATTGTCGGTTCCCTTGTAATCCTGTCGGGATGACAATCAGTGATGGCCTTGAAATGCGATCCAAGTCTTCAAGGATGTTGACGTTGGGGCTATCACCAAAGTCTTGAATCCTAGACACTGGCTTATATTCCATAGATGTACCTCTTGCGTATAAGAGATCTGTGGGGATAAAGCTTTGTTTATTTGAGGATGTGTATAACATATTCCCTTATTTTGTTGGAGTTACTGCCAACAATCTGTCGCCATCAGGGTTGCCTGACCTTCGTTGATGTGTGTATCACCGGATAGATCCTTGTTGGGTGCATTATCAAGGTTGCTTGACCTTCATTGATGTATGTGTCAATGGTCGCATTGCGTTGTAACCCCCGCCAGGGATACTTGTATAAGCTGCTTTGATGTGTTTACTTGCCATCGGCTGTCATGACGTCAAGGTTACTTGACCTTCATTGATGTGTGTATCAATGGTAGCATTGTGTTGTAACCCCTGCCGGGGATACGTGGATGATTGAAAGATGTGCGTTGTGACCCCAGCCAGGGATACGTGGATGTTTGAAAGATGTGTGTTATGACCCCCGCCGGGGATTTCGTGGTTTTGCGTTGTAACCCCCGCCGGGGAGGTTTAGGGTTGTGACCCTGCAAATGATGGCATCAGACCTTTGTGGGGTATTGCCGAGCATGATTTGTAAAAGTTGAGTTCATCGGTACAGTATACCCTGCATTCAGGTGAATACCAATGAGATGACTGGAGTTCAATTCTGACCTGTACAAAACCAGGATTTCAAGCTATTCCGCTCAATCGCGTAGCATTTTTATTCCTGATTTGGCCTTTTCAGCTTGTGAGACCTCCTTTGAAACTCTAACTACAGTGAGCTAGAGGTGTGGGACCCATGTAGGAGTGCCACAGGTACACCTACAGCAGCCGCAGGTGGACCTGCGGCCAACCGTGGCTATGTAAAGCCCAAAGGTTGCTTTCATAAGTCAAGTTACGTTGCGAGAGAAATCTGAGAGCTCTTCTTCAGATCTGCTGAGTTCGGGCAACTTTCTGCATATTTTGCCACTGTACAAGTATTCTTCATTGTCCTGGTAACATATGCATGTATTTTTTTCCAATTTCTATCCGTTGGAAAATGACTTATCACAGGAAATGCATTTAGACACATAGTAGTGAATATGCATGCTGATATGACTTGATAAAAAATATTCAACATAGCAAATGTTAGTATTAAACCATGCTGAACATAATGATATGAAAATTTTTGACTTTTGAAACAGTCAAATTGGCACCTTTTACTGTTATTTCTTATCCTATCTGAGGACAAATGAGTAAAAGTAAAAAAGCAAAATAATCCTGGTAATTAGACTACACTTACGGATTTTTTACTGTGATGTGATTAATGTATATAGGATGTATATGACTGTGTATAGGTGTGCTACTGAATGGCCACCTAGTTATGCCTATGTCCATGTGGATAGTCCCATTTACAAAGGGGGCTATGGAAAAATTTTCCCAAAATGTAGGCATTGGGTAGTCATGCATTTTTAACTCTACTAAGGATGTATGTTAAAACAATGCATACATGCATGTAATCATAAAATGCATTTTAAAAAGCTCCAGGTAAGAATTTACCACACCCTTTCTGAGGTGATTTATAGACTTGTTGTCCAGATATTATGGATCCAGATCAAACGAGTAGTTCCCGCAGGACCACTTCTGGTGTACGGAGAAGGGCTTCTGAAGAGCTTCAACACCGGTCTGTCAGACAACCTCGTCGTTTGGTGGAGGTGGTGATACGTCCTATTCGGGTTAAAGTGCTGAATGTCGAGGACGAGGAGGAGGATATACCGATCGAGGTTCCTGCTCATGTTGTACGTGTTCCATGTAGGGAATTGCCAGGTATTCAAGTGGCGAATCCAGATCTTTTGGGTGACTTAAGTAGGCATCCTTCAGTATACCTATATGCAAACGAGGTATGAAGCTAGATCTTTAATCTTCCTTATTTCCTATTGATGAGGAGTCAAGGATTCTGATGTTGATCTGTATTTGATGTAGGTTCCCAGCTTCACACAGCCTCGAGGGAACTAGTTTAGCATCCAATCTATGTATCAGGCTTTGCATGATGACTTCAGAGCGATTGTACATGGTTGGGGATTTGGGACATTCTTCTTCATTCTTCCCCGTCGTTGTCCCTGGGGTTACCTCAGGGCATTGTTTGAGCGGTGGTTTCACCAGACTCAGTCACTCCATTTGTTGGACTGTGAGGTGATGATGGCGCCGATGGATTGGCGGTTTATCACGGTATGGAGTTTGAGGGATCCAATTGCCTTGCACAATGGATATTACCCTCTTTACCGTCCACGATCCTTGTTGGGAGTTTCTACGCGAGGTACTTTCAAGGCGGGATCTGCTCGTCTGTCCTTTGAGCGTAGATGCTATGAGTGGGCTGTTGAGTGAGCCCACACCCGATGATGTGAGAGTCAGGGATCGCATTCTTCGGCGATTGTTCCTGATGATCATTAACGCTTGCTTCATAGCAGATAATTCCTATATGGTGTCCTTCGCTTTGATCACTGCCACTCGACATGTGGACCTTACAGGAGACTATGATAGGGGTTCCTACACCTTTGCCTACTTCCTTAGGGGAATGCGCATGCGATCGCAGGGCTTGACCGAGGCGTGGTTAGGATTCTACCAATTTTTGCTGGTGAGTGTTTCTCTTGTCTTTTCCCTTGTATAGGTTAAGAGTGTTGACTGACAGCAGATGTGGCCTTTGTGTTGGAAGTTTTGGGCCTATGAGAGGCTTCCATGTTTGCGTCCTGTGAGCGTGCTAGGTTTAGATACCTATCCACGAGGATGGAGATGGCATCATTCTATACTGGCGGAGGTCCCTGTTGCTGAGGGTTTCACTCATTGTCGCCTACAATTGGAGTTGTTAACAGTGGATGTCATCACATGAGTTCCTTACTCTGGGGAGCATTTGGGAGTTGGATTTGAGGATGGGTACCCGACTGGAGTTGAGTACATCATTTCCACCCACAGGATTCCTCTCTTCACAGATGGAGGATGGGAGCTCTATTTAGGAGAGTGTGCTATCAGGAGCACTACATGAGAGATTTGTATGCCGATCTTGCCTCCTGCCAAGCGTTATTGACCTGTTTCGCAGTCACCCGTCATTGACATCCCATTGATGGGGATTGACAGTTTTACATTGTCGAGGGGCCCCGTCTCGTGGAGATGTTCCAAAGCATTGGTGGATCCTCGTACTATTGGAGCTCGAGACCACGCCACACAATTTATGGGGGATATGGTTTCAGGATCTGTGATGATGACAGATTGGCTAGCCTGTGTCAGAGATCCGACTCATGTGACATAGATTGATAGATTGACCCGACAGTTGGACCGAACACATCCTTTCATTCGGCATTTTGGCAGAGATCCTTCAGAGGTAGATAATTTTGATCCTTCCAGCTCTGGTGCTGGCCCCTCAGGTGACCCATATGGCTTTGCCGGTGCAGATCCTCCCTTGTATAAGCCTGAAATATCTGTAGAAAGAGATCAAGTGACTCAGGAGGAGTTACATCTGGTGGACAGGATCGATGATGTAGACATCGACAACATTGACTTTCTCTGATGTATTTCTCGTTATCTCTTTTGATAGGCCTCTATTAGCTGCTGGATAGCTTTGCCCCATTCTCGCTATATGTGAGACCCCAAATTTTATGAATAAAGATTTAAATTTCTCGAAATATTTTTTTGAATATTATGGTGTGGATTTGATATAATGTTATAGTTGTGGGTAATATTTATAAATTTTGAAAATTATGCAAGTTATTGTATAATATTTGATTTGTCGGGGAATATTCTTTTTGTCGGGGAATATCCGTACTATGACGCCCCCAAATCCGGGTATCTTCCAACCCAATAGATGGTGCTACACAAAGACTCATAATCAGATATTCATTCTATTGAAATGACATCAAAATGTGTGTATCAATGACATTCTTATTACATTAAGAATATTACATCCCGTTCCCAAGTTCTAAAACCATTACATTCTTTGTTCATCATTCTATAATATATACAACTTACTAGTTTATTACAAGGTAAACTAATCGTTCAGCTTCATCTTGCCTCTATCCTCGTCAGATCCCTCGGTTTGTTCGGTCCTAGCTGCATTCATATGGTTCAAACAAGAGTGAGCATAACAAGCTCAGCAAGTACAACAATTTCTTTTAACCAACATGCTTGAAACATAGGAATCGTATATCTTCAATAACTGGATAATAGTTATGAAGTACTATCAATAATTCAAAATAGCATTTCTTTTCCTTCAAAACATTTGACAATAACAATATTCAAGAAACATCAATTACGCTCAAGACCATGAGCATTTCATAATTTCTTTGAAAAGGATAACCCGGCACTAAGTCCGTAAGTCCAGCATATCTTACGAGAACTTTTGGGTGATCATCCCATAGTACTCTATGTTGATCAACACTACATCCTGTTAAACATATGTACGTTTAAGTTTTGGCAACCTCGCGTGCCCATCGAATAATCGATGAAAAATACATTTGTTTATTCATACTCGAAGCTTACCTTGAATCATGCATCAAACAATTGGGCGTAGGATATCGTTAGCAATTCTATATTGAAAGACTTGTAAATAAATCAATCAACTCTTCAAGATTAGTCTAGCCGAGATAAAACTGGCATTGACCCTTTAGTAAAACACTTCGTGCTTCTCATATCATGAATCACAGAAAACTTGGCTAACACGAAAGTTAGACAAGCGTTTAAGAAAAATTGCCTTGATATATACTTGCTACAAAGAAAATTAACTTTTCTTTTTTCGGTCTTTACTATTCTCTCTACAATACATAACCACATAACATACCACATTAGGTCATGAATGAACATACATGGTTCCTAATGAATCTTACCCTTCTTCTCAATCTAATCATATATTAGATTTGTTACTATTAGTTAAAGGCTTGCCATTATATTTTACATTATTCTTACCAACTTCTTTCTCTTCTATGTCTTTACGAGATTTACTTCATTAATCCAACTCGTTTCGAGTTAATCATCCTTCCTCACGGCTTACTAACATCCTTACGTTATTAATCGAAACTCGATCGTCATTTGTTAAGTACACTTTATTGCATATCGTTTACGTTCATGTATTACTTAACAACTTTTAGTTGTAACTCTTAACGTTATAGGCCTTATCATTATTGAATACGGTTCACGTTCTTTATACTTTACGTTCATCGTTTAACTACACATGAAACAACATTAAATTCCTAAAGTCATTACTATAACCGTGATTTAGGAAGGGTCTTATCATGTTCATTAAATAATTTCATGACCCATACTTGTATTGCAAACTATTGGATTCATAATCAACTTGGTCAACAAATTTCTATAGCCGGCTTAACACATTACGTTGTTCTCATTACGTTCATCTTGAATTAATTATTAACCTTTAATCATCATACATTAAATGTCTAACAATGCCTTAACAATGTTATATTTATACCTTAGTTCATTGCTAATGAGTTATCTTTCATTCTATACGTGTAAACATTCTTGTATGTCGAAACCCTAGGATCGGGGCGTCATGCAATTGCCACACATAGCTCTCCTTCTCGTCTTTGCAGCGTGAGTTTGCGAGAGGTAATGACACTGCGTCTTGCGTCTTTGCGCTGCCACCATTTGGCCTTGGGTTGGCGTCGCGGAACCAACTTTGTGCCTTAGAAAATTTACAACTTTTGAATTTTTTGTGAAACTCCCGGACGCATAACTTCTTCATTATAAGTCCAAATTGGCTCGTTCAAAAGCCTACGGTTCACAAATTACATACTCTATGCGTACATGCAAGAATTTTATCTATTTGACTTCCTTTGCTCAAAATTCACCTATTAGTCCATTTTTAACGAAAACGATAAACGTTCGTGAACGTTCAACACTCGATTCTTTGTTCTAAGTCAGAACTCGGCCATTCTCGAGTCCGCAACTCTATATTGACAAATAAGACTTGTCTCCATTGAATACCAATGTTTCCAAGCTCAATATCAAAATTTGACCTCCATTCCGAGAAGTCCATTACATATGGCTTAAAGCCTTATAACGTATAATTTACGTATTAATCTCGTATTCTAACTTGTATACTTATTTAATATACGACATTCCATCATTCATACTTGCTCGTATAATACCTCGTATTGTACTCGTATTCATTACCTCGCACAATACTTACGTATTATACAATCATTACTTTAATTCATTATACGTATTTAAATTCCTTCTCGGAAATCGTTTTCCCTAATCATTAGATTTTAAGACCAAAGGCGAAAAACCGTTTGCCATAACTGAAATATTATTGGATATTCTATCTCACCTCGATATTCTATCATTACGTATTTCTTGGAAATTCAAAAATAATTCCCGAGCAGAAATACGTGAATAGTATTTTTCATAAAATTTCTCGGAAAGCTTTTATTTTCGTCTTGGAAATTCAAACACTTTAATTCTACCATGTAGCCAAAATACTACAATATTCCGATATATCTAGGTCATAGAACGACCTTCGAATAGCTTACTCCCATAATTAATTAATTAAATTCATTTAATCCACATAATCAAAATAAAAATTTAATTGTCAAAAATCCAAATTTTCTAGGGCGTTACACTCTTCCCCCCTTATAAGGATTCTGTCCCCAAAATCTCGCTAATAATACATACACTATTGAGGAAACATTTTCCTTTATTTTAATCTCAAGTTCCCATAATGCTTCTTCGACATTGTGGTTCTTTCATTTCACCTTCAACGAAGGTGTTATCTTATTTTCATGACTTGTCACTTCCTACCAATACTCTGAGTTGGAAGCTAAACCTTTACTTACACATTACGCTATCTTCCTTTTATTAGTCCTTCTTTTAATACCAAATTATATGAAACTCAAAGTCCTCCTTCAAAAGAAGATTATACTTGATCTTCTCTTCATCCTGCATCCTCTTTTTCATTCTCTTGCATTCCTCATTACCTAGTTATACTCAATTAACGCGTTCCATTATCGTGGATTGAGTCTACATTGTGGATAACATTTCTACCACTTCATTCTGTAATTTAACTTCTAACTTCATTCTTACCATTTTCTTTACTAACTCATTCTGAGTTGTTAACATCGATAGTTTTTCCCTACCCTTCCTACTTAACGCGTCGGCTTCTACGTTAACTTTCTTGGATTGATATAACATATCAACGTCAAAATCTCTTATCCATTCTAATCACCTTCTTTACTTCATATTCAACTTCTTTTGTGTGAAGATATATTTCAGACTCCTAGAGTCTGTGTACATCTCACACTTCTCCTCGTATAAATACTATCTTCAGATTTTTTTTTTCTAAAACTACAACTGCCAATTCTAGACCATAAGTAAGATAGACCTTCTCATAATCCATTAACTGGCGTGATGCATACCTAATGAACTCGCCATGCTACATGAGCACGCAACCTCGTCATCTATACAAAACATCGAGATACACTACAAAATTCCTCATATCATCTGATAAGGATAATACAGGTGCCTTACTTAATTTCCCTTTATAGTTCCTCAAAACTATTTTTCTCACTTCTCATTCCCATCATACTTATTAATAACATATTTGTTTATCTTTTATGCTAAAATTCACACTTAGTGAATTCCGTATCCAACTTCTCCCTCCGTAGTGTTTCTCACACTATCTTCAAATTTTCAGCCAAATATTATTTGAACACTCTGTGACACTAATGGTATTTCAAGTATAACACCTCACAAGAGAACCTATCTGTTTACCACCGACTTGCTTCTACTTCTTACTTACGAAAGTCTAATCTTCAGTACATCAGTCCACCCAATTGACATAACCAGAAACTTTTCATAACTATAACGAGTTCTGAATGTCATCTTAGGTACCTCCTCCTTCTTCCTTACTTTCAACCGACTATACCCCGTACGCAAATCTATCTTAGAAAAATTCTTTGCCCTCTTCAATTGATCAAATAGATCATCGATCCTGGGCCATGGGTATTCACTCTCAACTGCTAACTTACTCCTATTACGATAGTCGATACGTAACCATAACGACTCATCCTCTTCCTTAACATCCTCCTAACTTGCGTCATAGATAGACAACAAGAGCATTGCGGTATTTGATTATCGTAAAATAATACCTTGGGTTACTTTAGAAAACCGAAGATTCATACTTTTATTCTAATAATTTATTAAAGTTCTATGGTTAATCAACTCATTCATACCGAGAATTACTTCAAATTCTCTCAACATTATCGGTGCTTATCAATCGACACTTGCTTAACATTATTATCCATAAAACCATTTCCACGAATATAATCAACAAAAGTTATTCCCTCCTCCTTTACCGTAGTGTTTAAAGGTACTTATAATCCCTTTTAGACAGACTCCTAGATGAGTCTTTCCACATGTCTTACACACTTCGATCTTATGCTTAGGATCCCCTTGTCACACTCCAGTATTCTCGAAGTTAAAATTCTTTCCTTTTGACATACTGCCACTACCACTGGCACTCTCTGCCTTGGTTCCTCCCTCTCCCTTGCTCTTATTCTTTCTCTCTTTGTGGTATTGGGTTAACGCCTCACTACCACCCTCCACTATAATCGTTTTCTCCAGAATGGTCCCATAGGATGCACTCTGGAACACAGAAATTCCATTATAGAGCCAGGGTTTCAGGCCCTGCTCAAACCTATAATCCTTCCTCTCCTCCACTGCATACTTGTAGGTGAATAATTCTCGAAGAAAACCTTCTTGAATTGTTCCAATGTTACCACATCTATTCTAGTCACATCCTAGTGAGCCTCCCACCAAAATTTGGCTTCCCCTTTCATCATGTAAGTTACAAAAGAAGCCTTCTGCGCCTCACCTACGTTTTGTAATAACAAATGCCTTCTCTATTTCTATTACCCATGTCTGGGCTTCTAATGGGTCCGTCGTTCCTTTGAACTCCGGCGGACCTACGCTTTTAAATTCTTTAAAGGTAGTCATTATGGCTAATCTAGGTTCAACGAGTACTCTACCCCCGGTTTAATTAAATGCAGCCATTAATAAATTAACGAACTCTTGCGTAGGGTTGTTTTGACCCCCTTGATTTTTATTACATGATTCCGCTTCCTGATTACGTTGTCTTCTCCTTGGCGACATTTTCTGATTAAATAGATAAAATTTTATTATTATCTATTTACGTGCTTGGTTATCCTTCCATACTAATACCTCATACCACATCAAAGTACATTAAAGTTATTACATTTCTATCCCGCAATTGAAACTATTTATAATTTCTTTTACATAGCCAAAACTTTATAGTTTGAAACTATTTATAATTTGTTTTACATAGCCAAAAGTTATTACATTTCTATCCCGCAATTGAACTTCACAAAAGTTGGGATTTACAAAAGACTACCCTTTTATACAAAAGAGGGTTTTACGTCACTACACAGATATTTATAACTCTAAACTTCTAATAATGCATAACAGCGTCCTCGTGTTTCTCATTCGCAATCATTTCTACAGTAACCTGACTAATAGTATGTCGAGTCTGCTCGGACTCTATAGAATAACAAGTAACTTTAAGCTTGAAATCCTTACGAACACTCTTATGGATGTAAGACATCCGTGCTATCTTTCGATCCTTCTTCTCCAGTTTCCTACGAAGCTCTACCACCTCGTTCATATAATCCCTAGCCTTATTTATCATGAGCACCTTCTCATCATGCTCTAAGTCAAAATCTACTTCTGCAGACTCCTTCGCTACATAAAGAGCACTAATCTCTTCATTCTGATTCTTCACAACTGTACTCAGTTGCACATTCCTGTCAAGCACTGCCAGATATAATGCTTTCATTGCATCTGGAGGCGATGACTCTAAGCTAGGTATCACCGTACCAACCGACGTTATCTCCATTACTTCCTCCTCATTTCTCATCATATTAAGATATGATTTTATATCCATATCTCCCTCGGAGTAGTCTTCCTCAAAAAAGTACTCCACTTCCTCCATCTCTTCTAGAATCACTAATGGTACCTTCGCCACCGCGTGAGGTACGAAATATTCTGTTCATAGTTTCTTCGCTCACCGCGTATATATCTCCATACATCAAGCTATCGATCGACATCCTACAATAACACATATGTTGATTAGTACATAACACACAATAGTATAAGCACAAATCACATTTAATTTATTTAGGGTTACTTTCCATCTTTTAAATCTTTCGGTACCGAGTTTCTTCAATACCTTATTAACTCATTCAACTGAAGTAAAGCTTGATTTTACTTCCTTCGAACTTTTCTTCCTTAACGAGGTTATTAGCCTAGGGTTCTTCCCCCCTTAAGTTTTATAACCTAATGCTTTGATACCAACCTGTGACGCCCCCAAATCCGGGTATCTTCCAACCCTACATATGGTGCTACACGGTACTCATAACTGTACATTAATTCTATTGAAATGACATCAAAATGTGTGTATCAACGACATTCTTATTACATTAATAATATTACATCCCGTTCCCAGGTTCTAAAACCATTACATTCTTTGTTCATCATTTTATAATATATACAACTTACTAGTTTATTACAAGGTAAACTAATCGTTCAGCTTCGTCTTGCCTCTATCCTCGTCAGATCCCTCAGTTTGTTCGGTCTTAGATGCATTCATATGGTTCAAGCAAGAGTGAGCATAACAAGCTCATTAAGTACAACAATTTCTTTTAACCAACATGCTTGAAACATAGGAATCGTATATCTTCAATAACTGGATAATAGTTATGAAGTACTATCAATAATTCAAAATAGAATTTATTTTCCTTCAAAACATTTTACAATAAAAATATTCATTAAAACATCAATTTTGGCTCAAGACCATGAGAATTTCATAATTTCTTTGGAAAGGACAACCCGACACTAAGTCCGTAAGTCCGGCATATCTTACGAGCACTTTTGGGTGATCAGCCCATAGTACTCTATGTTGATCAGCACTACATCCTGTTAAACATATGTACGTTTAAGTTTTGGCAACCTCGCGTGCCCATCGAATAATCGATGAAAAATACATTTGTTTATTCATACTCAAGCTTACCTTGAATCCGTACCAAACAATTGGCGTAGGATAGCGTTAGCAATTCTATATTGAAAGACTTGTAAATAAATCAATCAACTCTTCAAGATTAGTCTAGCCGAGATAAAACTGGCATCGACCCTTTAGTAAAACACTTCATGCTTCTCATATCATGAATCACAGAAAACTTGGCTAACACGAAGGTTAGACAAGTGTTTAAGAAAAACTTGCCTTGAAATATCTTTCTGATAAAATTAACTTTTCTTTTCAGTCTTTACGGTCTCTACAATACATAACCACATAACATACCACATTAGGTCATGAATGAACATACATGGTTCCTAATGAATCTTACCCTTCTTCTCAATCTAATCATATATTAGATTTGTTACTATTGGTTCTGGCTTGCCATTATATTTTACATTATTCTTACCAACTTCTTTCTCTTCTATGTCTTACATAGATTTACTTCATTAATCCAACTCGTTTCAAGTTAATCATCCTTCCTCACGGCTTAGTAACATCCTTACATTATTAATCGAAACTCGATCGTCATTTGTTAAGTACACTTTATTGCATACCATTTACATCCACGTATTACTTAACAACTTTTAGTTGTAACTCTTAACGTTATAGGCCTTATCATTATTGAATACGGTTCACGTTCTTTATATTTTATGTGACGCCCCCAAATTCGGGTATCTTGCAACCCGACAAATGGTGTTGCACTGTACTAACATCCATATAATCATTCTATTGAAATTCATCAAAATGAAGGTAATTACTATCTTTTATTACAACCAATGTATAAAATCTTTCCCAGGTTCATAACCAATTACATCATTCAGTGTTCATAATATATCATAATTACAAACTTACTAAACTATTACACAATGCCTAAGCATCCATCTTAGCTTTGCCCTTATCTCGCTTGGCATTCACAGTACGTTCATCCTTAACTGCAGTTATATGATTCACGCAAGAAGTGAGCATGACAGCTCAGCAAGTTTTAAGAAAGTATAACTGAAATACCACATTCGTGAATCATATAACAATTCCGACATAACTGAACAATAGTTATGAAGTATTATGATTCAATAATACTTTACGTATTTACGTTTAATATTTTTGGCAAACTCGCGTGCCCATCGAAATATCGATGAAAATAGTTTTGTTTGTTCATAGACAAACCTTACCTTCACGCTACGTACCAATCACTTGGCATAGGATAACGTTAACATTTCAATATAGAAAGATATGAATCATAATCAATCTATACATTACGAATAGTCTAGCCAAGTAAAAATCTGGCATCGACCCTTTCTTGAAAACAAGGCTTGCAATTCAGTTCAATGAATCACATACAACTTGGCTAACATGAAAGTCAGACAAGTGTTAAGAAAAACTTACCTTTCAGTGTCTTCAAATATTTTACTCGACTGACCACAGCCTTTACAGAATCTACATGATATATTCACATAGCACACTGTAATTAGCTATCAAATAACTATTCACATTGTTTATACAAGCTTCTTTCTCTTCTATGTCTTTCTTTACTTAATATCATTATTAAAGTCAACAAGACTTATTACCCATCATCCCGGTTTACTAATCAACTGACAATTATTAACCGAACTTCAAACATTGTCGGCTAGATACCGACGTTGTTCAACGTTCTTAACTGATAATCATGCATTACATTCTTAAGGTTTACATCTTATACCCTAGTAAAGGTAGTATAGGAATAACTTTAATATACTTATAAAGTGTATAAACATCATCCCTTTAGGTCCCTGAACGATTAAAGTTCAAAACCTAAGTTACTGTCTGAAGTTCCACCTTTCATGTGTGCACGCAGATCTCTAGTATATAACTGGAGCTGCGGCACCAGATTAGCGATGACGATGACTCCGCGTGTATACCATGCAAGATTGCCATTACCCTTTGTGCGCACCGCATGCTCCAGGACCTCGATTCGATTCTCGAAATTTCTAAAAATTTTGTGAGATTCCCGGGGCCGTAACTTCTTCGTTTTAAGCCCGATTTGGTCCGTTCAAAAGCCTACGCATCAAAAATGACGTAAACTACGTGTTCATATAAGAATTCAACACTTTCAGATCTGTTAACTCAAAATTGACCATTGAGTTCATTTTCTATACGTTCGGAAACGTTAATGAGCGTTTAATGCTCGTTTTCTTCGTTTTAAGTTGGAATTCGACGATTCTCGATCCCACCACTCTTAATCACCTTATCTCACGTGTTGACATTGAAAACCAACATTTTCAAGTCTCACGCCAACTTTTGACCCTTAATCCGGAATTCAACGATTTCGACGTTTTATCGTCTATTTTCGTAAAATTCGCCATAACTTCGTTACTATCGTTTTCTAAGCCAAATCATAGGAAATACTTCATGGATTTCATATCTACACCCTAACCAATGAAGATGCATAAACTAACGTATTGATGGAGCTCAATCGTTTATAACCGATTAATCTCAACAAACAATATTTCAAAGGTTCAAAATGATTTCAAACCTTACGATTCTTATAATCTCATGACTTATAGAGGTTGAATCTCTAATAAGTCATCATTAATCTCTTATACAAGATATATACCACCCCTCTATGATTTTCCCATATAAAAGAAAATTAAAAGAGATGGAAAGAAATGTATGGATTATACCTCAAGGACTTCTATAGACTTTTCTTGAAAAGCTTAATGATCAAGCTTCCAAAGTGTAGGATTTATATGTATAGCTCTCTTTTCTCTCTCAATAGTCTAGGTTGGAAATTTCAAATCCCAAAATGGCTAGCCTAACTTCTTATTTATAGGCAAAAGAGAGGGAGGGAAAAATAGACAAAACACCATCCACCTCCTTACTATTCACACTTGGTCACCAAGTAAAATGCTTGGTGACCAAGCATTATGCTTGGAGTCCACAACAAGTGGCCGGCCCCCACTTCAATTGACAACTCCATGGTTTGCCCCATGGGTTTTACCCATTAGGTGACCCACCGGATCGTTCCACGGTTCGGTTTAAATGATTAGGACTTAACCAATTCGGCATTGGGCCAGGACTTGGGCTTAACCCATTAAACTCCTTGGGCTTGGTCATTAAATCATTGGACCAAACATAATCTAAGTCCAATGAATTAATCATTGAGACTTAGGTTAATTCTACAATACACATCGTATTCTTTACGTATAATTCACGTATTCCCTTCGTATATCCTATGTACAATAATCGTATTGTACCTTGTATTTACTCACATCTTATACCTAGACACTAAAAAGTATCATGATTGTATAATACTCGCATTAACCCCAACGTCATTCCTTCTATGCATATTATTTCCTTCTCGGAAATCAATATACTCAACCCTTAGGTTTTAAGTCCGCAGGCAAAAAATGCATTTGCCATAAATGAAATATTCTCAGATATTCCATCTAACCTCAATATTCTATTATCACGCGTTTCTCAAAATTTCAAAATAATTCCCCGAACAGAAACGGATGAATAGTGTTTTTACGAAAATTTCTCGGAAAACAATTATTTTCGTCTTGGAAATTCCAAACAATTTTTTCTAACACGTAGCCAGAATACTAACCACATTAGCACATTCTAGGTCATAAAATGACTTACATATAACTTACACACATAATAATCAATTAAATTCATTTAATTCACATAATCAAAAAAAATTTAATTGCCATAAGAATCCGATTTTTCTCGGGCGTTACACTTTACGTTCGTCGTTTAACTACTCATGAAACAACATTAAATTCCTAAAGTCATTACTATAACAGTGATTAAGGAACAGTCTTATCATGTTCATTAAATAATTTCATGACCCATACTTGTATTGGAAACTATTGGATTCATAATCAACTTGGTCAACAAATTTCTATAGCTGGCTTAACACATTACGTTGTTCTCATTACGTTCATATTGAATTGATTATTAACCTTTAATCATCATACATTAAATGTCTAACAATTCCTTAACAATGTTATATTTATACCTTAGTTCATTGCTAATGAGTTATCTTTCATTCTATAATTGTAAACATTCTTGTCTGTCGAAACCTAGATCAGCCATGGCTACCACACATAGCTCTCCTTCTCTCGTCATGCGCGATTTTTGCGATAGAGGGCAATGACACTATGCCCGACAACTCGCAAAGACCACCATTTGGCCTTGGTTGGCGCCACGACGCCGCCTTGACTCGTGCCTATAGAAAATTTACATCTTTTAAAATTTTTTATGAAATTCCTGGACGATAACTTCTTTGTTATAAGTCCGAATTGGCTCGTTCAAAAGCCTACGGTTCACAAAATACATACTCTATGCATTCCTGTAAGAATTTTATCTATTTAACTTTGTTTGCTCAAAATTTACCTATTAGTCCATTTTTAACGAAAATCAGTACGTTAAGTGAACGTTAACGCTCATTTCTTCGTTCTAAGTCAACTCTGGTCATTCTCATGTCTCAAACTCTATAATGACAAATAAGACTTGTCTCTATTGAAAACCAATGTTTCCAAGCTCAATATCAAAATTTGACCTCCATTCGAGAGAATTTTACTTAATTCGACGATTATCGTCCCAAACTCGTGAATTCCGCCTTAACTTTATTTCTTATGATTTGTTCTTCGTTTCAAATGGATTCAATCCATCATACTAACATCTTGACATACATACTTCATTAACTTATTTACATTTTAAGTTATTAGTTGTTCTTCATGAATTTATAACTTATAAAAGTATAACTACTTATGATTTTACTTCACATGACTTAACATGGTCTAAATCTGTTAACCATCATTCTCTCATCTTCTAGTCGTATAATTTCATTATTGTTACATATTACAAGTTCCTAAAAGTTCTTCCTTGATTCATAACTTATTTATGAACAAAGTGCTTATTCACGGCTTATTAATACTTAAGTCATTTGATTAATCATTCTTACTTCTTCTCGGCATACATGTTCTACCACTACCCACTTATCTATCAAATGAAAAGAAATAGATTCATGGTTTATGTTCTTACCCTTGATAATTCCTTGGTTAAGCTTTAATCTCCTTCTTGCTTCTTGAAAATCTCACAATGTAAATTTGACTTATAAGTGTTTATTCTGTCTAACCAATAAGTTACTTTATAAGAGAAGTTGTTGGATGAAAATTTAACATGCAATAAATGAAATCTTAAGCTTGGTATTTATAGGAGTTGCTAGGTTAGGGCATAATGGTCAATAAACCACTTCCACCTCCTTAACTCCACCTACTTAAGCCACCTCCATACTATTCCATTCTTAACCACCAATTTAACTTGTTCCCCACAACACTTGGTCATTAAGTCTTCTTGTTCACCACCCTTACTTAGTCATTAAGTTTACTTGCTCACTACTTTGGATCATCCATGGTTTGACCCATGGGTTTAAACCATCCAATAACCCATAAGTTTTTACTTTGGGCTTTTAGCTTAACTTATACTTGGGCTTGCAATTAAACAACCTTGGACCTTAACTTTAATTCCAATTGGACTCATCCATTCCTACCTTTGGGCCTTATCAATTCTCATTGGACTTTACAATGTTCTACATAATACTACAAGTCCATTACATATGGCTTAAAGCCTTATAACGTATAATTTACGTATTAATCTCGTATTCTAACTTGTATACTTATTTAATATACGACATTCCATCATTCATACTTGCTCATATAATACCTCGTATTATACTCGTATTCATTACCTCGTACAATACTTACGTATTATACAATCATTGCTTTAATTCATTATACGTATTTAAATTCCTTCTCGGAATTCATTTTCCCTAATCGTTAGATTTTAAGTCCGCAGGCAAAAATTTGTGTTTGCCATAACTGAAATATTATTGGATATTCTATCTCACCTCGATATTCTATCATTACATATTTCTCAGAAATTCAAAAATAATTCCCGAGCATAAATGCGTGAATATTGTTTTTCGAAAAATTTCTTAGAAAGCTTTTATTTTTGTCTTGGAAATTCAAACACTTTAATTCTACCACGTAGCCAAAATACTACGATATTTCGATATATCTAGGTCATAGAACGACCTTCGAATAGCTTACTCCCATAATAAATTAATTAAATTTATTTAATCCACATAATCATAATAAAAATTTAATTCTCAAAAATCCAAATTTTCTGGGGCGTTACATGTACGACGGTACAATCAAAGCTTAGGGATATGATCCCTGGCTGAGATGTGAGACAAGAACTAGGAGGGGAGAGACGGGGAATTCCTTCGCAAGTATGACCTACCTAAGTTTATTTGGTATTTAATTGGTCGGTCAGAGTATAGGGATAATATGTGATATGTTAATTAGCCCTTGTTTGGTGGCAGTATTTGAAAATTACATCCGAAAATGTTGAGAATAGCAATGGAGCATAGGAGACCGTTGAGTCTCCACATATCAATAATCAGGATAATGTGCATCAAGAAGGCGACAATCCTTAGGCAAACAACAACATTGACCAAATGATGAACGATGGAATGTTCAGAGGCTTTATACAATTCATGCAACAACAGGTAAGAGAGACTCCTGTTCAAAATATAGGTGGACATAATGGCAACCCACGGTCGGTCACTGCTAAGCAGTTCAAGGAGCTGGGACCACTGGAGTTTTTGGGAAAGCCAGAACCACTTAAGGCGGAGACATGGTTAAAGCAGATCACCAAGTTATTTGATGTCTTGGGATGTTTCGAGGAGCAAAAGGTTGTCTTTGCCACCTTTATGTTGTGTGAAGAGGCAGATTACTGGTGGGAATCTGTAAAACGTACTCAGCCTGACGCACTCTAGATGTCTTGGGAGAAGTTCCAAGAGCTGTTCAACGACAAGTACTTTCCCGAAAGTATTCGTCACATGAAGGAGGTGGAGTTTATTAAGTTGGAGCAAAATAATGTGACCGTGTCGCAGTACGAGGCTAAGTTTGCCGAGTTGTCTAGGTTTACATCCCATTTGGTCGATAATAAGGAGCGAATGACGCGAATATTTTTAAGAGGTTTGAAACCCAATATACGTCAATACCTCATTTCTCACAAACATTCTTTATATTTAGATGTTGTGAATAAGGCTCAGTTATTGGAGCATGATAATGAGTCAGCACAACCAAAGGGTAACGACCAACAAAACGATAATAATCGTACTAGTGGCAACGGTCATCGGAACAATGATAACCATCGTGGAGGAAATTATCATGCCAAGAATGGTAACCACTTCGGTGGTAATCATTGCCAAGATAATAGAAGTGGAAATTTCAAGAAGATAAGGTTCAATAATGATGGAAAGACAGCAACACCACCACCCGTTTCAAAGGATGAAGAACGACCACCAGTCGTATGTTTCAAATACGGACAGGAGGGACACATCTATCCAAATTGTACGCAGCAATCCAAAGCGTGTTTTAATTGCGAAAGAGAAGGTCACCTAGCTCAATTTTGTCATATGATAAAGTCAAGTCCAGCTGGGATACTGATGCCAAAGGATGTCCCAGACAAGCCAAAGCCGGTAGTTTAAGAGAGAGAATTTTTTTTTCTCGTGACGAGGAACCTGAATAAAATTATCACGGGTAAGTTAATCATAAACTCTTGCGAAGTCTATACCGTGTTAGATACCGGTTCTACTCACTCTTTTATTTCACCTAGTTGTGTTCAATGTTTGAATTGAACTCCGAAGAAATTAGACTTCGACTTATTGGTTGAAACTCCGTTAGGAGAAACCTTCATTACATGTGTTATCCAAGTCTTGGATGAGAGTCACAGTTTTGAATGATATTTCTATCGTTAATAAATTTCCTGACGTATTCCTGAAGAATTTCCTGGCCTACCCCCAGAGCGTGAAATCGAATTTTGTATTGCCCCCAGTACAAAACCCATTTCTAAAACCCTCAAATATTTCTTCACCTAAAATGATCGTAGCATGCGCCAAAGACGTTGGCTCGAGCTGTTGAAGATTACGATCATATCATTCAATACCATCGTGGGAAAGAACGTGGTAGCTGACGTATTGAGTAGAAGGTCGTATGCGTTTACGAGTGCGATGTTGTTAACACAAAGACTCATTTCGTATAACTTACAAGTGATGAAGATAGAGTTAAAGACTCTAGGGACCCACGTGAAGATAACGAATATACGATTAGAATCGACTTTAATCGATAAAGTTAAAGTTGCTCAAGCTATATACTCAGAGCTGATCAATGTAAAGAAGAAGGTTCAAGAGGGCATTATTCTAGAAGCAAGAATCGATGAAGAGAGGAAATCTCAACCCTTGATTTTCTAAGGGTTTGTAGTCCCCTGCAGGTGCGGCGCCCAGTTGATCCACAATTCCTTGACCTTCAATAGACTTTTGCGTCACGTAGACGATGTCAAATTGTTGTAGGATCAACTACCATCTGGACAGTCGACAATTCAGTATGGGCTTACTGAACATATACTTGAGAGGATCCGCGCGGGATATGAGATGGGTTGGGTGACCATGGAAGTAATGATGTAATCTCATGGAAGCCCATGCTAAAGCACAACAAGTCTTCTCAATCGGAGTGTACTTGTGTTCACTGATGCTGAATCTTTTGCTAAGGTAATAGATAGCTTATTCTTGGCCTCTATTGTCTTTTTACCCCAGCATACAGCCCATGGAATTGTCATTAATGGACAGGTACATGAATAGAGGAGCATCATCCCTTGGAGGTACCAAAACAGGAGCGTTAATCAGTTGCTCTTTGATTGGAAGGAAGGCTTTCTGACACTCATCATTCCATTTCATGGAGGAGTTCTTCCTTAACAGCTTGAAGATTGGCTCACAAGTTGCTGTGAGTTGAGAAATGAACCTGCTAATGAAGTTGATTCTTCCCAAAAATCCCCGTATTTCCTTCTCTGTTTGAGGAATGGGCATTTCCTTGATGTCCTGGATTTTGGTAGGATCCAGTTCAATCCCTTTGTGGCTGACTAGGAAACCTAGTAACTTGCCTGACTTAACACCAAAGGCGCACTTGGCTGGATTCAACTTCAAGTTATACTTACGCAACCTATTGAATAACTTTTTGAGATGGTCTAAGTGGTCCTCCTCCCTTCGGGATTTGATAATGATGTCATCCACGTAGATCTCTATCTCCTTATACATTAAATCGTGGAAAAGAGCCATCATAGCTCGCCGATAGGTTACCCCGGCATTGATGAGGCCGAATGACAACCGTCTGTAGCAAAAAGTCCCCCAAGGCATGATGAAAGAAGTTTTTTCACGGTGCTCCTCAGCGACCATAATTTGATGGTACCCATAAAAGCAATCAAAGAAAGGAGTATATGTCGATTGAAAGCGAGATTGTCAATAAGAATGTGGATAAATGGCACGGGAAAGCTATCTTTAAGGCAAGCTTTGTTCAAATCCCGGTAATCCACGCAGACTCACACCTTTCCTCCTGGTTTAGGCACGGGAACAATGTTGGATATCCACTCCGGATATGTAGACACCATGATAATGCCAGCTTGAAATTGTTTCACAATTTCTTTTTTAACCTTTAAACTCCACTCAGGTTTCAATTGCCTGAGTTTTTGTTTAACTGGCTTGAATCCTTCTTTAATGGGAAGGCAATGAAGAACAATGTCAATGGACAAACCCACCATGTCTTCATGAGACCATGCAAACACATCCTAGAATTGGGTTAATACTCCAACCATGTCATTCTGCTGATTTGTGGTAAGGTCTGAACCAATTTGGATTAGCTTACGGTTGTCTAAGGTTCCACGATTGAAAGAAGTGGTTTGATCAAGATTGGGTTTGGGTTTGTCTATGCCCCATTCCTTAATCTCCTAAGGTGTCTCAATGTCCTCTTGTATATCCATTAAGTCTGAGTTGCATCAAAGTTACAGCCCTTGTGGAGAGAAGGCACCTCATCAGCAAGTACAGGCACATCTAAATTCAGAGTCCTGAAACAAAATATGCTTTCACTTAATATATGCAACTGTTCGATCATACAAAAGTGTTAGCATATACTTGATAAAATAACTGCTAATATTGTAAAGAAAAGCAAGGAATTAAAGTTATCTACAGGGCAGAGGGGTTTTTCTGCCCATTTTACCCTCGTCGACCAATGCATGGAGTCTTTGCCCAATTGTCGAGGGCAAAGTCCCATGGATTTGAGTGATGGAAGGATCGTCATTGTCCTCCTTCTCTCCCGAATGATAACCATAACATCTCGGGCAATCATCGTCTCGGGTGTATCTATTTGTATGTTCATCATGAATAATGATGCGTATTGTGACGCCCCCAAAATAGGTATACATCACCCATTTTTGGTCGCCAAATACATGGTATAGAAACAACTACAACTTTATTAATACATTTGTCGTGCAAAATATGACAACATATGTACTGTGAGTTTAAATACAAATATTGTCTTCTAAACAATATCCATACCCAAATAAAGTCCTCATTACAATTATTGATACACTATTCTATAGAATGGTGAGGACTACTAAAACAACTATCTTGAACCATCACTCCACACCCCGACTAGTTCCCGCTATATTCTCGCCTCCTAAGAAGAGAAATGGAACAAAAAGGAAAAGTGTGAGCTCAACTAGCCCAGTAAAGAATATTATGACTAAGATAATGTACAACAAATTATCGTTAGTCTTCAACAGGGAAAAATCTGATAGAATACAACAAACAACAAGTTTTAGATCAACAACTGCAGTGGAAACAACAATTCATTAGAAGAGTTAAGTAGAGAATGAAATTTAATATCATCTATGAATTTAAAAGTCCATCATCAATATTTTATCCCTGTAACATCAATCAATATTCATCTTTGCACTATAGGCCAAAGATATTCATCAGTCGGTCATATTTATCTCAACACCTATACATCTTTGCACTACGGGCCAAAGATATTCATAATAAAATCAACTATCTTTGCATTACTGGCCAAAGATATTCAACAACATGTCATCATATAGAACTGAGGATGATGAAAAATGTTTTACAGAAAACGAATCTAGTGAAACAAAAGAACAAATATTAAGGATTCGTACTTTAACCAAACCGAGTTCAAAAATACTTCATAAATAATCATAGTGAAATAAAATTCTAGAATGATCAAAACATGGATACAATCCATAATAGATATCTTGGACAAAAAATGAAAATTTAATTTTTCTGTGAATAGTGCCGTATTCATGAATAGTGTCGTATACGTGAATAGTGCCGTATACATGAATAGTAACCCCGATACTAAAAGAACCATATGTCCTTTCCATGGTAAATTTCATTCTCTACAACTTTGTAGAAGAAAGTTTTCTAAATTCCAAACAGAAATTGATCGAAATCCACAAACGGACGATTTTACAGGCTATAATCAAATTTCAGTCAAGAATTGGGGTCTATCGACACACAAAACATGTGTTAATCATTTAATGCAACAAAAATACTCTTTCTCCTCATATACTCATATATCCCACATTTATTGTAAAAATATCACCATTATTATATTATTAAAATAATATATTTAAATGAATTATTTTATCAGAAAAAGATAAAATATTAATTTTCAACAATTGTCACATTAAAAATTTTCTCCATCTATATCAACATAAAATCAATATTCTCCTCATCATATAAATCAATAATTAATTATTCACAAATAATATTACAGAATCACAATACTGACAACCAGACAATTCACAGGAAAGAGGGGGCTTTCCAATAAGGATCTCTCCTTACTAGCTCGCAATTAGATGACCAAACCTCTCCTTAGACAGAACTTTCTAGACATTGCCAATAATGTTATCTAATAATATTATTCAGATAATATAAATTATTGCTCTGATAATAGAAAATACTATGCAATGACAATTATTAAAACAATAGTAATATAAAATATCAACGCAGCAATTATTGAATCAATAAAATAAAATATTGAACAGTAATTACTGTAACAATTATTGAGTAGTGACTTCTTACGTAAGAATCAATAATTGGTGCAATACCGTGTGCTACTTTGTTTTAACCACCGGGTATTCTGTGACAACCCGATATTTTCTATATAAATAAATCTTAAATTTTATGATAATTTTTTTTTTTTAAAGGATGAGGATTTGTACAAGATTATGTGTATATGTATTTATGTGGTAAATAAAAATATATTTATTACATGAATATTTTCAAGTAAATTTATTTTAGAATTATTGATTATTATAAAGTATATTTTTATAATAATTAATTTTAAGATAAAAATGTTTTTATTTATTTTCCATGAATATATAATCATATATTATTTAAATAATATATGAAGTGATTTTTAGAATAAATATAATCATTATTTTATTATATGAATTTTTGTACAGATTATTAAGTTAATTATTTTACCTTAATTATTAAGGTTAAATATGAAAGAATAATCGGATATGGAATCCAAACCCTAATTTTGGATTATTGTCAAGGTATGAGAATAATAATATAATATTACTTATATTTTGATTTTTCGATTACTATGAATATGTATGCAGATGTCCAGATATTGTTAATGGTTGGTCAATTACGGTGTATTTTGACCCAAACCCTAATAATGTTAAACCCTAATTTGAGATCCAAATTAGAGTATGAGATTGTTTTATAAGTATGTAATATTAATTATGTCGTATTTAATGTATTAATTAGATAAACCCTAATTAAAATTCTGGAAACCCTAATTGCTATAATTAGTAACCCTAATTTGAAATTTGAGTTTGAGATTGTTGGTGAGTATGTATAATGTGATTAATTAACAAGTATTGTGATTATAATTATTAAATTTAGAAACCCTAAATTGTTAAACCCTAATTACTAAACTAAAACCCTAATATTTAGAAAACCCTAATAGTAATTTGGTAACCCTAATTACCAAAAGAATAAATCCTAATTGCTAAATTAGCAAAGTCAATGATAATTATATGGTCTAAACCCCTAATGTTCATGTAATTACAAACTTAATTAATTAACAATATTTATTTTTCAAAATTTTAGAAACTAAAAGTTATTTAATTTTATTTATTTAATGTTATTTATTTAGTGTGCAAACCCTAAATTGGAAATCCTAGATTTTTGTTTACTTATAAAACTCAAATTGGCTCAAACCCTAAACCCTAAATCAAACCCTAACCCTAAGGGTTTGGTAAGTTACCATTTTGCCATAAAATGAATTATCAAAGGACCAAAATGCCCCTAAGTGCATTAAAGAAGCTACTTGTAGGTTTTGACAATAGGAGAAAGTTGTTCACCAAATCAACAACTCCCAACAACTCAATATGCATTTAATTTGACAAACAAATCACCGCTAGATCAGTCCATACATGCATCAAGTTGCCTATAAATAGATTTAAGGAGAGAGAAAGTGGAGTTGGTTACTAAAAATTGCACAACATTCATACTAACACTCTCAATCCCCAAACCTCCTAAAAATATATAGTATATCGGACCCATTATCAAGCCCCCGAAATCCAACAACAAATCAATAGCCAGAAATCAAGAATTGAGCATAAAAGGTATGAAACCCTAATTCAAAATCAGTCCAATTTTCGGTTGTTAGATGTTATGTTTGGGTGTTAGAATATGTTGTTTATAAGATATTATGATGATCTGGGTTGGTATTTATCAAGTCCATAACATTAAAGTGCTCGAAATTAAAGATTTTCAAAATCTGGAAATTTTTAAAGGAGGCGTCTGACAACGAATGTCAGGTCGTGTAGATCTCTGTAGGTGTTTGATTTTTGTGTTATAAGTGTTGAATATGGTAGTCGGTTATGAGATCTTTGCTCTGGATCAAGAATCGACCTAGATCGGTTGTAGATTATAAGTTATAATCTTGGCCAAAGGTCGTTGACCAACATTGACTGGGCCATTTCTGGGTAACCCAGAAAGAGCCCGAAAGCTCCGACAAGTTTTTAAATGGCTTGAATTTGACAGTTGTTTGATGTATCGTTATGGTTCTTGTATCTAAGTTGTAGTATGTTTGTTAGACTACATCATCATGCCTTAATATCACTTATTTCGTAAATGGGTTGGATTTTATGGATGATCGAACTAGCGAGGTCGAGGCACATTTCTCTGCTTTTACGGGTAACCCGTAAAAACATATGAACATGTCGATCGACATGGTTTAATAGAGTCATAACTTTTGGATTCTGTTCATGTTAGTTGTATTTTATGTAATAGATCTACTCTCTTGCATGCTAGCTACAACTCAACCCTTTATATCACAAGAACAGTTCATGTGTTGCGTTTATAGTCGATCAGTGGTGGTCATTCGAATCGTTTCTTCATTCCCGGCAACCTGTAAAATGAAGAAATACTCGATGAAGATCTTGGAACGCTTAGATCTAGCTTATGTTAGGTTGTTAGATCATGTGGTCTATTAGAACATGTAGTCTTGAACTTTGTCTACAAAATCTAGCTTTTGTATTTCTCGAAACACAATATACGAGAGAATTAAAGTGGGTCAACATGCCACTCTCAAGAATTTGCCTATGAAGATCCAGGTTTAAGTATGAACATGAAGAACACCTATATATAAGCAGTTACGTCGCTATATAGGTAACCTTTAATGACAGAATGATTAATATTTTCCTAAATTAATTAATAATTATAGAAAATTAGTTTTAAAATTATTAAAAATACAAAATAAATTATTAAAAATCATTTTAAATTAAAAATTAGTTTTAATTATTTTAAATATATTTCATAAATATTTAATATTTTTGGAATATTAAAAGTAATTAATTTATTTAATTATAATATTAAATAAATTATTTAAAAATGATTTTAATTCATGAAAAATCATTTAAAATTATATTATGATATAAGAAAAATATTTTAAGTTATTTTAATAACTTTTAATATTATGTGATAATTTTCATTAATAAATTAATATTAATGATAATTAAGTTATTTATTAAATGAATTAAATAAATGAATTAAAAATGATTTTATTATATTAAAATCATTTTAAATAATAAAAGGTATTTAAAATATTTTAAGTTATAAAATATAACTTTTAATATTTAAAGGTAAATTTCATTAATTAATTATGATTAATGATAATAAAGTTATTTAACACTTATATTAAATAATTTAGTTTAAAAATGATTTTATTATTATAATAATCATTTTAAATAAAAATAAAGTGTTTAGAGATATTTTAAGTTATAAAATATAACTTTTAATATTTAAAGAATAATTTCATTAATAATTTAATATTAATGATATTTATTTAATGATTAATGATATTAAATTTATTTAATAATTATATTAAATAAATAGTTTAAAATGGTTTTATTTATTTAAAAATCATTTAAAAAAAGGATATTAATGATTTAAAAATATTTTAAGTTATAATTATTGACTTTTAATATTTGTATAATTAGTTCATTAATATTTAAATATTAATGGTAATTATTTAATAATGATTTTAAATGTTTTAAAAATCATTTAAAGGTATTGTAAATACTTTAAAAATATTTTGAGTTATTATACATAACTTTAATATTTTGGCAATGGTTTCATTAATAATTTAATATTAATTAAATATTAATGATAATAGAATTGTTTAATACTTAAATCATTTAATAATGATTACGATATTTCAAAATTATGATAAATGATAATAATTATTTAATAATTATTATAAGGCCATAAAAAAAAGTGTGACTAATATTTAAGTTATCTAATCGATATTGTGATACGAATAGAGTCTTAGACTCGATTATTACTTCGAAAAAAAGTCATTTTATGAATCGCGTATTTTCGAAATTGATCCGACTTAGATAATTGGCTAGATAAATGTTTATTTGTGATTCAATGGTTGTTAAAGATTGTGTGGCAATGTGATTAGGAATGTCTTTGTTTTAATAGCAATAGGCGTTGTTATGTGTTACGATATGATATACTAATCGGTAAAATGATCCGATTAATGATAGATGATTTCATAAAAGATAAAACTAAGTTGAGAATAGTAAGCGGTAAATGCATCGTGCAAGTATCCTAACTTTGTATTTTCTTTATGCAATGGATGTATGAGAAGTTCGAAATTATTGTTATTATTATACAGTTGTTAAGCTTTATATTATATATGCCCATTGATTATCAACATGTTAGTATATGATAATTCAGCTTATATATATTACATTACGTTAATTTCTAGAAATGATTATACAAGTGTCCCCACTTGGATAATCATTATATTTAATCGCATGTTGATACCCTTTGATATAAATATATGTTGAATTATATAAGACCTTTGTTATGAAAACCCGATGAGATATGAACATCCCGAAAATGGGAAAATTTTATGCGCCAAGTGACAGAGAGCGTGACGATAACATCGTTCATGTAAAATGTAGTATTGATCAATACAGGTACAACAGTAGTAGATCACCTCCGTGTGCTAGTAAGTCATGACGGTTCTGAGATGAACTTCTGCTTAAACCTTTTGAAAATGAAAACAATGTTCATGGTGTGTCACGAAAACCCATATACAAATAATACGTAGTTTCAAAAGTTTGAAAGAGGGTTGTTATGAATTATTATTGGTACAGATTACTTCACAACTCTTGACTAGTTGTAGAAGATATTATAAAGAAAACATTTAAATTCTTTCAAATTATATATATATAATACTTCTTTGGGCACTCAAATGCTCATCCTTGCTTAATTTAAATGTTTTCAAACTAAGTGTGAAGGACCGTAAAGTTCAAAGTAGAGACAAAGGAAAAGGAAAGCTAACCAAATAAGAATTGCGGCAGTATTTGTAATAGTTTTATTAGATTATGAAGACTATGATATATATATATATATATATATATATATATTATGACATGTAATGAATGTTTAAAGGTTACGTACTTGGGAGAATGACTCTGATGTATATGTAAACTTAAGTTAAGTTTTATATTATTGTTATTATTATTAGTATTATTCCGCTCATAGAAATGGTATCGTGATGTACCGAGTTCGGGTTTCAAGTATCTGGATTCGGGGACCTCACATATTCCAACAGTATTAACGGTAACAACTACGCCGTTATTTATAAACAACTTATTCTTGTCGTTTTCTTCCTCCAATCGCTTTCCGTTATGGGGCTCACACAAGGCTGCGCCGTCATACGAATATTCCTTGACAGTAAAAATATTCCACGACCAAACGAATATTCTCCGATAAAATGAATATTTTAAAACCACTTGCTTGTTTGAAATAATTGCGCATTTTACCCATAACTCACCACATTAATCAAATCAACCCTTACTATTTCAACATAATAAATAGAGGAAATTTAATTTCATTTAATAATAAGTTGGGGTCTTACAACCTCCCCTCCTTATGAAATTTCGTCCTCAAAATTGACGTACGTACCTGATGTTTCGAAAAGGGGATGATACCTCGCTACTCCCAGGTCATTTCTTCAATAGCATGGTTCCTCCACAAAACTTTGACTTGTTGTATGACCTTTGTACGTAAGTCATGCTCCTTCCTATCCAAAATCTTGACAGGTACCTCCTCGTACGTTAAGTCTTCAGCTATCTCATCCGGTTCTAACTCAATTACGTGGTTCGGGTCGTCCACATATTTACGTAACATCGGTACGTAAAAAACATTATAAACACGCAACATACTTGGCGGTAAAATGAGTCTATAGGCCACAGTTCCTATTCGATCGAGAATTTCAAATGTATTAATAAATCGAAGGTTTGAGCTTTCCTCACATCACCGATTCTCGCTTTTGAAATAACAACTTCTTGCACCTCCTTCTTCAAATTCATCAGCTCCGGTGTGTAGCTTGAACAACTTTAACTTTATCGATTAAAGTCGATTATACTCGTATATCATCACGTGGGTACCTAGAGTTTTCATCTCCATCTCTATTATTTGTAAGTTATACGAAATGAGTCTTTGACAATATCGTACTCGTACTCGTATACGATCTTCTACTCAATATGTCAGCTACCACGTTCGCTTTCCAGGATGATATGGTCAGAATATGTGCAGAAATGAGTCTCCTCTTGAGTTCTTCGAAGCTCTTCCCACATTCCTTGCTCCATTCGAATTTTGTATCTCTACGAGTTAGCTGAGTTAATGGAGTAGAGCTTTGAGAAAATCTTTCCACGAATCTGTGATAATAACCAACTAAGCCTAAAAAGCTACGTATTTCGATTACTGACTTAGGTTGCTCTCAACTGTGACTCATATCCCAATCTTGGATAGCACGTCACAATGGCACCTATCAGTTTACTACCTTACGAATATGGCGTCCCCTACGGAGAGTCTGGCTTCGGTGCATTCCACAAAGGAAGTCACCAGTTAGAGGCTCGGTATCAACTTCTCACATTTGGTTTTTAACTCCTGAAGTTCAATAGGAGCCATTCGATATGAGATTTTAGAAATGGGTTTTGTACCAGATTTAAAGTTGATACAAATTCAATATCACGCTCTGGGAGTAGGGTAAGAAATTCTTCAGGAAATTTACTAACAACAGAAATATCATTCAAATCTGACGTATTTTTGTTCAAGTCCATGACATGGTTAAGAAAGCTTGACATCTATTTTTCAATAAATGAATGGCTTTATGGCTTGATATGAAAGAGTTTGACTTCAATGGTTTGGTTGCTTGAATTCAAATAACAGGTTGCTTAGGAATATGAAAACTAACAACCTTACGAAAGCAATCAATTTTGGCATGATGAGTAGTTAACCAATCAATCCCTAAAATCACATCAAAATCAAGTATCTTTAAAGAGATAAGATCAACAGGTAATGTGATGGTGCCAACTTGGATCAAACAAAATTTATAAGTAGTGGATGTAACGAAAGTTTCTCCTAACGGAGTCTCCACAGATAAGTCAAAGTCTAATTTCTCCGGAGTTAAGTTTAAACGTTGAGCACAAGTAGGAGAGATAAATGAATGGGTAGCACCGGTATCAAGTAAGGTATAAACTTCGCAAGAATTAATGATTAGCTTACCCGTGATCACCTCGTTTTGGTTCCTCGCATTTTGACCAATCACGACAAACGCTTTTCCAAGAATCGTTGATTTTGACTTTTCTGGGACAGCATTTTGAGTCACCATCCCCCCTGGACTTGGTTTCACTATCGTACAATCTCGAGCGATATGTCCTTCCTTTCCATAATTATAACATACCTTGAACTGTTGTGGGCAGTTTGGACTGATATGTCCTTCTTTCCCGCATTTGTAGCATACGACCGGTGGTCGTTCTTCTCCCTTAGAACCAGATGCTACTGGCGCTAACGTCTTCACATGGTCGTTGTTGAATCTCCTCTTTTTAAAAATATCCCACATTTATTGAATATCCCACATGGTCGTTCCTCCTCATATATTCATATATCCCACATTTATTGTAAAAATATCACCATTATTATATTATTAAAATAATATATTTAAATGAATTATTTTATCAGAAAAAGATAAAATATTAATTTTCAACGATTGTCACATTAAAAATTTTCTCCATCTATATCCACATAAAATCAATATTCTCCTCATCATATAAATCAATAATTAATTATTCACAAATAATATTACAGAATCACAATACTGACAACCAGGCAGTTCCCAGGAAAGAGGGGGCTTTCCAATAAGGAACTCTCCTTACTGGTGCGCAATTAGATGACCAAACCTCTCCTTAGACAGAACGTTCTAGACATTGTCAATAATGTTATCTAATAATATTATTCAAATAATATGAATTATTGCTCCGATAATAGAAAATACTGTGCAATGACAATTATTAAAACAACAGTAATAAAAAATATCAACGTAGCAATTATTGAATCAATAAAATAAAATACTAAACTTTAATTACTATAACAATTATTGAGTAGTGCCTTCTTACGTAAGAATCAATAATTGGTGCAATACCGTGTGCTACTGTGTTTTAACCACCGGGTATTCCAATAGTATTAACGGTAACAACTACGCCGTTATTTATAAACAACTTATTCTTGTCGTTTTTTTCCACCAATCGCTTTTCGTTATAGGGCCCACACAAGGCTGCACCGTCGTATGAATATTCCACGACCAAACGAATATTCTCCGATAAAATGAATATTTTAAAATCACTTGCTTGTTTGAAATACTTGCGCATTTTACCCATAACTCACCACATTAATCAAATCAACCCTTACTATTTCAACATAATAAATAAAGGAAATTTAATTTCATTTAATAATAAGTTGGGGTCTTACACGTATGCCTGCCATAATCAAGGCAATGTCATGTTTACATTTCTGTTACTTTTCTTCCACTTTGGGATCAGGAATCAACACCTCTTTAGCTTTGATTGGCACTAGTTTAGGAAGTAGCATGGCCATAACATGGGCTGGCACCTTTACTAGAGACTATATCAGCTCATGTGGTAAAGGTATAGAAAATCGCCATGCGGCAGAAGCTTGAGGAACCTGCTTGTGCTTATAAGGATTCCTGTGACTGGAACTGGCAGAATAGCCTAGTCCGGCTGTTCCAATTTGACTGGACACTTGAATAGGGTGCTTAATACCCTGCTTATCTTTACCAAGCCCTTGTCCAGGTTGATGACCCAAAGACATCATTTCTTGAGTGGCCGACATAACCTCGGCAGAAATCTTGGGTATGGGAAGTGGCGCTCCAATAGAATGGTATTGTGTGGTACTCACTTCCAGTGTATGAAAACCGGTCGGTTCAACTTTTTAATTGAAGCTGATGATTGGTAGAGTTCCTTGTTCAGGACATTCCGGCTCAGCGTTGACGATGACTAGACTGTTATTGATAATGTATTTGAGTTGTTGATGTAGCGTGGAGGGAACGACTCCAGCCATGTGTATCCATGGTCTCCCCAATAGCAGGTTGTATCCTGAATCTATTTTGAGGACGTGGAAAGATACATTGAATGTATTTGGACCAATCTCAATTGGCAACTCAATCTTTCCAAAGAAATTCCGCCGGGATCCATTAAAAGCTTTGATCACCGTATGGCTGTTTTGGATCCGCTTGAGATTAACATTCATCTTCACCAAGGTGGCATAAGGACGGATATTTAGAGATGAGCCTCCATCTATCAAAACTCCATCTAGTATATACCTGGAAGATAAAACTACAATGTGTAATGACTTGCAATGACTGGTCCCTTCGGGCAGTATATCGTCATCAGTGAAGGATATCATATTGTTATTGAAAATGTGATCAACCAGATGTTGAAATTTTTCCACATCCACTGATTTTGGCAAGTAGGCTTCTTCGAAAACCTTCAGTAAGATCTTCCAATGATCCTTAGAAGAGAAAACCAAGTCCAGTATAGATATCTCATGTGGAGCTTCTCGTAAGCTTAAAACCACCTTGGCTTCATTGTGGCCCATAGTGCGGAGGAATTTTTCAATCTTCTCCACGAGAATCTTACTCTTTACTTCACAAGTAGGTTTCATAACCCGTTGGGGAAGATATAGTAGATTTTCCTTCGACACTGTAGTAGAGATATGAGACATGAATCCTTCAGCTTCTCCATAATTCCATGGAACTTTGTGTAAGTTGACAACAGGATGTTGTGGTCTGAATGGTAAAGAAATTGGCTCTGGTGCGGCCACTTCCAAAGGATTGTCAGCTCCTTTGAGTTGAATTGGTTGTATGGGAAATACTTTGACAGTCTCATCATCCACATTAGATATAACTGCTACTGATCCCTTCCATTTGGTAGGACATGCATTCCCACCCTTAAGTTGTACAGTGTAATCATCTACTATTTGCAGGACACCGCTATCAATAAGATTCTGAATGAGATGGCGGAGTGCCCAACATTCTTCTGTGCTGTGACCGCGAGAATGTGAATGATATTGACACACTTCATCAGAATTGAACCGTCCTGAACGGGGATTGATTGGAGGCAGAAGGAAGGTAATTCTTTCTTTATTGATCAACATTTGCAATATCTCCTCCATAGATTGGCCAAGATAGATAAATTCCCTTTGATTGGCAAAATTCCAATGGGATTTAGCATTGGCTCTCTTCGCAACCTTATCCTCCATAGCTTTGCTTTCTGAAGGTGGTGAAGGAGCATTCACAACAAAATGAAGGAGATAGGCATGCTCTTGCCAGATTAATTTGCGTGTGACTTGGTGCTGGTGGGTCACCAGTTCTGCCAATTGCTCAATTTTCTTGAAAAGAGCTTTCAACTTTCGTTCCATAGTAAACTGGAACTTTGCATAATCCCATCTGTTAACACCGTCTTTCAAGGTTTGGGATGATTCACCATTAGAATTGGAACTCTGTCCAGTGCTCCAAATGATCATGTTGACCTCTTTTTCTTTGTGTTGAGGAAGAGGGTTGTCTTGCATGTGAGGTTGATCTAGTTTGGTGACCACGATCTCACCGTTGTCTATTAAATCTTGGATCTTGTGTTTCAAGGCCCAACAATCTTGAGTATCATGTCTAGGTGCCCCGGCATGATAAGCACATTTCCGAGTAGCATTAAAACCCCTCCCATTAGGGTTGGTTGGCGGAAGAAGATTTGTATTTTTCTTCTAAGTAGTCAGAAGTGCAAGAATATTCTCGAGCGAGTCCCCTAAGGGTGTGAACGTTAGAGGGCGCTTTACTTCTCCACCTTTAGGCAATGGAGGATTTAAAAATTGTGCTTGAAAAGGGGAGTAATTTCTCCTCTGTAGAGGCACGCTTTGATTGCCTTTTTGACCTTGTAGTATCAAGGAAACATCCTCCTCTTTCTTTTTATGGACCCTCCGGGGGTTGTTTCCATAAGACCCGGACTGGATGTGCTCAGCAACAGCTTTAAGAGCGGCTAGGTCTTGAATTTTACCTAACTTCAATCCCATTTCAGCCATCTCTCCGTGTTTGATCATTTCAGAGAATGGTTTGCCAATACCAGCTAAGACTTTCTCATAGAAAGGAGCTTCCTGTACATCTATGAATGTCATTACCATTTTTGATTCCGTCAAGGAAGGAATAACTTGAGCAGCAAGGCGCCTCCACCTTTGAGCATACTCTTTGAAAGACTCATTAGACTGTTTCTTGACCTTGGTAATTTGATACCGGTCAGGAGCCATCTGAGATTGGAAACTGTATTGAGTGAGGAAGGCGTGAGCCAGCTCTTCCCAGCTATGGATCTTGGAGTTGTCTAATATGGTATACCATGAACGGGCTTCTGTAGTCAGATTTTTATGAAATAACTGCATTCTGAGCTTTTCATTTTCTGCGTAAGACCCAAGTTCTCCAATGAACACTTTCAAATGTGTATAAGGATCCCCTAATCCGTCATATTTTTCAAAATCAGGGGTCTTAAATTTATCTGGATAATGAACACCAGGGAAGATGCAAATGTCAGCATATGAAACACTTCCATATGTTCCAATCCCTTTGAGAACACGGATAGTCTCCTCCATTTGGAGTACTTTCTTCCTGCTATCACAGGTGTCTGGATCTCCTTTAAGATGGGTGTTTTCAGGGTCTTTGTTGGTTATATCCAACGGAGGTTCTAGATTTGTCTTATCTAGACCTTGTGTTCCTCTTTGTGTAGAGGATTCCGTATTTGGAGGCATCTTTGTACCCTGAGTGGACTGATGCAATTCTTTAAGCAAGACAACCAAATTTGTGATTTGCTACCTTAATCCATCAAATTCTTCATGAGAAATGGGATTAGACTGGTCAGACGAAGACATGATTGGTTGTAGGCTCGTGGCCTTTTTAGATTTTGAGCGGGTAACAGGCCAAAAAATTTCCGTACAAAAGACTTATGTAGTTTAGTCTTAGGGTAATGTAAATGTTATCATAACATATCCGTTTTAGGAAAATTTTCCTGCAAAACTGGGTGTTAATTGATAACATGCATGCACAGATAATCTTCATATTTTCCATTACATAAAGATGAGCATGGAATAAAATTACAAGTAAATGATTTTACAAGTAATTGAAAATGGGAAGCATTAAGAGACTTTCCTCCGCGTTTGGTTTATCAGAGGTTGACCTATCTTAGGGTTTCTCTCACGGCTTTTTGGCATGATGGTTCCCAGATCATCGCAATTTACTTGACGGGAAGTTAATCCTGTCTTTCAACTGGAGCGAATCTAGGTGGTGCATTTCCTGAGCCCCGATGGAATTATTCTTCCTACGAGTCCAGTAATCAAACACCAACTGTAACACCCCGAAATTTGGTCTATCTTCACACCCTGATTCCGTGCGTCACTAGTACATTATTCTTCCAACATACATCATTATATACTAAAATATAACAACATACACTCTCAAATCCCAGGTTCTAAAAACCTTATAGCTTTTCTAATTACAAATAATGATAATTACATTATTCTTTACATCTTGCACGAGTGACTTTTATCCGCCACCAAGGATACATAATTGTTCATTAAACTATTCTATAGTTTAATTCTCATCTTTCTACATTACAAGTCTTTACTTGATCTTCTCGCTCATTCACATTCTGAATGGCACTTCATCTGGATACCGACAACTTGATCTATACGGGATCCTGAAGTTCTTCTAACATCGTTCGCTGAAAATGTTTTTCATTTAAAGCAAGTGTGAGCATTCAATTGCCCAGCAAGTCTTAACAGTTGAACAAACAACTTTAAGAGTTTAACATTCCTTTGAAACTTCGATAAGCGAACAAAGGTTATGAAGCAGCTTGAACAATAGGAATAATCTTGATTCCTATCATTTTAAAACATTAGTCACATTCACTTTGAAATACTTTCATTCTCTACTATCTTTCATACACATTATGTCTGGCTAGAATTAATAGCACAGACTTAACAATAACGGTTCATGTATAAACAGAACATTCTCTTATTGAACAATTCAATCATAGAACAGTTTATATCATAGAAACACCGAAGTATTCACATTGTGGCACAAGGCCTTATACGTTCTACCACATTGTACAAATATCACACATTCACACATAGACAGAACTTCTCAAGTTCAGCATTTGAGAAGTTTAAGAAATTAGTATTCATTTAAAATATGAATGAAGTTAGGAAACTTGCCTTACGCATAGCTACATCTTACGCTGAATTGCTCCTTCCAAACCCTATAACACATAAGGAAATAAAACATACACCAATTAGTCATATACTTGACTTACACATTGATTTACTTAACTTTACTTCTTAGGGTTCGCGTTCTTGCAATATAATTTTACGCGACTAACTTTCATTACCGATTTACGGCTTCATGACATACGGAGATGTCTTACTTTTACGTTCATCATCTTTGATGTTTTACATTCTTATCTTCTTCTTATAACTTCTCTAGGACACATCACACATCGCTTCTCTGCTGGTAGTCCATATGGTACTCTGAGTGGTTTTCCACAAACAACCAACAAACAAGTTCCCATCTCATCTACACTGCCATCACAGTGAGTTAGATCGGTTGCCAGTTTTGTATATACCTTCACTCTCTGAAGGAATTGTTTAGCCCAGCTCCCATATGTCAACCATCAAAGGTTACGATTGTACCTAAACCTCAACTTATCTTAACTTATATGAACTATTAAACTATAATGTTTGATAAGTCAATTCTTATTCCTTATGGCTTTCTAACAACTAAATGCCATACCTCAGGATTCATTTATCATCGTCTAAGTCATACAGTCTTTTGTATACTCAGGACGATCATTCAATACCCACTCAACGTATCTATAACGTTAAGCATTATACGTTACCTTATTCTTAACTTACAACGTCCGATTAATTCGACTCGAAATGTTATCCAAGTTATAAACATTAACTTGGCTTCTTTACGTTATACGTGCTTATCTTTAAATAAGCTTCTTCATCGCTTACAGCTTTAATCATTGGTCTTGATTATCCTACGGTCAAACCATACACGGAGTATAGGTTTTACTCGTTTAATATTTGCGTACACTCAACCTTCACACCGGTTAAAGTGTTCAACGCTTACATTACATTGTAACATTCTCATCCGACTTACGTTCGACTTTCATTAACCTTACTACTGTTCACTACAGCTTTATTGATAATTCATATCTTACTTACTACTTTCATCAACGTCTAAGTCATACAACCAGGGTATACTTAGAACGTTTGTCTAACGCGAATACGATTCATGAGGATCGTTTACGTATTTAATGTTCACGTTACTCATCTCTTAATTTCTCATTCAACTTTTACTCAAGGTTTTAATCACTTTCAATCGTTATCCATCCCATAAACCCCATGTTCATTATTCTTTCTTAATGTCGAAGCCATACATATCATTGTATGCTAAGACCGATTGTTCATCGCAACAACGTTGCGTTCACACCGTCTATACATTTTATATTCATCTCACATTACCATGACATAACATCGAAATGCTATACATCACTATCGTCCATCAACGTCTAAGGAATTACCATCATAGCAATCCCTCACGTTCGATTCATTGCGACTACGGCCCCGGATCTCGGTTCTGTAACCCGTAATTACATTCTTTTAATCTCGTTTAATCTTTTCATTCAACCTTCATCAAAGGTTTAATACACTTGATTAAGTGTTACATTAGTTGAACATTATGTTCTTATTTCTTTCTTGTACATCCCCTAGTACTTGAGCAGTAAAAATCTCATTTAAGGCATTGTCTCTACTCCATCGTGCATTTCTTATTTCCACACTTTACACTAAGACTCACATTTGTAGTGCGAGTTAGCGATCGTGACCCTCTGGCTTGGCGGCTGCTATTTCACCATTCTAGGATTGACTTGCGTCGCGGTGCCAAGACCTTCTTCCCAAAAAAATTTTCTAAGTCTTTGGTCGTTCTAAGATGCGTACTTCAAAATCGCATAACTTCATCGATATAACTCAGAACGAGATCGTTCCAAAGCCATTTTCTTCATTATATAAAGTACATCAATTACCCTCGGACAGAACTTTGTTCTGAATCTGTTAACATGCCATTCAATTGGCTTAATCTTCACCATTCGTTCATTTTAACATTTTTAACGTTCTTCGTTCGTTCGTCTGTAATTCGGTCATCCGAACTCGGAACTCATTCGTTCTTGAGTCTATGACTCACATTTTATACGTTCTCTTACATTCTTATGAAACCCTACACGTTCGGGTTCATTTACTAACTTTTAAATTTTTGATCTTTCTTATTAAATTTTCGCCATAACTTCGTTATAGCTCAATTCTAATCCGTTCTTCAAGAATTTTCCAACGTTCTTAACCAAGCAATAAGCATCTAACTCATACACGATGGTTTTAAACTTGTCCATCAACAACAATTACACTACGATGGTTTTAAATTTGTCTATCAACAACGTTCTTCGCGTTTTTCGCGTGTTCTTCATGTTCTTCATTCGTTCTTAATTTTTAATCGATATTTTGGATTACGATTTAAATTTTTCTTGGAATTTGATGTTATAGAACATCATTCCTTACTTACTTGACCTACTCATTCATAAGAACCAGGTCGTTCTCAGGAAAGAGGGGGCTTTCCAATAAGGATTTCTCCCTATTAGCGCGCAATTAGATGACCTAACCTCTTTTTGACAGAACATTCAGACATCGTCAATATTGCAAATAATAATATAAATAATTTTGTCATCTCAATTATTGATTTAATAATATAAAATATTATGCAGATGATATTGTGACAATAATTGAATCAATAATATGAGAGATATGATGCAGCAATTACTCTAGCAATAATTGAATAAGACTTGAGTGACTTCTCACGTAAGCATCAATAATCAATATCATGTGCTACTATGTAACCATGCGTATTACTGTATTTTTACCACCCGGTATTTCAACAGTTTAACGGTAAAACTTTCGCCGTTATTTTTAATAAAATATATTTTTGTCGTTTTCTCATTTCGATAATAATTACGTTGGGGGGTCCACCAATGAATGTGTCGTCATATGAATATTCCCTGTTAAAACGAATATTCCCCAATCAATTGAATATTTTATAACAACTTGCTTACTTTGCAAAATTTATAAATATCACCCACAACTTTAATATTATAACAAATCAACACCATAATTATTCAAAATGATATTTATAGAAAAATTCATCTTTATTCATAAAAGTTGGGGTCTTACATTTACTGATTAAGTTGGAAAAAAATCTAGTAATGTGAACTTGGGAACGTAACTACTAAGTAGCCCTCCCTGACAAAGCACAAAAATATATTTATAAATCTATTTTCCTTGAACATTGAAGTGATCATATAATGTTCCGTAACTTATGTTGGATTCTGTATGCATGCACCTGTTGTTATTTTTTAGTTTGGACCCAAGAAACGATGGAACAGTATATGGTGCATCTTGAGATGGAACCATCGATTACCTTTGAATTGAGACAAGAATTTCATCAATGAGGTAATGCTTATTGTTTTTACTACCATTTTAGGTACTTAAGCACTTTCAATATGCCTTCCGAAATGCAAGTCTCACTTACGGATGAAAAAAGGAGATATTGAACCTCTTAAGTGGTTGCTCTCTTCCTTCCATCTTCTAAAGGATTTATATTTTCCACTTTTTCTGCCTTGAATGATTTCTTATCCTCCTATGAGTTTTCACTCTTTCTATTTTACTATTATCTTATTTTATCCAAAAAGGTAAACCATTTTCAATTCCAATGTATCTCTTGGAATACCTATTAGTATCATCACACAAACTAAAATAATCTCATACATTGGCAATAATTGATTCTTTTTCTTATTTTATTTTTCTTGTTAATATACAATTGATGTGTTTTTTTCATCAATAGATTCGTGTTCGTGAAAGGATTTCCAAAAGATGTTAAGCTAGCTGAGGCTCAGGTTTATCTCATTTTCATAAATATATTCCATGTTGACTACTATTTATGCTTGTACTGCTATGTTGACATATCATACCAGTATTATACGTTTGATCCTTTCCAGTTTTGGAATTGAATCTGTATTTCGTATTGTGAACTATCGACGTCGGGATTTTTTGGTGTCCCTTTTCGTTACTTGTTCGTTGGTGTTCTCATGTTAATGTGAGATTTGTTTGAAAAAATATGTGAAAAAGGTCCAACATGTATAATGTCGACGATTTGACTTTAAGAGTCGCCAGTTGGTGTATTTAACTAGTTGCACCAACGCAACCAAAAAAGGTTTGCACATTGACCCAGTGATGTGACACTGCTAAACCGGTCTGTGAAACTGAGATTCATTTGGGTCCGGGGGCCTGATTATACGGAGGGAAGGTGTTAGGCACCCCCCGACATCTGTGTTGCCACGGTGACCGCCACTTTTCAAAGAAACTGTTATATGAATATGTGTGTGTGTGTGGATCAATGTGCAATTATTTGGAAGTAGTGCTACACCTTGTTCGCACCTACATACAAAGCGTTTGAATTTATAGAAAAATTCAGTTTTAAACAGGATATAACAATGAAGTTTTATAAAAAAAGGTTTTTCAAACCTTGTGCTCAATAGTAATTGAGGCCTTTGATACTTCCATTTTTTATTAAATGTTTGACTTGTTTGCTTTTATTTTCGAGATGCGAAACATCTTCGAGAATATAATATACAGCAGTACCGAACTCCTCATGGGCATAACAGCCATCCAAGGAAATTCAGACACTATAAAATAATGTATAAGCTGCTCACAGTTGAAAAAGGTCCATCATGGGAACCAAATCTAGATTCAGTAAACTGAATCTGTGATCACATGATTCCTAGGCTCACATGATACTGCAGTTTGTATGGAAAGCAGTAAGCAGTTATATATATAAAAGCGGTAAATATATATATACATACATGATTAACCACCACGAAGCAACTCCATGGGGGATCGGAAATGTAAATATATGAAAGCGGTAAATATATATGTATATATATATATATATATATATATATATGGACATGATCAACCACCACGAAGTAAACTCTAGGTGGGACGAAATGTAAATAAAGTCAGTAAGCGATCAATCGCCACGAAGTAAATTCCAGCGGTGTGATTAATTGTAAATAAAGCTGTAAAAGGCCAAGAAGTAAACTCAAGGCCTGACAAAAATGTATATATATATATATATATATTTGTACATATATATATATAAAAGCAGTAAACGCACCGGATGTAAATCCAAGCTCATCGGATATGTCCGACAACAATTATATATATAAGTGTGTATATATATATATATATATATATATATATATATATATATATAAAAGCAGGTAAATGCTCTGGATGTAAAATCCAAATTTCTCATCGATATATAATCGATAACAATTATATATATAAGTATATACATATATAAAAGCAAATAAACACTCCAGACATAAGTCTAAGCTCAATCGAGGCATAACTCGATAATGTTAGTCCATATATAAGATATATACATATATATATAAGTATATATATACAGACAAAAATGAAAACCATGGACCGAAGTTCGGACAAACACACACTACATGACTCTCAATTTGTATAACAATGTGTGCTAATATGAGAAGAAGGCTTTATAGAATGTGAGAAGGCTTATAGTGGGCTGCCAATGTGGACTTCTATGACTCTATATGGATAAACACTCAGCTCCCATCGGATAAAAAGATAGCTATATGTGAGCTAACAGATGTTTAGAAATGAGGAAACACTCAATATGGGTGTGTACAAAGTAAATTGGACAGGGCTTCCTTGCCTTTCTCTCTCCTTATCCGTCTCAAATGGCTAACCCCAAGGTCTATATTTATAGACTGATGGTCGCAGGTACACTTGCGGTAGCCATAGCTGTACTTGCGGCTGGTCGTGGTGCATCCGGGCCTCGCGGGTCCTGTCATCTCGAAGTATGTGCAATCGTGCACTATAATGTCCGCTCAAACTTACAGAACTTCAATCCGAGCATTCGAACGAGGTATATGTGACCTTCTTCGGACCACTTGTGTCGAGAGTTACAAAATAACATGGATTAGAGGTTGTACGAAGTCAGGAAGAGGGGTCCATACCCATAGTCTTCAAGCTTTAAATTCTATCTAAGGTACTGCCACGCATAATAGTCACTCGGGATTGTAACTCCTCGATTCTTATGGGACATCGTTGGATATATGTATGTTTGAAGTGTCGAGACGACACGCAGGTGTTGAAGGGGCAAGATGACGTTTGACTATTCGCCGGGGTTATCGCCGGTTTGAGTTGAAAGCAGACGTTGCTCAGGGTTACATCTGAGATTGGACTACTTGTTTGTATGCAGCAATGTCATCTTGTGAGAGAATGCCTGTCTTCCCGGTGTTAGCTCCGGGTCTGAGGTATGAGTGCCTCGGCAAAAGGTCTGAGCTTGAAGCTGATATCATGCATTTGAAATAAGCATTTCCGGAATTATCGCCGGAACTACAACATCACTCCTTAGGGTTATCGCCAAGGACGAAACTCGGGGTTATCTCCGAGGTTGGAAATGATCCTTCTGGTGTGTGTTTCGGGGTTGGAAATGATGTTCCTGGTGTGTGTCCCGGGTTTTGGGTTTGACTTCTGGTAGTATCCGGAATGGATGTAAGCTGTCTTCCAGGGTTATCTCCGAAAGACGAATCTGCCCTCCTATAATGTCAGTAACAGGCGTACAGAAAATTTCGAGTGTCTACAGATGCCCCTCTTTATCATATTGATGCAATGCAAGGCATGGATAGGATAAAGAATCCTAGACATTTTAAATGCCAGTAAGGTAAACATGATGCTATGTGCAGCAACATGATGCAAATGCATGATGCATGATGAAAATGATTGTCGGTTCCCTTGTAATCCTGTCGGGATGACAATTAGTGATGGCCTTGACATGCGATCCAAGTCTTCAAGGATGTTGACGTTGGGGCTATCACCAAAGTCTTGAATCCTAGACACTGGCTTATATTCCATAGATGTACCTCTTGCGTATAAAAGATCTGTGGGGATAAAGATTTGTCTGTTTGAGGATGTGTATAATATATTCCCTCATTTTGTTGGAGTTCGCCAACACAGTCATGTGCGTCGAGTTGCGACCTTCGTTGATGTGTGTATCACCGGATAGATCCTTGTTGGGTGCATTGTCAAGGTTGCTTGACCTTCATTGATGTATGTGTCAATGGTCGTATTGCGTTGTAACCCCCGCCAGGAATACTTGTATAAGCTGCTTCGATGTGTTTGCTTTCCATCGACTGTCATGATGTCAAGGTTGCTTGACCTTCATTGATGTGTGTATCAATGGTAGCATTGCATTGTAACCCCCGCCGGGGATACGTGGATGATTGAAAGATGTGCGTTGTGACCCCAGTCGGGGATAAGTGGATGTTTGAAAGATGTGTGTTCTGACACCCGCCGGGGATACATGGATGTTTGAAAGATGTGCGTTGTGACCCCTGTCGGGGATACGTTAGCAGTTGATAGCTTCGGCATTGTAACCCCCGCCGGGGAGGTTTAGGGTTGTGACCCTGCAAATGACGGCATCAGACCTTTGTGGGGTATTGCCGAGCATGATTTGTAAAAGTTGAGTTCATCGGTATAGTATACCCTGCATTCAGGCGAATACCAATGAGATGACGGGAGTTCAATTCTGACCCATACAAAACCAGGATTTCAAGCTATTCGCTTTCGATCGCGTAGCATTTAATTCTGATTTGGCCTTTTCAACATGAGACCTCCTTTGAAACTCTAACTACAAATGAAATGGAGGTGTGGGACCCATGTAGGAGTGCCACAGAACACCTCTGACGATCGCAGTGGACTCATGACCAACCGTGGCTATGTAAAGCCTAAAGGTTGCTTTCATAAGTCATTTTCAAGTTATACTGAGAGAAAATCTGAGAGCTCTTCTTGGATCTCATGCTGAGTTTGGGAAACTTTCGCATATTCTCGCCACCGCATACAGCGTTCTTCATCATCTCCGGTAACATATGCATGTATTTTTTCCAATTTCTATCCGTTGGAAAATGACTTATCACGGAAATGCATTTAGACACATAGTAGTGAATATGCATGCTGATATGACTTGATAAAAATATTCAACATAGCAAATGTTAGTATTAAACCATGCTGAACATAATGATGTGAAAAAATTTGACTTTTAAAACAGTCAAATTGGCACCTTTTACTGTCATTTCTTATCCTATCTGTGGATAAATGAGTAAAAGTAGAAAAGCAAAATAATCCTGGTAATTAGACTACACTTATGGATTTTTTACTGTGATGTGATTAATGCATGTAGGATGTATATGACTGTGTATAGGTGTGCTACTGAATGGCCACCTAGTCATGCCTATGTGCATGTGGATAGTCCATTTTACAAAGTGGGCTATGGCAAAATTTTCCCAAAATGTAGGCATTGGGTAGTCATGCATTTTTAACTCTAGTATAGACGTATGTTAAAATAATGCATGCACGCATGTAATCATAAAGTGCATTTTGAAAAGCTCCAGGTAAGAATTTACCACACCCTTTCTGAGGTGATTTGGAGACTTGTTGTCCAGATATTATGGATCCAGATCAGCCGAGTAGTTCCCACAGGACCACTTCTGGTGTACGGAGAAGGGCTTCTGAAGAGCCTTAACGCCGGTCTGTCAGACAGCCTCATCGTTTGGTGGAGGCGGTGATACGTCCTATTCGGGTTGAAGTGCCGAATGTCGAGGACGAGGAGGAGGATATACCGATCGAGGTTTCTGCTCATGCTATACGTGTTCCATGTAGGGAATTTCCAGGTATTCAAGTGGCGAACCCAGATCTTTTGGGTGACTTAAGTAGGCATCCTTCAGTATACCTATACGCAAACGAGGTATGAAGTTAGATCTTTAATCTTCCTTATTTCCTATTGATGAGGAGTCAAAGATTCTGATGTTGATCTGTATTTGATGTAGGTTCCCGGCTTCACACAACCTCGAGGGAACTGGTTTAGTATCCAATCTATGTATCAGGCTTTGCATGATGACTTCAGAGCAATTGTACATGGCTGGGGATTTGGGACATTCTTCTTCATTCTTCCCCGTCGTTGTCCCTGGGGTTACCTCAGGGCATTGTCTGAGCGGTGGTTTCACCAGACTCAGTCACTCCATTTGTTGGACTACGAAGAGATGATGGTGCCGATGGATTGGCGGTTTATCATAGGTATAGAGTTTGGAGGAGATCCGGTGCCTTGCACAGCGGATATTACCCCTACTGCCGTCAGATCCTTGTTGGGAGTTTCGGCGGAGGCGCTCAAGGGCAAGACTGTTCGTACAGGTCCTTTGAGCATAGATGCTATGAGTGGGCTGTTGAGTGAGCCCACACCTGATGATGTGAGAGTCAGGGAACACATTCTTTGGCGATTGTTCCTGATGATCATTAAAGCCTGCTTCATAGCAAATAATTCCTCTATGGTGTCCTTCGCTTTGATCACTGCCACTCGACACGTGGACCGCACATGAGACTATGATTGGTGTTCCTACACCTTTGCCTACTTCCTTAGGGGAATGCGCATGCGATCGCAGGGCTTGACCGAGGCGTGGTTAGGATTCTACCCATTTTTGCTGGTGAGTGTTTCTCTTGTCTTTTCCCTTGTATAGGTTAAGAGTGTTGACTGACAGCAGATGTTGCCTTTGTGTTGGCAGTTTTGGGCCTATGAGAGGCTTCCATGTTTGCATCCTGTGAGAATGCTAGGTTTAGACACCTATCTACGAGGACAGAGATGGCATCATTCCATACTGGCGGAGGTCCCTGTTGCTGAGGGTTTCACTCATTATCGCCTACAACTGGAGTTGTTAACAGTGGATGTCATCACATGGGTTCCTTACTCTGGGGAGCATTTGGGAGTTGGATTTGAGGATGGGTACCCGACTGGAGTTGAGTACATCATTTCCACCCGCAGGATTCATCTCTTCACAGATGGAGGATAGGAGCTCTATTTAGGAGAGTGTGCTATCAGGAGCATTACATGAGAGATTCGTATGCCGATCTTGCCTCCTGCCAGGCGTTATTGGCCTGTTTCACAGTCACCCATCATTGATATCCCATTGATGGGGATTGAAAGTTTTACATTGTCAGAGGGGCCCTGGTCTCAGGAGATGTTCCAGCATTGGTGGATCCCTCGTACTATTGGAGCTCAGACCCACGCCACACAGTTTATGGGGGATATGGTTTCAGGATCCGTGATGATGATAGATTGGCTAGCCTGTGTCAGAGATCCGACTCATGTGACACAGATTGATGGATTGACCCGACAGTTGGACCGAACACATATTTTCATTTGGCATTTGGGCAGAGATCCTTCAGAGGTAGATACTTTTGATCCTTCCATTCTCAAGGCCGCCCTCAAATGACCCATATGGCTTTGCTTATGTCAGGATCTTCCTTGATAAACCTAAAATATCTGTAGATAGAGATAAAGTGACTCAGGAGGAGTTACATCTGGTGGACAGGATCGATGATGTAGACATCGACACCATTGACTTTCTCTGATGTATTTCTCGTTATCTCTTTTGATAGGCCTCTGTTAGCTACTGGGTAGCTTCGCCCCATTCTCGCTATATGTGAGACCCCAAATTTTATGAATAAAGATTTAAATTTCTCAAAATATTTTTTTGAATATTATGGTGTGGATTTGATATAATGTTATAGTTGTGGGTAATATTTATAAATTTTGAAAATTATGCAAGTTGTTGTATAATATTTGATTGGTTGGGGAATATTCTTTTTGTCGGGGAATATTCGTACTATGACGCCCCCAAATCCGGGTATCTTCCAACCCAACAGATGGTGCTACACGGTACTCATAACTTTATATTCATTCTATTAAAATGACATCAAAATGTGTGTATCAATGACATTCTTATTACATTAAGAATATTAAATCACGTTCCCAGGTTCTAGAACCATTACATTCTTTGTTCATCATTCTATAATATATACAACTTACTAGTTTATTACAAGGTAAACTAATAGTTCAGCTTCGTCTTGCCTCTATCCTCGTCAAATCCCTCGGTTTGTTCGGTCCTAGATGCATTCATATGGTTCAAACATGAGTGAGCATAACAAGCTCAGCAAGTACAACAATTTCTTTTAACTAATGTGCTTGCAACATAGGAATCGTATATCTTCAATAAATGGATAATAGTTATGAGTACTATCAATAATTCAAAATAGCATTTCTTTTCCTTCAAAACATTTTACAATAATAATATTCAGTAAAACATCAATTCTGGCTCAAGACCATGAGCATTTCATAATTTCTTTGAAAAGGATAACCCAACACTAAGTCCGTAAGTCCGGCATATCTTACGAGAACTTTTGGGTGATCATCCCATAGTACTCTATGTTGATCAACACTACATCATATTAAACATATGTACGTTTAAGTTTTGGCAACCTCGCGTGCCCATCGAATAATCGATGAAAAATACATTTGTTTATTCATACTTAGGCTTACCTTGAATCCATACCAAACAATTGGCGTAGGATAGCGTTAGCAATTCTATATTGAAAGACTTGTAAATAAAACAATCAACTCTTCAAGATTAGTCTAGCCGAGATAAAACTGGCATCGACCCTTTAGTAAAACACTTCATGCTTCTCATATCATGAATCACAGAAAACTTGGCTAACACGAAGGTTAGACAAGCGTTTAATAAAAACTTGCCTTCAGTGTCTGCTACAGTAAATTAACTTTTCCTTTCAGTCTTTACGGTCTCTACAATACATAACCACATAATATACCACATTAGGTCATGAATGAACATACATGGTTCCTAATGAATCTTACCCTTCTTCTCAATCTAATCATATATTAGATTTGTTACTATTGGTTATGGCTTGCCATTATATTTTACATTATTCTTACCAACTTCTTTCTCTTCTATGTCTTACGTAGATTTCCTTCATTAATCCAACTCGTTTTGAGTTAATAATCCTTCCTCACGGCTTACTAACATCCTTACGTTATTAATCGAAACTCGATCATCATTTGTTAAGTACACTTTATTGCATACCGTTTACGTTCACGTATTACTTATCAACTTTTAGTTGTAACTCTTAACATTATAGGCCTTATCATTATTGAATACGGTTCATGTTCTTTATACTTTACATTCATCGTTTAACTACTCATGAAAGAACATTAAATTCCTAAAGTCATTACTATAACAGTGATTTAGGAAGGGTCTTATCATGTTCATTAAATAATTTCATGACCCATACTTGTATTGCAAACTATTGGATTCATAATCAACTTGGTCAACAAATTTCTATAGCCAGCTTAACACATTACGTTGTTCTCATTACGTTCATCTTAAATTGATTATTAACCTTTAATCATCATACATTAAATGTCTAACAATGCCTTAACAATGTTATATTTATACCTTAGTTCATTGCTAATGAGTTATCTTTCATTCTATACTTGTAAACATTCTTGTCTGTCGAAACCCTAGGATCGGCAATCATGGTGATTACACATAGCTCTCCTTCTCGTCGTCACATGGCGCTTGAAGTTTACATGAGGGCAATGACATCGTGTCTTGCGGTCTTCAGATGCCACCATTTGGCCTTGGGTTGGCGTCGCGACACCAACTCTATGCCTTAGAAAATTTACAGCTTTTGAAATTTTTGCGAAACTCCCGGATGCATAACTTCTTCATTATAAGCCCGAATTGGCTCGTTCAAAAGCCTACGGTTCACAAATTACATACTTTATGCGTACATGCAAGAATTTTATCTATTTGACTTCGTTTGCTCAAAATTCACCTATTAGTCCATTTTTAACGAAAACGATAAACGTTCGTGAATGTTTAACGCTCGATTCTTCGTTCTAAGTCAGAACTCGGTCATTCTCGAGTCCGCAACTCTATATTGACAAATAAGACTTGTCTCCATTGAATGCCAATGTTTCCAAGCTCAATATCAAAATTTGACTTCCATTCTGAGAATTTTACGAATTCGACGATTATCATCCAAACTCGTGAATTCTGCGTTAACTTTATTTATTATGATTTGTTCTTAGTTTCAAATGGATTCAAACCATCATACTAACATCTTGACATAAATATTTCATTAACTTATTTACATGTTAAGTTATTACTTGTTCTTCATGAATTTATAACTTATAAAAGTATAACTACTTATGATTTTACTTCACATGACTTAACATGGTCTAAATCTTTTAACCATCATTCTCTCATCTTCTACTCGTATAAATTTCATTATTGTAACATATTACAAGTTCCTACAAGTTCTTCCTTGATTCATAACTTATTTATGAACAAAGTGCTTATTCACGACTTATTAATACTTAAGTCATTGGATTAATCATTCTTACTTCTTCTTGGCATACATGTTCTACCACTACCCACTTCTCTATCAAATGAAAAGAAAGAGATTCATGGTTTAAGTTCTTACCCTTGATAATTCCTTGGTTAAGCTTTAATCTCCTTCTTGCTTCTTGAAAATCTCACAATGGAAATTTGACTTATAAGTGCTTATTCTCTCTAACCAATAAGTTGCTTTATAAGAGAAGTTGTTGGATGAAATTTTAACAAGCAACAAATGAAATCTTAAGCTTGGTATTTATAGGAGTTGCTAGGTTAGGGTATAATGGTCAATAAACCACTTCCACCTCCTTAACTCCACCTCCTTAAGCCACCTCCATACTATTCCATTCTTAACCACCAAGTTAACTTGCTCCCCACAACACTTGGTTATTAAGTCTTCTTGTTCACCACCCTTACTTAGTCATTAATTTTACTTGCTCACTACTTTGGATCATCCATGGTTTGCCCCATGGGTTTAAACCATCCAATAACCCATAAGTTCTTACTTTGGGCTTTTAGCTTAACTTATACTTGGGCTTGTAATTAAACAACCTTGGACCTTAACTTTAATTCCAATTGGACTCATCCATTCCTACCTTTGGGGCTTAACAATTCTCATTGGACTTTACAATGTTATACATAATCCTACAAGTCCATTACATATGGCTTAAAGCCTTATAACGTATAATTTACGTATTAATCTCGTATTTTAACTTGTATACTTATTTAATATACGACATTCCATCATTCATACATGCTCGTATAATACCTTGTATTATACTCGTATTCATTACCTCGTACAATACTTACGTATTATACAATCATTGCTTTAATTCATTATACATATTTAAATTCCTTCTCGGAATTCATTTTCCCTTATAGTTAGATTTTAAGCCCGCAGGCGAAAAAGCGTTTGCCATAACTGAAATATTATTGAATATTCTATCTCACCTCGATATTCTATCATTACGTATTTCTTGGAAATTCAAAAATAATTCCCGAGCAGAAATGCGTGAATAGTATTTTTCAGAAAATTTCTCGGAAAGCTTTTATTTTCATCTTGGAAATTCAAACACTTTAATTCTACCACGTAGCCAAAATACTACGATATTCTGATATATCTAGGTCATAGAACGACATTCGAATAGCTTACTCCCATAATTAATTAATTAAATCAATTTAATCCACATAATCAAAATAAAAATTTAATTGTCAAAAATCCAAATTTTCTAGGGCGTTACACTCTTCCCCCCTTATAAGGATTCTGTCCCCAAAATCTCGCTAATAATACATACACCATTGAGGAAACATTTTCCTTTATTTTAATCTCAAGTTCCCATAATTCTTCTTTGACATTATGGTTCTTTCATTTCACCTTCAACGAAGGTGTTATCTTATTTTCATGACTTGTCACTTCCTACCAATACTCTGAGTTGGAAGCTAAACCTTTACTTACACATTACGCTATCTTCCTTTTATTAGTCCTTCTTTTAATACCAAATTATATGAAACTCAAATTCCTCCTTCAAAAGAAGATTATACTTGATCTTCTCTTCATCCTGCATCCTCTTTTTCATTCTCTTGCATTCCTCATTACCTAGTTATACTCAATTAACGCATTCCATTATCGTGGATTGAGTTTACATTGTGGATAACATTTCTACCACTTCATTCCGTAATTTAACTTCTAACTTCATTCTTGCCATTTTCGTTATTAACTCATTCTGAGTTGTTAACATCGATAGTTTTTCCCTACCCTTCCTACTTAACGCGTCGGCTTCTACGTTAACTTTCCCGGATTGATATAACATATCAACGTCGAAATCTCTTATCCATTCTAATCACCTTCTTTACTTCATATTCAACTTCTTTTGTGTGAAGATATATTTCAGACTCCTAGAGTCTGTGTACATCTCACACTTCTCCCCGTATAAATACTATCTTCAGATTTTTTTTTTAAAACTACAACTGCCAATTCTAGACCATAAGTAAGATAGACCTTCTCATAATCCATTAACTGGCGTGATGCATACCTAATGAACTCGCCATGCTACATGAGCACGCAACCTCGTCATCTATACAAAACATCGAGATACACTACAAAATTCCTCATATCATCTGATAAGGATAATACATGTGCCTTACTTAATTTCCCTTTTTAGTTCCTCAAAACTATTTTTCTCACTTCTCATTCCCATCATACTTATTAATAACATATTTGTATATCTTTTATGCTAAAATTCACACTTAGTGAATTCCGTATCCAACTTCTCCCTCCGTAGTGATTCTCACACTATCTTCAAATTTTCAGCCAAATATTATTTGAACACTCTGTGACACTAATGGTATTTCAACTATAACACCTCACAAGAGAACCTATCTGTTTACCACCGACTTGCTCGGCGCCCCTTAGGGAAAGTCTAATCTTCAGTACATCAGTCCACCCAATTGACATAACCAGAAACTTGTCATAACTATAACGAGTTCTGAATGTCATCTTAGGTACCTCCTCCTTCTTCCTTACTTTCAACCGACTATACCCCGTACGCAAATCTATCTTAAAAAAATTCTTTCCCTCTTCAATTGATTAAATAGATCATCGATCCTGGGCCATGGGTATTCACTCTTAACTGCTAACTTACTCCTATTACGATAGTCGATACGTAACCGTAACAACTCATCCTCTTCCTTAACATCCTCCTAACTTGAGTCATAGATAGACAACAAGAGCATCACGGTATTTGATTATCGTAAAATACTACCTTGGGTTACTTTAGAAAACTGAAGATTCATACTTTTATTCTAATAATTTATTAAAGTTCTATGGTTAATCAACTCATTCATACCGAGAATTACTTCAAATTCTCTCAACATTATCGGTTCTTATCAATCGACACTTGCTTAACATTATTATCCATAAAACCATTTCCATGAATATAATCAACAAAAGTTATTCCCTCCTCCTTTACCGTAGTGTTTAAAGGTACTTATAATCCCTTTTAGACAGACTCCTAGATGAGCCTTTCCACATGTCTTACACACTTCGATCTTACGCTTAGGATCCCCTTGTCACAATCCAGTATTCTCGAAGTTAAAATTATTTCCTTTTGACATACTGCCACTACCACTGGCACTCTCTGCCATGGTTCCTCCCTCTCCCTTGCTCTTATTCTTTTTCTCTTTGTGGTATTGGGTTAACGCCTCACTACCACCCTCCACTATAATCATTTTCTCCAGAATGGTCCCATAGGATGCACTCTAGAACACAGAAATTCCACTATAGAGCCAGGGTTTCAGGCCCTGCTCAAACCTATAAGCCTTCCTCTCCTCCACTACATACTTGTAGGGAAATAATTCTCGAAGAAAACCTTCTTGAATTGTTCCCACGTTATCGCATCTATTCTAGTCACATCCTAGTGAGCCTCCCAACAAAATTTGGCTTCCCCTTTCATCATGTAAGTTAAAAAATAAGCCTTCTGCGCCTCACCTACGTTTTGTAATAACAAATGCCTTCTCTATTTCTATTACCCATGTCTGGACTTCTAATGGGTCCGTCGTTCCTTTGAACTCCGGCGGACCTACGCTTTTAAATTCTTTAAAGGTAGTCATTCTGGCTAACCTAGGTTCAACGAGTACTCTACCCCCAGTTTAATTAAATGCAGCCGTTAATAAATTAACGAACTCTTGCGTAGGGTTGTTTTGACCCCCTTGATTTTTATTACATGATTCCACTTCCTGATTACGTTGTCTTCTCCTTGGCGACATTTTCTGATTAAATAGATAAAATTTTATTATTATCTATTTACGTGTTTGGTAATCCTTCCATACTAATACCTCATACCACATCAAAGCACATTAAACAAAAACTTCATTATATTAATATGCTTCTTCATAGTTTGAAACTATTTATAATTTGTTTTACATAGCCAAAAGTTATTACATTTCTATCCCGCAATTGAACTTCACAAAAGTTGGGATTTACAAAAGACTACCCTTTTATACAAAAGAGGGTTTTACGTCACTACACAGATATTTATAACTCTAAACTTCTAATAATGCATAACAAATATCCTCGTGTTTCTCATTCGCAATCATTTCTACAAGAGAATCGACTAATAGTATGTCGAGTCTGCTCCGACTCTATAGAATAACAAGCAACTTTAAGCTTGAAATCCTTACGAACACTCTTATGGATGTAAGACATCCGTGCTATCTTCCGATCCTTCTTCTCTAGTTTCCTACGAAGCTCTACCACCTTGTTCATATAATCCCTAGCATTATTTATCATGAGCACCTTCTCACCATGCTCTGACTCAAAATCTACTTCTGCAGACTCCGCTACATAAAGAGCACTAATCTCTTCATTCGATTACGCATAACCAGTGTACTCTCGATTGCACATTCTCACAAGCACTGCCAGATATAATGCTCTCATTGCATCTGGAGGCGATGACTCTGAGGTAGGTATCACCGTACCAACCAACGTTATCTCCATTACTTCCTCCTCATTTCTCATCATATTAAGATATGATGTTATATCCATATCTCCCTCGGAGTAGTCTTCCTCAGAAAAGTACTCCACTGCCTCCATCTCTTCTAGAATCACTAATGGTACCTCTGCCACCGGCATAGGTACAGGCTCTATTCTGTTCATAGTTTCTTCGATCACCGCGTATATATCTCTATACATCAAGCTATCGATCGACATCCTACAATAACATATATGTTGATTAGTACATAACACAAAATAGTATAAGCACAAATCACATTTAATTTATTTAGGGTTACTTTCCATCTTTTAAATCTTTCGGAACTGAGTTTCCTCAATACCTTATTAACTCATTCAACTGAAGTAAAGCTTGATTTTACTTCCTTCGAACTTTTCTTCCTTAACGAGGTTATTAGCCTAGGGTTCTTCCCCCCTTAAGTTTTATAACCTAATGCTTTGATACCAACCTGTGATGCCCCCAAATCCAGGTATCTTCCAACCCTATAGATGGTGCTACACGGTACTCATAACTGTACATTAATTCTATTGAAATGACATCAAAATGTGTGTATCAACGACATTCTTATTACATTAATAATATTACATCCTGTTCCCAGGTTCTAAAACCATTACATTCTTTGTTCATCATTCTATAATATATACAACTTACTAGTTTATTACAAGGTAAACTAATCGTTCAGCTTCGTCTTGCCTCTATCCTCGTCAGATCCCTCGATTTGTTAGGTCCTAGATGCATTCATATTGTTCAAGCAAGAGTGAGCATAACAAGCTCAGTAAGTACAACAATTTCTTTTAACTAACATGCTTGAAACATAGGAATCGTACATCTTCAATAACTGGATAATAGTTATGAAGTACTATCAATAATTCAAAATAGCATTTCTTTTCCTTCAAAATGTTTTACAATAAAAATATTCATTAAAACATCAATTTTGGCTCAAGACCATGAGCATTTCATAATTTCTTCGAAAAGGACAACCCGACACTAAGTCCGTAAGTCCGGCATATCTTACGAGCACTTCTGGGTGATCAGCCCATAGTACTCTATGTTGATCAACACTACATCCTGTTAAACATATGTACGTTTAAGTTTTGGCAACCTCGCGTGCCCATCGAATAATCGATGAAAAATATATTTGTTTATTCATACTCAGGCTTACCTTGAATCCGTACCAAACAATTGGCGTAGGATAGCGTTAGCAATTCTATATTGAAAGACTTATAAATAAATCAATCAACTCTTCAAGATTAGTCTAGCCGAGATAAAACTGGCATCGACCCTTTAGTAAAACACTTCATGCTTCTCATATCATGAATCACAGAAAACTTGGCTAACACGAAGGTTAGACAAGTGTTTAAGAAAACTTGCCTTCAAAGATCTCAAGCTACTGAAAAAATTAACTTTTCCTTTCAGTCTTTACGGTCTCTACAATTCATAACCACATAAAATACCACATTAGGTCATGAATGAACATACATGGTTCCTAATGAATCTTACCCTTCTTCTCAATCTAATCATATATTAGATTTGTTACTATTGGTTCTGGCTTGCCATTATATTTTACATTATTCTTACCAACTTCTTTCTCTTCTATGTCTTACGTAGATTTACTTCATTAATCCAACTCATTTCAAGTTAATCATCCTTCCTCACGGCTTACTAACATCCTTACGTTATTAATCGAAACCCGATCGTCATTTGTTAAGTACACTTTATTGCATACCGTTTACGTCCACGTATTACTTAACAACTTTTAGTTGTAACTCTTAACGTTATAGGCCTTATCATTATTGAATACGGTTCACGTTCTTTATACTTTATGCGACGCCCCCAAATTCGGGTATCTTGCAACCCGACAAATAGTGTTTCACTGTACTAACATCCATACAATCATTCTATTGAAATTCAACAGAATAAAGGTAATTAATATCTTTTATTACAATCAACGTATAAAATCTTTCTAGGTTTATAACCGATTACATCGTTTAGTGTTCATAATATATCATAATTACAAACTTACTAAACTATTACACAATGCCTAAGCATCCATCTTCGCTTTGCCCTTATCTCGCTTGGCATTCACAGTACGTTCATCCTTAACTGCAGTTATATGATTCACGCAAGAAGTAAGCATAACAGCTCAGCAAGTTTTAAGCAAGTATAACTGAAATACCACATTCGTGAATCATATAACAATTCTGACATAACTGAATGATAGTTATGAAGTATTATGATTCAATAATACTTTAACAAAGGCATAACCTCAATTTCCAAAGTATAGAATAGATTAGGAATTACAACCCATTAATAGACCTTGAACAAAGAACTTTTCGGTTTTCATACTTGAAAAGGAGTCCACAGCACTAAGGCCATTCATCCGATAACTTATGAGCACGTCTAGGTGATTAGCCTATAGTACTCTATTTTGATCAACATTCATTCATTAAACGTATTTACGTTTAATATTTTTGACATACTAGCGTGCCCATCGAAATATCGATGAAAATAGTTTTGTTTGTTCATAGACAAACCTTACCTTCATGCTCTGTACCAATCACTTGGCATAGGATAACGTTAACATTTCAATATAGAAAGATATGAATCATAATCAATCTATACATTACAAATAGTCTAGCCGAGTAAAAATCTGGCATCGACCCTTTCTTGAAAACAAGGCTTGCAATTTGTAATAACCCGAGATTTTCTATATAAAATAAATAAGAAATTTTGCGTATAATTTTTTTTTTTTAATGACGAGACTAAGTGTCAAGTAAAGTGAACGATAAATGCGAATACATTTATTACTTGAAAAATTAGAAATAATTTTGGAATTATTAATTACCACAAATTATATGGTAATAAATTTCTGTAAGCCGAAATATTTTTATTAATTATTTTCCATGAAAACATGATTGGAAATAATATATGAAGTGATAATTAGATTTATATAATAAATATTTTATTATATGAATTGTTCAGAATATTTAAGTTAATTATTTTAACTTGATTATTGATGTTGTGTACGAAGAATAAGTCAGACATGAGATCCAAACCCTGGATTGGGATTGTGATCAAGAGATGAGAATAATAATATTATATTATTTTACAGTACCATAATTATGTACTGGGTATGTGCGGACAGATAATATTGAGCAATGACGGTCAATTAGGTCATAACATATTACCGTCTTTGTGAAACCCTAATTATTAAACTTCGCTTATGGGGTATTTACGAGTAGTAGTGATGTATATGAAGTTACTTGTGAATAAGATTATCGGTAATTAGAAGAAACCCTAATTATCATTGTACATCGATAATTAGGACAAACCCTAATTATTATAACCCTAACCTAGTTGAAATTAGAAACATGAACGACTTGTGTTAGTAACATACACGTATAATTAAAGAACCACTAATGGTCAATTAGAAACCCTAATTTTAATTACCAGGGTTTAATTTCGATGTTATTGTATAAGTGTTTTAATTTACCAAAGGATAGAAGTTAATTGGTAAATTATAAGAATTAAATCTAGTGATGAAATATTACATTTAATTGCCTTGTACAAGATTGCCCATACACTCTTAAAAAAGCCCAACCATCACCCATAACAAATCGTAAGCAAGAATCAAGAATTTTTGGCAAAAAGGGTATAAGAACACTAAACCTAGAAATCCTTTGATTCGATGTTATTTGATACAATTGATTGTTTAAAGTTGTGTAATAGAATGTTAATTGATGATATGGGTTGATAAATCAAAGACCCATAACATCAAAGTGCACGAATTTGAAGATTTAAGCAAGTCGGAAAAACCGAATTATGTTATTTTTTCACCAAATGTCAGAGGTCATAACTCTTTGCTCGATCATGAGTTTTGTTCTTCAAAAGTTGTTATGTGTAGCCTGATATGTGGTCTTTAATCTGCAAAAAGAATCAAGTCCATATCATGTATAGATTAGAAGTTACAGATGGTCAAACATTGTTGATTGATCATGATAAACCTGCTTTTTTAGGCGATCTGTAGAATTCTGGGGCATTCTCGTCCACTTTTTGTGCTTTAAAAGGTCTAGGCTTTTGATATGTTGTAGTGCACTGAGTTAGGAAGCCATAGGATTTGGAATGACCTCATTCCGACCTCGGATGAGGGAATTACGGTGATTGGAAGGAAATGTGTCAAATTTCTCAAAACTGAAAGTCAGCAGCGGGATGTGCTATTCGGGACACTGTTTCAATCAGTTAATGTTTTCAAAACCTTATGGGCTTTTGGTATGTTATAGTACACCGAATAAGCTTTCCATAGACCCTGAAACGGACTAAATCCGATATCGGAGGAGAGAGTTATGACATTTCAAAGTAGTAGTGTCAAAACTTCCCAACAAGTGCGGTGCAGTCCATTTGAACGGAATTTCTGGGCTGATGTGTTCGGAATTTGGAAATGGTCAAAGAATAAAAGTTGTAGCCCCAAAAGTTAGCTTCGCGTGGGCTCAAGAATCGCTCAAAAATGTTTTAAAATGAAAGAATTATGACTGTTTTAGCGGAAGAGGGTAAAGCTGAAACGAGATTGAAAACTGTTATGAACGTCCACTTTTGACGCACTGTTTGGGCTACCTAATGAACCCGAATTGGGTAATTCGTATTTTTTAAAAATAGTCTTACATACCATGTATAACATATCCAAAAATCAGATTAATCGGAGTTATGAGCAATGCGTTAGAAAATCGCAAAGTGAGCTATTGAAAAATTAGTATAAACCAAGTCCCACATCGACTAAGTTGAGAACTTCACCATTTTCTAAACCTATAAATAGAAGGGCTTGGCCTTTGTTTCATTCACCAACAATAAGGCCTCCAATTTTTTTTGAGAAAGGCTTTGTTGTGGGAGAACTCTTTATAAAGATCTCCTTAGTTAAATTTTGGCGTGGAAGTGCGTATTCAGTCTGTGGAATTCAGTATTTAAAGTATGTTTCTTATTTAATTTTTGTAATGTTATTATTTTTAATTGTTAGTTAAAGTTTGAATTTTTGAAGTTTAGTTAGTGTTGTTAATAAACTAGTTAGTTTACTATGTTTATTTTGGCTTAGAATTGGTTATGTAAATGAGTTATTTGTGATGACTTTTAATATTTTGTGATGAATTTCATTAATTAATTATTATTAATGATATTAAAGTTATTTAATGATTATATTAAATAATTTAGTTTAAAAATGATTTTAATATTATAAAAATCATTTTAAATGAAAATAAGGTATTTAAAAATATTTTAAGTTATAAAATATAACTTTTAATATTTAAATGATAATTTCATTAATAATTAAATATTAATGATATTAAGATAATATTAATGATATTTAGTTTATTTAATGATTAATATTAAATAAATAGTTTAAAAATGGTTTTACTTATTTAAAACCATTTAAAGAGGATATTAAGGATTTAAAAATATTTTAAGTTATAATTAATGACTTTTAATATTTGGATAAATAGTACATTAATATTTAAATATTAATGGTAATTATTTGGGTAATATAAATGTTTTAAAAATAGTTTGAGTTATTATAAATAACTTTTATATTTTGGAAATGGTTTCATTAATAGTTTAGTATTAATTAAACTATTAATGATAATGGAATTGTTTAATGTTTAAATCATTTAATTATGATTCCGATATTTGAAAGTTATAATTTTAGCAAACTAGTGACTTGAGAACCGATTATGAAGTTCGAATTTGAAGAAGAACACCTATAGTAATGATTATATCACTATAGGCCCTTTAGTGATGATTTGAATTATTTTAAATGTTTCAATTTAAAATTGCGAAAATGATTAAAAATAAGATGTCCGATATTTACGAGATGTTGAGGTATAGAATAAGAGTCTTAGACTCGGTATTTACCCGATAAAGTCGTCGATGCACGCAAACAAATGTCCGAATTTATAAAAGAAAGAAAAGACTACTTTGTAAGAGCATGGATGAGATATTTGAAAAATGTATAAAATATTTTCAAGTATAGAATAGGAACTAAAAGTATGATCACCGTGATTATGTGATTAGACTATGTCTTTAATTGTAATAGAGCGATTACTATGTGTTAAGATATATTGTTCTAATCGAATCGAATGATCCGATTATTGATAGGTTGTGATAAAGAGATAAAACCTAAGTTGAGATTTGTAATCGATGAATCGTGTGAAGTATCCTACCTTTGCATTTTCTTTATGCAATGGACATGAGTAAGAAGTTTTAGAATTATTCTATTCACAGTATGATTATATACGCTTTGATTATCAACATGTTAGCTCGTATATATATTCTGTTAAGTTGATTTCTAAATGGTTATACAAGTGTCCCTCTTGGATAATCATGGCATTTATTCACATGTTGATATACCTTTGTCAATTACCCGTATATATATGTTGAATTACATATTATTGTTGAAAGCAAGATTAAAACCTTCTTGGTTTGGAACCGTGCATGTATGAACATCCCTATATGGGAAGATTTTTGCATAAGGCGGATAGAGTGAGCGATGAATTTCGTTTAAGTTATGTAGTATTGATCAATACTGAGAGGTACAATGAAAAGTGATCACCCTCAGTGCTAGTAAGTTATGACGGTTTTGAGGATAGAATTCCGCTAAACCTTTTCGAAAATGAAAAGAATGTTCATAGTATGTTCCTTAAACCCTATTCAAGGGTAGAACCAGAGCCAAATTTAAAGAATTTGAAAGAGAGTTGTTATGTGAATTTTTTATCAGTACAGATTACTTCACAACTTTCAATTCATTGTAGAAGTGTTATGTAAAGAGAATACTTATATTCTTTCAAATTATATATAATTGCTATTACTTGTTGGGCACTTAAATGCTCATCCTTGCTTAAATTAAATGTTTTCGATTATGTATGAAACAACTTTGAAGGCTCAGGCACGAACAAAGGAAAAGGAAAGCTGATCGAATAAGTGTATTATGAGTTAATGGTTATAGTTGTATTGGTATCTATTCAAGTATTGTAAGGAATGTATTTGAAGGTCACGTACCTGGGGAAGTAAACTTTGATGTATGTAAATTAAGTTCGAATGTATTATTATTTAGTATTATTCAGCTTAAAGAAATGGTATCGTGGAGAACCGAGTTCGGGTTTCAAGTACCTGGATTTGGGGTCGTCACACAATTCAGTTCAATGAATCACATACAACTTAGCTAACATGAAAGTCAGACAAGTGTTAAGAAAAACTTGCCTTTCAGCGTCTTCATATATTTTACTCGACTGACCACAGCCTTTACAGAATCTACATGATATATGCACATAGTACACTGTAATTAGCTATCAAACAAATATTCACATTGTTTATAAAAGCTTCTTTCTCTTCTATGTCTGTCTTAACTTAATATCATTATTAAAGTCAACAAGACTTATTACCCATCGTCCCAGTTTACTAATCAGCTGACAATTATTAACCGGACTTCAAACATTGTTGGCTAGATACCGACGTTGTTCAACGTTCTTAACTAATAATCATGCATTACATTCTTAAGGTTTACATGTTATACCCTAGTAAAAGTAGTATAGGAATAACTTTAATATACTTATAAAGTGTATAAACATCATCCCTTTAGGTCCCTGAACGATTGAAGTTCAAAACCTAAATTCTTGTTCGAAGTTCCACCTACGCTTTCGCATGCCGCGACAGCATCTCTCTAGTATATAATCGAAATGCTATATTTCTGATTAGCGATCAGACAGAACTCCGTGGCAACCGAGGAGGCATGGCCATTAACCCTTTATCCGCTGCACCGCATGACGCCCAGGACCTCGATATCGATTCTCGAAATTTCTAAAAATTTTGTGAGATTCCTGGGGCCGTAACTTCTTCATTTTAAGCCAGATTTGGTCCGTTCAAAAGCCTACGCATCACAAATGAGGTAAACTACATGTTCATATAGGAATTCAACACTTTCGAATCTGTTAACTCAAAATTGACCATTGAGTTCATTTTCTATACGTTCAGAAACGTTAGTGAGCGTTCAATGCTCGTTTTCTTCATTTTAAGTCAGAATTCGACGATTCTCGAACCCACAACTCTTAATCACCTTATCTCAGGTGTTGACATTGAAAACCAACATTGTCAAGTCTCACGACAACTTTTGACCCTTAATCCGGAATTCAACGATTTCGACGTTTTATCGTCTATTTCCGTAAAATTCGCCATAACTTCGTTACTATCGTTTTTCTAAGCCAAATCACAGGAAATACTTCATGGATTTCATATCTACACCCTAACCAATCAAGATGCATAAACTAACGTATTGATGGAGCTCAATCGTTTATAACCGATTAATCTCAACAAATAATATTTCAAAGGTTCAAAACGATTTCAAACCTTACGATTCTTATAATCTCATGACTTATAGAGGTTGAATCTCTAATAAGTCATCATTAATCTCTTATAAAAGATATATACCACCCCTCTATGATTTTCCCATATAAAAGAAAATTAAAAGAGATGGAAAGAAAGGTAGAGATTATACCTCAAGGACTTCTATAGACTTTTCTTGAAAAGCTTAATGATCAAGATTCCAAAGTGTAGGATTTATATGTATAGCTCTCTTTTCTCTCTCAATAGTCTAGGTTGGCAATTTCAAACTCCAAAATGGCTAGCCTTGCTTCTTATTTATAGGCAAATGAGATGGAGGGCAAAATTGACAAAGCACCATCCACCTCCTTACTATTCACACTTGGTCACCAAGTAAAATGATTGGTGACCAAGCATTATGCTTGGAGTGCACAACAAGTGGTCGGCCCCCACTTCAATTGACAACTCCATGGGTTTTACCCATTAGGTGACCCACCGGATCGCTCCACGGTTCAGTTTAAATGATTAGGACTTAACCAATTAGGCATTGGGCCTAGACTAGGGCTTAACCCATTAAACTCTTTGGGCTTGGTCATTAAATCATTGGACCAAACATAATCTAAGTCCAATGATTTAATCATTGAGACTTAGGTTAATTCTACAATACACATCGTATTCTTTACGTATAATTCACGTACTCCCTTCGTATAACCTATGTACAATAATCGTATTGTACCTTGTATTTACTCACATCTTATACCTAGACACTAAAAAGTATCATGATTGTATAATACTCGCATTAACCCTAACGTCATTCCTTCTATGCATATTATTTCCTTCTCGGAAATCAATATACTCAACCCTTAGGTTTTAAGTCCGCATGCGAAAATTGCGTTTGCCATAAATGAAATATTCTCAGATATTCCATCTAACCTCAATATTCTATCATCACGCGTTTCTCGGAATTTCAAAATAATTCCCCGAACAGAAACGGATGAATAGTGTTTTTATGAAAATTTCTCGAAAAATAATTATTTTCGTCTTGGAAATTCCAAACAATTATTTCTAACACGTAGCCAGAATACTAACCATGTTAGCACATTCTAGGTCATAAAATGACCTACACATAACTTATACATATAATAATCAATTAAATTCATTTAATTCACATAATGAAAAAAAATTTAATTGCCATAAGAATCCAATTTTTCTCGGGCGTTATATTCTCTCCCCCTTATAAGGATTCTGTCCCCAGAATCTTAGCTTATAATTACCTAAACAAATGAGGAAAATCTTCCTTCATTTTACTTTTGAGCTCCCACGTTGCTTCTTCAGCATTGTGGTTTTTCCATAACACCTTCACTGAAGGTATTACCTTATTTTTTAAAACTTGTTCCTTCCTATCAATAATTTGAACTGGAAGTTCCTCATAGGACAAGTCTTTTTCTATTTGAATAGATTAATATTCTATCACGTGTTTATAGTCCGGTTTATAAGGACGCAACACTGACACGTGAAACACATTATGAATGCGTTCCATCTCAGGAGGTAAAGCTACTTCATAAGCTACCTCTCCTACCCTTCTTAAAATCTCAAAAGGTCCTACAAACCTTGGACTTAACTTACCTTTCTTCCCAAAACGTATCTTCCCCTTCCAAGGAGATACTTTTAGGAAAACAAAGGATCCTACATCGAAATCTCTATTTTCTCTATGAGGATCTGCATACTTTCTTTGTCGATCTTGAGCCGCAACTAAGCGAGTACGTATTAACTTTACCATATCCGCCGTCTGCTGTACCATCTCAGGTCCCAACAGACACCGTTCACCCACCTCATCCCAACACAATGGAGTTCGGCACTTCCTGCCATACAACGCTTCATAAGGTGGCATGCCTATACTAGCGTGAAACTATTATTGTACGAAAATTCCACCAACAGTAGATATTCGTCCCAACTCCCTTTGAAATCCATAACGCAAGATCTTAACATATCTTCAAGCGTTTGAATTGTCCGCTCACTCTGACCATCCGTCTGAGGATGATACGCCGTACTCAACCTTAACTGCGTTCCCATTTGCTCTTGCAAACTCCTCCAAAAGTTCGATGTGAATAGTGGATCACGATCTGACACAATCGAAGCAAGTACTCCATGTCTAGAAATAATTTCTTTGACATACAGCTTAGCTAACTGATCCAAGTTATACTTGACTCCTACCGGTAGAAAATGAACCAATTTTGTCAATCGATCCACTATCACCCAAATAGCATCATATCCTTTTCTGGTTGTTGGAAGTCCCACCACAAAATCCATTGTGATGTGCAACCACTTCCACTTTGGAATTTCTAACGGTTGTATCAACCCACTCAGTCGTTGGTGTTCAGCCTTAACTTTTTGACAAGTTAAGCACCTATTAACATATTCGGCTGTCTCCCTCTTCATGTTCAGCCACCAAAAGTTCTGACGAAGGTCTTGATACATCTTTGTACTACCGGGATGTATCGAGTACCTTGAACTATGGGCCTCCATCATGATTACTTCTTTCAATTCGGAATCATTAGGAACCCAATTCTTCCCTTCAAAATGAAGTAATCCCTCCTTATCGATGTTATACTTAGTCTTTTCTTCATCTTCTATCTTCTTCTGTATCTGCTTGCACTCCTTGTTGCTCAGTTGTACTCCCCTAACTCATCCCATTATGGTCGGTTGAGTTTTCATGGAAAATAACATCTCCACTGTTTCCTCTAGTAACTTAACTTCTAACTCCATTCTTGCCATCGCTGTTACCATCTCATTTTGAGCTGTTAACATTGACAATTTCTCTTTACCCTTCCTACTTAGCGCATCGGCTACTACATTTGCTTTCCCCGGATGATATAAAATATCACAGTTATAGTCTTTTATTAACTCCAACCACCTTCTCTGCCTCATGTTCAACTCCTTCTGTGTGAAGATATATTTTAGACTTTTGTGGTCCGTGTATATCTCACATTTCTCACCATAAAGATAATGCCTCCATATCTTTAAGGCAAAAACTATAGCTGCCAATTCCAAATCATGAGTAGGATAAACCTTCTCATAATCCTTCAATTGACGTGACGCATACGCAATGACCTTGCCATGTTGCATAAGCACGCAACCTAATCCTTTATGCGAAGCATCGCTATACACTACAAAATTCCCCGTATCATCTGGTAAGGACAATACAGGTGCCTCACTTAATCTCTTCTTCAACTCCTAAAAACTGTTCTCACATTTTTCAGTCCACACATACTTCACTGACTTTCTCGTCAGGTTTGTCAACGAAGTAGCTATTTTAGAAAAGTCCGGAATGAACCTTCTATAGTATCCTGCTAACCCCAGAAAACTCCGAACCTCAGTTGGCGTTTTCGGTTGCTCCCATTCATTAACTGCTTCTACTTTTGCCGGATCTACGGAGATGCCATCTTTATCAATAACATGCCCTATAAACTGCACTCTCTCTAGCCAAAATTCACACTTTGTGAATTTTGCATACAACTTCTCCTTTCTTAGTGTTTCCAACACTATTCTTAAATGTTCTGCATGATCTTCTAGCGTCTTTGAATAGACTAGAATATCATCAATGAACACTACTACGAACTTGTCCAAGTATTGTTTGAACACTCTGTTCATCATATCCATAAATGCAGCTGGTGCATTCGTCAACCCAAACGACATAACCTGAAACTCATAATGACCATAACGAGTTCTGAATGCCGTCTTAGGTACATCCTCCTCTCTCACCTTTAACTGATGATACCCCGTGCGTAAATCTATCTTAGAAAAATATTGTGCCCCTTTCAACTGAACAAATAGATCATCGATCTTTGGCAATGGGCATTTATTCTTAATTGTCAACTTGTTCAACTCTCGATAGTCGATACAAAGTCTTAACGACCCGTCCTTCTTCTTGACAAACAACACTAGTGCTCCCCAAGGAGACACACTCGGTTGAATGTACTTTCTATCTAACAGTTCTTGTAATTGAACAATTAACTCCTTCATTTCAACTGGCGTCATTCGATATGGTGCCCTTGAAACTGGTGTCGTTCCCGGTAACAGATCAATTATAAACTCTACCTCCCTATCCGGTGGAATTCCTGGCAACTCCTCTGGAAATACATCCGCGAACTCTTGCACTATAGGTATCTGGTCCAAGGATGTTCCCACTCTTTGGGTATCCACAACATGGCACAGATAACCTACACACCCTTTTCTCAACATCTTCCTAGCTTGTGTCATAGACAGACAACAAGATCGTCTCGGTGAGTTATTACCAAAGAACACTACCTTGGTTTTCTTGGAAAGTCAAAGGTTTACAATTTTCCTATGGAAATCTATAAATGCCTTATGGTTGACTAACCAGTCCATGCCAAGAATTACATCGAATTCTTTTATCCTTATCGGTATCAAATCTACAGATAATTCATTCCCTCCTATTTCTACGCAACAATCCTTATGAATATGCTCAATGGGGATTATTTCTTCATTTGCTACCTTAATGTCTAAAGTTATAGGTAACATCTCAGGGATTAAACCTAATCGCTTAGCAAATTCACATGCTATAAAAGAACATGTAGCACCCGAATCAAATAGCACATAAGCATTTATCTTATTGACCGAAATGATACCTGCTACCACATCCGCTGATGCAACCGCATCTTGGACAGTCATATTAAACGTACAAGCTGAGGGTCTACCCACCAATGGTGTTGGTCCAGTAATGGCTAGCTTACCACTACCAGAACTCTTATTCCCCTCAAACCCCTTCTTTGGGCAATTTCTTGCCATGTGGTCCATTGACCCACAGACAAAACATCCCTGACTTTTCTTAGGGTTAGGATAGTTGGGTAACAAATGCCCCTCCTGCCCACTGTTGTAGCATACTGCTTTCCCCTTTAAACATACTCCCATATGAGACTTTCTGCATGTCTTACATGCTTCCGTCCTCCGCTTGGGATCTCCCTGCTTTACCCCGGTATTCCCAGGGTTAAAACTCTTTCTTTTTGGCAAGTTGTCGCTTCTGCTTGCAACTTTAGCCTTATTAATTCCCTCTAATTTACTCTTAATCTTCTTCTCTTTGTGGTACTGAGACAATGCCTCACCACCACCTTCAGCTATTATCGCTTTCTCCAGAATGGTCGCATAGGAAGCACTCTGGAAAACCGATATTCTACTATAGAGCCAGGGTTTTAAGCCCTGCTCAAACCAACGTGCTTTTCTCGCTTCGGTATCCACCTGGTGTGGAGAAAATCTCGCCAATTCATTAAATTTGGCTGCATACTGGGAAATTGTCATATCCCCCTGCTTAAGTTCTAGAAACTTAATTTCCATTCTACCCTGCATGCTAGTAGGGAAATAGTTCTCAAAGAAGACCTTCTTGAACTGTTCCCACGTAACATCCTCGGTCCTAGCCCCACCCTGGTGAGCTTCCCACCAGAAGTTGGCTTCTCCCTTCATCATATAAGTCGCAAAAGGAGTCTTTTGCGCCTCACCTACGTTTGTTATCACAAATGCCTTTTCAATTTCTCTTACCCATGTTTGGACTTCTAACGGGTCCGTCGTTCCTCGAAACTCGGGAGGACCCACACTCTTAAAGTCCTTAAAGGTAGTTATTCTAACACCCCAGGAGCTACAGGAATCCCACCCCCTTGATTAAATGCAGCCGTTAATAAATTAACGAACTCTTGCATAGGATTATTAGGACCCACCTGATTCTCATTATGAGACTCGGCTTCTTGATTACGCTGTCTCCTCTTTGGCGGCATAATTCTGATTAAATAAATAAAGCTTTGTTATTATCTATTTAATCCTCGGTTATCATTTTTTTTTTCAATGACAACCACCATTCATACCACAGCATCCACATTAAATAAAACTTTCTTATATTAATATGCTTTTATAGTCAAAACTATTTACATCATGTTTCATTAGCCAAAAAGCTATTACATACTATCCCGCGATTGAGTTCTACAAAAATTGGGATTTACAAAAAGACTACCCTTTAATTATACAAAAGAGGGTTTTATGTCACTGCTCATTTACAAAAAGATCTAACGATCTACTAACACTGTCTAACGGCATTTTCGTACTTTTGATTTGCCAGAATCGACACTATATCTCGACTTATGGTATGTCTAGTCTGCCCAGACTCAATAGAATAACAAGCAATTTTCTGCTTGAAATCCTCATGAGCAAATTCATGGATGTATGACATCCTAGATATTTTCTAGTCTTTCTCACCCAGTTTCTTCTGTAGCTCAAGGACCTCGTCCTTATAGTCACGAGCTTTATCAGTCATAAGCACTTTCTTATCGTGCTCAGGCTCAAAGTCTGCCTCTGTAGACTCTTTTGCCTCATATAAGGCAGTTATCTCCTCCATCTGATTCTCCACTACTATGCGCAAATGCACATTTCTATCCAACACGACCTCATACAGAGCTCGCGTTGTATCCGGAGGTGTTGGTTCCAAAGTAGGTAACACCGTGTTAGTCGATGCTACCTCCATCTCCTCCTCTACATCTAGCATCTCATTAAGATACGATGCTAAACCCATAGTCTCCTCAGAGTATTCCTCCTCAGAGATGTACTCTTCAATGTCTGAGTCATCTATGACCACTATAGGTACCTCCGCCACTAGCATTGGTATCATCTCCACTTGGTTAATAGACTCCTCGCTCAAGACGTGAATATCTTTATACATCACGCTATCGATCGACATCTACAATAGCACATAACAAGTTGATTAGTACATAATACACAATAGTATAAGCACAAATCATATTTAATATCTTTAAGATTAATTTTCATCTTTTAATCCTTTTGATACTGAGTTATCTCAATACCTTATTAATTCAATAGATTTGAATTTTATTCCTCGGACTTTTGCCTTCCCTGTGAGGTTATTAGCCTAAGGTTCTTTACCCCTTAAGTTTTATAACCTAAGGCTTTGATACCAACCTGTGACGCCCCCAAATTCGGGTATCTTGCAACCCGACAAATGGTGCTGCACTGTACTAACATCCATACAATCATTCTATTGAAATTCAACAAAATGAACGTAATTACTATCGTTTATTACAACCAACATATAAAAATCTTTCTCAGGTTCATAATATATCATAATTACAAACTTTCTAAACTATTACACAATGCCTAAGCATCCATCTTAGCTTTGCCCTTATCTCGCTTGGCATTCACAGTACGTTCATCCTTAACTACAGTTATATGATTCACGCAAGAAGTGAGCATGACAGCTCAGCAAGTTTTAAGCAAGTATAACTGAAATACCACATTCGTGAATCATATAACAATTCCGACATAACTGAACAATAGTTATGAAGTATTATGATTCAATAATACTTTAACAGTGCATAACCTCAATTTCCAAAGTATAGAATAGATTAGGAATTCTGAACTGGTCAATAGACCTTGAACAGTAACTTTCAGTTTTCATACTTGAAAAGGAGTCCACATCACTAAGGCCATTCATCCGATAACTTACGAGCACGTCTAGGTGATCAGCCTATAGTACTCTATGTTGATCAACATTCATTCATTAAACGTATTTACGTTTAATATTTTTAGCAAACTCGCGTGCCTATCAAAATATCGATGAAAATAGTTTTGTTTGTTCATAGACAAACCTTACCTTCACGCTCCGTACCAATCACTTGGCATAGGATAATGTTAACATTTCAATATAGAAAGATATGAATCATAATCAATCTATACATTACTAATAGTCTAGCCGAGTAAAAATCTGGCATCGACCCTTTCTTGAAAACAAGGCTTGCAATTCAGTTCAATGAATCACATACAACTTGGCTAACATGAAAGTTAGACAAGTGTTAAGGAAAACTTACCTTTCAGCGTCTTCAAATATTTTACTCGACTGACCACAACCTTTACAGAATCTACATGATATATTCACATAGCACACTGTAATTAGCTATCAAACAACTATTCACATTATTTATACAAGTTTCTTTCTCTTCAATGTCTGTCTTAACTTAATATCATTATTAAAGTCAACAAGACTTATTACCCATCGTCCCAGTTTACTAATCAACTGACAATTATTAACCGGACTTCAAACATTGTCGGCTAGATACCGACGTTGTTCAACGTTCTTAACTGATAATCATGCATTACATTCTTAAGGTTTACATCTTATACCCTAGTAAAAGTAGTATATGAATAACTTTAATATACTTATAAAGTGTATAAACATCATCCCTTTAGGTCCCTGAACGATTGAAGTTCAAAACCTAAGTTATTGTCTGAAGTTCCCTGCTCGCGCCGTGGCGCGGCATCTCTAGTATATAACTGGTGTTGCGGCGCCAGTTAGCAGTGGACAGACTCCCGGCGTGGTGCTGCGGCACAACCATTAACCCGGGGCCGTAACTTCTTCATTTTAAGCCCGATTTGGTCCGTTCAAAAGCCTACGCGTCACAAATGACGTAAAATACGTGTTCATATAGGAATTCAACACTTTCGAATCCATTAACTCAAAATTGACCATTGAGTTCATTTTCTATACGTTCGGAAACGTTAATGAGCGTTCAATGCTCGTTTTCTTCGTTTTAAGTCAGAATTCGACGATTCTCGAACCCACCACTCTTAATCACCTTATCTCACGTGTTGACATTGAAAACCAACATTTTCAAGTCTCACATCAACTTTTGACCCTTAATCCGGAATTTAACGATTTCGACGTTTTATCGTCTATTTCCGTAAAATTCACCATAACTTCGTTACTATCATTTTCTAAGCCAAATCACAGGAAATACTTCATAGATTTTATATCTACACCCTAACCAATCCAGATGCATAAACTAACGTATTGATGGAGCTCAATCGTTTATAACCGATTAATCTCAACAAACAATATTTCAAAGGTTCAAAACGATTTCAAACCTTACGATTCTTATAATCTCATGACTTATAGAGGTTGAATTTCTAATAAGTCATCATTAAACTTTTATACAAGATATATTCCACCCCTCTATGATTTTCCCATATAAAAGAAAATTAAAAGAGATTGAAAGAAAGGTAGGGATTATACCTCAAGGACTTCTATAGACTTTTCTTGAAAAGCTTAATGATCAAGCTTCCAAAGTGTAGGATTTATATGTATAGCTCTCTTTTCTCTCTCAATTGTCTAGGTTGGCAATTTCAAACTCCAAAATGGCTAGCCTTGCTTCTTATTTATAGGCAAATGAGATGGAGGGAAAAATAGACAAAGCACCGTCCACCTCCTTTCTATTCACACTTGGTCACCAAGTAAAATGATTGGTGACCAAGCATTATGCTTGGAGTACACAACAAGTGGCCGGCCCCCACTTCAATTGATAACTCCATGGGTTTTACCCATTAGGTGACCCACCGGATCGCTCCACGGTTCGGTTTAAATGATTAGGACTTAACCAATTAGGCATTGGGCCTAGACTTGGGCTTAACCCATTAAACTCCTTGGGCTTGGTCATTAAATCATTGGACCAAACATAATCTAAGTCCAATGAATTAATCATTGAGACTTAGGTTAATTCTACAATACACATCGTATTCTTTACGTATAATTCACGTATTCCCTTCGTATATCCTATGTACAATAATCGTATTGTACCTTGTATTTACTCACATCTTATACCTAGACACTAAAAAGTATCATGATTGTATAATACTCGTATTAACCCTAACGTCATTCCTTCTATGCATATTATTTCCTTCTCGGAAATCAATATACTCAACCCTTAAGTTTTAAGTCCGCAGGCGAAAACTGCGTTTGCCATAATTGAAATATTCTCAGATATTCCATCTAACCTCAATATTCTATCTTCACGCATTTCTCGAAATTTCAAAATAATTCCCCGAACAGAAATGGATGAATAGTATTTTTACGAAAATTTCTCGAAAAACAATTATTTTCGTCTTGGAAATTCCAAACAATTATTTCTAACACGTAGCCAGAATACTAACCACGTTAGCACATTCTAGGTCATAAAATGACCTACACATAACTTACACACATAATAATCAATTAAATTCATTTAATTCACATAATCAAAAAAAATTTAATTGCTATAAGAATCCGATTTTTCTCGGGCGTTACACTTTACGTTCGTCGTTTAACTACTCATGAAATAACATTAAATTCCTAAAGTCATTACTATAACAGTGATTTAGGATGGGTCTTATCATGTTCATTAAATAATTTCATGACCCATACTTGTATTTCAAACTATTGGATTCATAATCAACTTGGTCAACAAATTTCTATAGTTGGCTTAACACATTACGTTGTTCTCATTACGTTCATCTTGAATTGATTATTAACCTTTAATCATCATACATTAAATGTCTAACAATGCCTTAACAATGTTATATTTATACCTTAGTTCATTGCTAATGAGTTATCTTTCTTTCTATACTTGTAAACATTTTTGTCTGTCGAAACCCTAGGATTGGCGCCGCGACGCCACACATAGCTCTCCTTCTCGCTCTGTGGCGCGATTTTATAGTAGGCAATAACACTATGCCCAGCACTGCAGTGCCACCATTTGGCCTTGGGTTGGCGCCACGGCGCCAACTCTGTGCCTTAGAAAATTTACAGCTTTTGAAATTTTTGCGAAACTCCCGGACGCATAACTTCTTCGTTATAAGTCTGAATTGGCTTGTTCAAAAGCCTACAGTTCAAAAATTACATACTCTATCCATTCCTGCAAGAATTTTATCTATTCAACTTCGTTTGCTCAAAATTTACCTATTAGTCCATTTTTAACGAAAACGGTAAACGTTCATGAATGTTAAACGCTCATTTCTTCGTTCTAAGTCGGAACTCGGTCATTCTCGAGTCTGCAACTCTATAATTACAAATAAGACTTGTCTCTATTGAAAACCAATGTTTCCAAGCTCAATATCAAAATTTGACCTCCATTCCGATAATTTTACGAATTCGACGATTATCGTCCAAACTCGTGAATTCCGCCTTAACTTTATTTCTTATGATTTGTTCTTCGTTTCAAATGGATTCAATCCATCATACTAACATCTTGACATACATACTTCATTAACATATTTACATTTTAAGTTATTACTTGTTCTTCATGAATTTATAACTTATAAAAGTATAACTACTTATGATTTTACTTCACATGACTTAACATGGTCTAAATCTATTAACCATCATTCTCTCATCTTCTAGTCGTATAAATTTCATTATTGTAACATATTACAAGTTCCTACAAGTTCTTCCTTGATTCATAACTTATTTCTGAATAAAGTGCTTATTCACGGCTTATTAATACTTAAGTCATTTGATTAATCATTCTTACTTCTTCTCGGCATACATGTTCTACCGCTACCCACTTATCTATCAAATGAAAAGAAACAGATTCATGGTTTAAGTTCTTACCCTTGATAATTCCTTGGTTAAGCTTTAATCTCCTTTTTGCTTCTTGAAAATCTCACAATGTAAATTTGACTTATAAGTGTTTTTTCTGTCTAACCAATAAGTTGCTTTATAAGAGAAGTTGTTGGATGAAAATTTAACATGCAATAAATGAAATCTTAAGCTTGGTATTTATAGGAGTTGCTAGGTTAGGGTATAATGGTCAATAAACCACTTCCACCTCCTTAACTCCACCTACTTAAGCCACCTCCATACTATTCCATTCTTAACCACCAAGTTAACTTGCTCCCCACAACACTTGGTCATTAAGTCGTCTTGTTCACCACCCTTACTTAGTCATTAAGTTTACTTGCTCACTACTTTGGATCATCCATGGTTTGCCCCATGGGTTTAAACCAGCCAATAACCCATAAGTTTTTACTTTGGGCTTTTAGCTTAACTTATACTTGGGCTTGCAATTAAACAACCTTGGACCTTATCTTTAATTCCAATTGGACTCATCCATTCCTACCTTTGGGCCTTATCAATTCTCATTGGACTTTACAATGTTCTACATAATCCTACAAGTCCATTAGATATGGCTTAAAGCCTTATAACGTATAATTTACGTATTAATCTTGTATTCTAACTTGTATACTTATTTAATATACGACATTCCATCATTCATACTTGCTCGTATAATACCTCGTATTATACTCGTATTCATTACCTCGTACAATACTTACGTATTATACAATCATTGCTTTAATTCATTATACGTATTTAAATTCCTTCTCGGAATTCATTTTCCCTAATCGTTAGATTTTAAGTTCGCAGGCAAAAAATTGCGTTTGCCATAACTGAAATATTATTGGATATTCTATCTCACCTCGATATTCTATCATTACATATTTCTCGAAAATTCAAAAATAATTCCCGAGCATAAATGCGTGAATAGTGTTTTTCAGAAAATTTCTTGGAAAGCTTTTATTTTTGTCTTGGAAATTCAAACACTTTAATTCTACCACGTAGCCAAAATACTAGGATATTCCGATATATCTAGGTCATAGAACGACCTTCGAATAGCTTACTCCCATAATTAATTAATTAAATTCATTTAATCCACAATCAAAATAAAAATTTAATTCTCAAAAATCCAAATTTTCTGGGGCGTTACATGTACGACGGTACAATCAAAGCTTAGGGATATGATCTCTGGCTGAGATGTGAGACAAGAACTAGGAGGGGAGAGACGGGGAATTCCTTCGCTAGTATGACCTACCTAAGTTTATTTGGTATTTAATTGGTCGGTCAGAGTATAGGGATAATATGTGATATATTATTTAGCCCTTGTTTTGTGGCAGTATTTGAAAATGACATCCGAGAATGTTGAGAATAGCAATGGAGCATAGGAGACCGTTGAGTCTCCACATATCAATAATCAGGATAATGTGCATCAAGAAGGAGACAATCCTCAGGCAAACAACAACACTGACCAAATGATGAACGATGGACTGTTCAGAGGCTTTATACAATTCATGCAACAACAGGTAAGAGAGACTCCTGTTCAAAATATAGGTGGAAATAATGGCAACCCATGGTTGGTCACTGCTAAGCAGTTCAAGGATGTGGGACCACTGGAGTTTTTGGGAAAGCCAGAACCACTTAAGGCGGAGACTTGGTTAAAGCAAATCACCAAGTTATTTGATGTCTTGGGATGTTCCGAGGAGCAAAAGGTTCCCTTTGCCACCTTTATGTTGTGTGAAGAGGCAGATTACTGGTGGGAATCTGTAAAACGTACTCAGCCTGACGCACTCAAGATGTCTTGGGAGAAGTTCCAAGAGCTGTTCAACGACAAGTACTTTCCCGAAAGTATTCGTCACATGACGGAGGTGGAGTTTATCAAGTTGGAGCAAAATAATATGACCGTGTCGTAGTACGAGACTAAGTTTGCCGAGTTGTCTAGGTTTACATCCCATTTGGTCGATAATAAGGAGCGAATGACGCGAATGTTTCTAAGAGGTTTGAAACCCAATAAACGTCAATACCTCATTTCTCACAAACTTTCTTTATATTTAGATGTTGTGAATAAGGCTCAGTTATTGGAGCACGATAATGAGTCAGCACAACCAAAAGGCAACGACCAACAAAACGATAATAATCGTACTAGTGGCAACGGTCATCGGAACAATGATAACCATCGTGGAGGAAATTATCATGCCAAGAATGGTTACCACTTCGGTGGTAATCATGGCCAAGATAATAGAAGTGGAAATTTCAAGAAGAGAAGGTTCAGTAATGATGGAAAGACAGCAGCACCAGCACCCGTTTCAAAGGAAGAAGAAATACCACCGGTAGTATGTTTCAAATACGGACAGGAGGGACACATCTGTCCAAATTGTACGCAGCAATCCAAAGCGTGTTTTAATTGCGAAAGAGAAGGTCACCTAACTCGATTTTCTCGTATGATAAAGTCAAGTCCAGCTGGGATAGTGATGCCAAAGGATGTCCCAGACAAGCCAAAGCCGGTAGTTTAAGAGAGAGCATTTTTTTTTCTCGTGACGAGGAACCTGAATAAAATTATCACGGGTAAGTTAATCATAAACTCTTGCGAAGTCTATGCTGTGTTACATTGACCCCAGTACAAAACCCATTTCTAAAACCCTCAAATATTTCTTCACCTAAAACGATCGTAGCATGCACCAAAGACGTTGGCTCGAGCTGTTGAAGATTATGATCGTATCATTCAATACCATCGTGGGAAAGCGAACGTGGTAGCTGATGTGTTGAATAGAAGGTCGTATGCGTTTACGAGTGCGATGTTGTTAACACAAAGACTCATTTCGTATAACTTACAAGTGATGAAGATAGAGTTAAAGACTCTAGGGACCCACGTGAAGATAACGAATATACGATTAAAATCGACTTTAATCGATAAAGTTAAAGCTGCTCAAGCTACATACTCAGAGCTGATCAATGTGAAGAAGAAGGTTCAAGAGGGCGTTATTCTAGAAGCAAGAATCGATGAGAAGAAATCTCAACCCTTGATTTCTAAGGGTTTTTAGTCCCCTGCAGGTGCGGCGGCCAGTTGATCCACAATTCCTTGACCTTTGACAGACTTTTGCGTCACGTAGACGATGTCAAATTGTTGTAGGATCAACTGCCATCTGGACAGTCGACAATTCAGTATGGGCTTACTGAACACATACTTGAGAGGATCCACGCGGGATATGAGATGGGTTGTGTGACCATGGAGGTAATGATGTAATCTCATGGAATCCCATGCTAAAGCACAACAAGTCTTCTCAATCGGAGTGTACTTGTGTTCACTGATCCTGAATCTTTTTCTAAGGTAATAAATAGCTCGTTCTTGGCCTCTATTGTCTTTTTGCCCCAACATACAGCCCATGGCATTATCATTAATGGACAGGTACATGAACAGGGGAGCATCATCCCTTGGAGGTACCAAAACAGGAGCGTTAATCAGTTGCTCTTTGATTGTAAGGAAGGCTTTCTGACACTCATCATTCCATTTCATGGAGGAGTTCCTCCTTAACAGCTTGAAGATTGGCTCACAAGTTGCTGTGAGTTGAGAAATGAACCTGCTAATGAAGTTGATTCTTCCCAAAAATCCCCGTATTTCCTTCTCGGTCTGAGGAATAGGTATTTCCTTGATGGCCTGCATTTTGGTAGGATCCAGTTCAATCCCTTTGTGGCTGACTAGGAAACCTAGTAACTTGCCTGACTTAACACCAAAGGCGCACTTGGCTGGATTCAACTTCAAGTTATACTTACGCAACCTATTGAATAACTTTTTGAGATGGTCTAAGTGGTCCTCCTCCCTTCGGGATTTGATAATGATGTCATCCACGTAGATCTCTATCTCCTTATGCATTAAATCATAGAAAAGAGCCATCATAGCTCACCGATATGTTGCCCCGGCATTGATGAGGCCGAATGACAACCGTCTGTAGCAAAAAGTCCCCCAAGGCATGATGAAAGAAGTTTTCTCACGGTGCTCCTCAGTGACCATAATTTGATGGTACCCCACAAAGCAATCAGCAAAGGAGTATATGTCGTATTGAACAATATTGTCAATAAGAATGTGGATAAATGGCACGGGAAAGCTATCTTTAAGGCAAGCTTTGTTCAAATCCCGGTAATCCACGCAGACTCACACCTTTTCTCCTAGTTTAGGCACGGGAACAATGTTGGATATCCACTCCGGATATGTAGACACCATGATAATGCCAGCTTGAAATTATTTCACAATTTCTTCTTTAACCTTTAAACTCCAGTCAGGTTTCAATTGCCTGAGTTTTTGTTTAATTGGCTTGAATCCTTCTTTAATGGGAAGGCAATGAAGAACAATGCAGTGGACAAACCCACCATATCTTCATGAGACCATGCAAACACATCCTAGAATTGGGTTAATAGTCCAACCATGTCATTCTGCTGATTTGTGGTATGGTCTGAACCAATTTGGATTAGCTTAGGGTTGTCTAAGGTTCCATGATTGAAATAAGTGGTTTGATCAAAATTGGGTTTGGCTTTGTCTACGCCCCATTCCTTAATCTCCTAAGGTGTCTCAATAGCCTCTTTTATATCCATTAAGTCTGAGTTGCATCAAAGTTACAGCCCTTGTGGAGAGAAGGCACCTCATCAGCAAGTACATGCACATCTAAATTCAGAGTCCTGAAACAAAATATGCTTTCACTTAATATATGCAACTGTTCGATCATACAAAAGTGTTAACATATACTTGATAAAATAACTGCTAATATTGTAAAGAAAAGTAAGCAATTAAAGTTATCTACAGGGCAGAGGGGTTTTTCTGCCCATTTTACCCTCGTCGACCAATGCATGGTACAGAAACAACTACAAGTTTATTAATACATTTGTCGTGCAAAATACGACAACATATGTACTGTGAGTTTAAATACAAATATTATCTTCTAGACAATATCCATACCCAAATAAAGTTCTCATTACAATTATTGATACACTATTTTATAGAATGGTGAGGACTACTAAAACAACTATCTTGAACCATCACTCCACACCCCGACTAGTTCCCGCTATATTCTCGCCTCCTTAGAAGAAAAATGGAACAAAAAGGAAAAGTGTGAGTTCAACAAGCCTAGTAAAGAATATTATGACTAAGATAATGTACAACAAATTATCGTTAGTCTTCAACAGGGAAAAATCTGATAGAATACAACAGACAACAAGTTTTAGATCAACAACTGCAGCGGAAACAATAATTCATTAGAAGAGTTAAGTAGAGAATGAAATTTACTATCAACTATGAATTTAAAAATCCATCATCAATATTTTATCCTTGTAACATCAATCAATATTCATCTTTGCACTACAGGCCAAAGATATTCATCAGTCGGTCATATTTATCTCAACACCTGTACATCTTTGCACTACGGACCAAAGATATTCATAATAAAATCAACCATCTTTGCATTACATGCCAAAGATATTCAACAACATGTCATCATTTAGGACTGAGGATGATGAAAAATGTTTTACAGAAAACGAATCCAGTGAAACAAAATAACAAATATTAAGGATTCATACTTTAACCAAACCGAGTTCAAAAATACTTCATAAAAAATCATAGTGAAGTAAAATTCAAGAATGATCAAAACATGGATACAATCAAAGCTAGTACCATAATAGATATCTTGGACACAAAACAAAAATTTAATTTTTCTGTGAATAGTGTCGTATTCATGAATAGTGTCGTATACGTGAATAGTGTCGTATACGTGAATAGTGTCGTATACGTGAATAGTAACCCCGATACTAAAAGACAAGAATTTTACAAGAAAAATTATCATTCTTCGTGAATAGTAACTCATGAATAGTAACTCGTGAATATTAATTCTGACATAAAAAGATCAGAATTTCAAAAGAAAAATCTTACCAATATTCCGGTATAATGATATTGAAATAAATAATATCATTTTAAAAAAATAATATCCCTTACCTCGAAAAGACGGTACTTTTGACGGGAATACTAGATGTAGTGCTGAAGGGAACTTGCACCGTATAGCAACACTCAAGGTATCAAAATACTCACAAGAATATGCTCAATATATCGAGAGAGAAAGAGAGAGAAGATTTCAGTTTCTGGTGTGATTTTCAATTCTAACCTAAGCACCCTATTTATAGGAAAATGCTTAGAACACCAAAGTAGAAAATTTAATAAAATATTAATATATATTATAGATTTCCTTAGCCCACCTTTGAAGATCTGAATTCAGCAATTAATATCACATGCTAGACCAACTTAACTCACCAAAAACGTTTTCCTTTAAAAAAATAATTAAAACTTCCAAAAATCAATTATTTCATAACTTTGGAACTTCAATAATTCACAATAAATAGCCATTTTGTCAGAAAAATTCAAACCATATGTTATTTTCATAGGAAATTTCATTCTCTACAACTTTGCAGAAGAAAGTTTTTCCAAATTCCAAACAGAAATTGACCGAAATCCACAAACGGGCGATTTTACAAGCTATAATCAAATTTTAGTCAAGAATTTGGGTCTACCGACACACAAAACATGTGTTAATCATTTAATGCAACAAAAATACTCTCCTCCTCATATACTCATATTTCTCACATTTATTGTAAAAATATCACCATTATTATATTAGTAAAATAATATATTTAAATGAATTATTTTATCAGAAAAAGATAAAATATTAATTTTCAACAATTGTCACATTAAAAATTTTCTCCATCTATATCCACATAAAATCAATATTCTCATCATCATATAAATCAATAATTAACTATTCACAAATAATATTACAGAATCACAACACTGACAACCAAGCAGTTCCCAGAAAAGAGGGGGCTTTCCAATAAGGATCTCTCCTTACTGGCGCGCAATTAGATGACCAAACCTCTCCTTAAACAGAACTTTCTATACATTGCCAATAATGTTATCTAATAATATTATTCAGATAATATGAATTATTGCTTCGATAATAGAAAATACTGTGCAATGACAATTATTAAAACAATAGTAATATAAAATATCAACGCAGCAATTATGAATCAATAAAATAAAATATTGAACAGTAATTACTGTAACAATTATTAAGTAATGCCTTCTTACGTAAGAATCAATAATTGGTGCAATACCGCAAAGCTACCGTGTTTTAACCCACCGGTATTCCAACAAGATAATTGAGAATAACTACGTCGTTATTTATAAACAACTTATTCTTGTCGTTTTCTTCCTCCAATCGCTTTTTGTTATGGGGCCCACACAAGGCTGCGCCATCGTACGAATATTCCACGACCAAACAAATATTCTTCGATAAAATGAATATTTTAAAACCACTTGCTTGTTTGAAATAATTGCGCATTTTACCCATAACTCACCACATTAATCAAATCAACCCTTACTATTTCAACATAATAAATAGAGGAAATTTATCAAAACTCCATCTAGCATATACTCGAAAGATAAAATTGCAATGTGTACTGGCTTGCAATGACCAGTCCCTTCGGGCGGTATATCGTCATCAGTGAAGGATATCACATTGTTGTTGAAAATGTGATCAATCAGATGTTGAAATTTTTCCACATCCACTGATTTTGGCAAGTAGGCTTCTTCCAAAACCTTCAGTAAGATCTTCCGATGATCCTCAGAAGAGAAAACCAAGTCCAGTATAGATATCTCGTGTGGAGCTTCTCGTAAGCTTAAAACCACCTTGGCTTCATTGTGGCCCATAGTGCGGAGGAATTTTTTAATCTTCTCCACGAGAATCTTACGCTTTACTTCAAAAGTAGGTTTCATAACCCGTTGGGGAAGATACAATGGATTTTCCTTCGACACTGTAGAAGAGATATGAGACATGAATCCTTCAGCTTCTCCATAATTCCATGGAACTTTGTGTAAGCTGACAACAGGATGTTGTGGTCTGAATGGTAAAGAAATTGGCTCTGGTGCGGCCACTTCCAAAGGATTGTCAGCTCCTTTGAGTTGAATTGGTTGTATGGGAAATACTTTGATAGTCTCATCATCCATATCAGATATAACTGCTACTGATCCCTTCTATTTGGTAGGACATGCATTCCCACCCTTAAGTTGTACAGTGTAATCATCTACTATTTGCAGGACACCGCTATCAATAAGATTCTGAATGAGATGGCGGAGTGCCCAGCATTCTTCTGTGCTGTGACCGCGAGAATATGAATTATATTGACACACTTCATCAGAATTGAACCGTCCTGAACGGGGATTGATTGGAGGCAGAAAGAAGATAATTCTTTCTTTATTGATCAACATTTGCAATATCTCCTCCATAGATTGGCCAAGATAGGTAAATTCCCTTTGATTGGCAAAATCCCGACGGGCTTTAGCATTGGTTCTCTTCGCAACCTTATCCTCCATAGCTTTTCTTTCTGAAGGTGGTGATGGAGAATTCACAACAAAAGGAAGGAGATAGGCATGCTCTTACCTGATTAATTGGCGTGTGACTTGGTGCTGGTGAGTCACCAATTCTGCCAATTGCTCAATTTTCTTGCAAAGAGCTTTCAACTTTCGTTCCATAGTAAACTGAAACTTTGCATAATCCCATCTGTCAACACCGTCTTTCAGGGTTTGGGATGATTCACCATTAGAATTGGAACTATGTCCAGTGCTCCAACTGATCATGTTGACCTCTTCTTCTTTGTGTTGAGGAAGAGGGTTATCTTGCACGTGAGGTTGATCTAGTTTGGTGACCACGATCTCACCGTTGTCTATTAAATCTTGGATCTTGTGTTTCAAGGCCCAACAATCTTTAGTATCATGTCCAGGTGCCCCGGCATGATAAGCACATTTTCGAGTAGCATTAAAACCCCTTCCATTAGGGTTGGCTGGCAGAAGAAGATGTGTATTTTTCTTCTGAGTAGTCAGAAGAGCAAGAATATTCTCGAGCGAGTCCCCTAAGGGTGTGAACATTAAAGGGCGCTTTACTTCTCCACCTTTAGGTAATGGAGGATTTAAAGATTGTGCTTGAAAAGGGGAGTAATTTCTCCTCTGTAGAGGCACGCTTTGATTGCATTTTTGACCTTGTAGTATCAAGGAAACATCCTCCTCTTTCTTTTTATGGACCCTCCAGGGGTTGTTTCCATAAGATCTGGACTGGATGTGCTCAGCAACAAATTTAAAGAGCGGCTAGGTCTTGAATTTTACTAGACTTCAATCCCATTTCAGCCATCTCTCCGTGTTTGATCATTTCAGAGAATGTTTTGCCAATACCAGCTATGACTCTCTCATAGAAAGGAGCTTCCTGTACATCTATGAATGTCATGACCATTTTTGATTCCGTCAAGGAAGGAATAACTTGAGTAGCAAGGCGCCCCCACCTTTGAGCATACTCTTTGAAAGACTCATTAGACTGTTTCTTGACCTTGGTAATTTGATACCGGTCAGGAGCCATCTAAGATTGAAAACTGTATTGAGTGAGGAAGGCGTGAGCCAGCTCTTCCCAGCTATGGATCTTGGAGTTGTCTAATATGGTATACCATGAATGGGCTTCTCCAGTCAGACTTTTCTGAAACAACTGCATTATGAGCTTTTCATTTTCCGCGTAAGACCCAAGTTCTCTAATGAACACTTTCAAATGTGTATAAGGATCCCCTAATTCATCATATTTTTCAAAATCAGGGGTCTTAAATTTATCTGGATAATGAACACTAGGGAAGATGCAAATGTCAGCATATGAAACACTTCCATATGTTCCAATCCCTTTGAGAACACAGATAGTCTCCTCCATTTGGAGTACTTTCTTTAATATCACCGGTGTTTGGATCTCCTTTGAGATGGGTGTTTTCAGGGTCTTTGTTGGTTGTATCCAACGGAGGTTCTAGATTTGTCTTATCTAGACCTTGTGTTCCTCCTTGTGTAGATGATTCCGTATGTGGAGGCATCTTTGTACCCTGAGTGGACTGATGCAATTCTTTAAGCAAGACAACCAAATTTGTGATTTGCTGACTTAATCCATCAAATTCTTCATGAGAAACGGGATTAGACTGGTCAGACGAAGACATGATTGGTTGTAGGCTCGTGGCCTTTTTGGATTTTGAGCAGGTAACAGGCCCAAAAATTTCCCTACAAAAGACTTATGTAGTTTAGTCTTAGGGTAATGTAAATGTTATCATAACATGTCCGTTTTAGGAAAATTTTCCTGCAAAACTGGGTGTTAATTGATAACATGCATGCACATATAATCTTCATATTTTCCATTACATAAAGATGAGAATGGAATAAAATTACAAGTAAATGATTTTACCAGTAATTGAAAATGGGAAGCATTAAGAGACTTTCCTCCGCTTGAAAATGGGAAGCATTAAGAGACTTTCCTCTGCGTTTGGTTTATCAAAGGTTGACCTATCTTAGGGTTTCTCTCACGGATTTTTGGCATGATGGTTCCCAGATCATCGCAATTTACTTGACGGGAAGTTAATCCGGTCTTTCAACTGGAGCGAATCTAGGTGGTGCCTTTCCTGAGCCCCGATGGAATTATTCTTCCTACGAGTCCAGTAATCAAACACCGACTGTAACGCCCCGAAATCCGGTCTATCTTCACACCCGGATTCCGTGCATCACTAATACATCATTCATCCAACATACATCATTAGATACTGAAATATAACAACATACACTCTCAAATCCCAGGTTCTAAAAACCTTATAGCTTTTCTAATTACAAATAATGATAATTACATTATTCTTAACATCTTGCACGAGTGACTTTTATCCGCCACCAAGGATACATAATCGTTCATTAAACTATTCTATAGTTTAATTCTCATCTTTCTACATTACAAGTCTTCACTTGATCTTCTCGCTCATTTACATTCTGAATGGCACTTCATCTGGATACCAACAACTTGATCTATACAGAACTTCTCAAGTTCAACATCTGAGAAGTTTAAGAAACTAGCATTCATTTAAAATATGAATGAAGTTAGGAAACTTTCCTTACGCATAGCTACATCTTACGCTGAACTGCTCCTTCCAAACCCTATAACACATAAGGAAATAAAACATACACCAATTAGTCATATACTTGACTTACACATTGGTTTACTTAACTTTACTTCTTAGGGTTCGCGTTCTTGCAATATAATTTTACGCGACTAACTTTCATTACCGGTTTACAGCTTCATGACATACGGAGATGTCTTACTTTTACGTTCATCATCTTTGATGTTTTACATGTTTATCTTCTTCTTATAACTCCTCTAGGACACAACACACATCACTTCTCTGCTGATAGTCCATATGGTACTCTGAGTGGTTTCCCACAAATAACCAACAAACAAGTTCCCATCTCATCTACACTGCCATCACAGTGAGTTAGATCGGTTGCCAGTTTCGTATATACCTTCGCTCTCTGAAGGAATTGTTTAGCCCAGCTCCCATATGTCAACCATCAAAGGTTATGATTGTACCTCAACCTCAACTTATCTTAACTTATACGAACTATTAAATTATAATGTTTGATAAGTCAATTCTTATTCCTTATGGCTTTCTAACAACTAAATGCCATACCTCAAGATTCATTCATCATCGTCTAAGTCATACAGTCTTTTGTATACTCAGGACGATCATTCAATACCCACTCAACGTATCTATAACATTAAGCATTATACGTTACCTTATTCTTAACTTACAACGTCCGATTAATTCGACTCAGAACGTTATCCAAGTTATAAACATTAACTCGGCTTCTTTACGTTATATGTGCTTGTCTTTAAATAAGCTTCTTCATCGCTTACAGCTTTAATCATTGGTCTTGATTATCCTACGGTCAAACCATACACGGAGTATAGGTTTTACTCGTTTAATATTTGTGTACACTCAACCTTCACACCGGTTAAAGTGTTCAACGCTTACATTTTATTGTAACATTCTAATCCGACTTACGTTCGGCTTTCATTAACCTTACTACCATTCACTACGGCTTTATTGATAATTCGTATCTTACTTACTACTTTTATCAACGTATAAGTCACATCTAAGTCATACAACCAGGGTATACTTAGAACGTTCGTCTAACACGAATACGATTCACGAGGATCGTTTACGTATTCAATGTTCACGTTGCTCATCTCTTAATTTCTCATTCAACTTTTACTCAAGGTTTTAATCACTTTCAATCGTTATCCATCCCATAAACCCCATGTTCATTATTCTTTCTTAATGTCGAAGCCATACATATCATTGTATGCTAAGACTGATCGTTCATCGCAACAACGTTGCGTTCACATCATCTATACATTTTATATTCATCCCACATTACCATGACATAACATCGAAATGTTATACATCACTATCGTCCATCAACATCTAAGGAATTACCATCATAGCAATCCCTCACGTTCGATTCATTGCGACTACGGCCCCGGATCTCGGTTCTGTAACCCGTAATTACATTCTTTTAATCTCGTTTAATCTTTTCGTTCGACCTTCATCAAAGGTTTAATACACTTGATTAAGTGTTACATTAGTTGAACATTATGTTCTTTTTTCTTTCTTGCACATCCCCTAGTACTTGAGCAGTAAAAATCTCATTTCTGGGCATTGTCCTACTCCGGCGCTGCGGCGCCACTCTTTGCACTAAGACTTGTGTTGTGGCCCGAGTTAGCAGTACGTGACCCTCCGGCTTGGCACTGCAGCGCCACCATTCTAGGCATGACTGGCGCCGCGGCGCCAAGGCCTTCTTCCCGAAAATTTTTTCTAAGTCTTTGGTCGTTCTAAGATGCATACTTTGAAATCTCATAACTTCATCGATATAACTCGGAATGAGATCGTTCCAAAGCCATTTTCTTCGTTATCTAAAGTACTTCAATTACCCCCAGATAGAACTTTGTTCTGAATATGTTAACATGTCATTAAATTGGCTTAATCTTCACCCTTCGTTCATTTTAACATTTTTAACGTTCTTCGTTCGTTTGTCCGTAATTCGGTCATCCGAACTCGGAACTCGTTCGTTCTTGAGTCTATGACTCACATTTTATACATTCTTTTACATTCTTATGAAACCCTACATGTTCGGGTTCATTTACTAACTTTCAAATTTTCGATCTTTTTTATGAAATTTTTGCCATAACTTCGTTATAGCTCAATTCTAATCCGTTCTTCAAGAATGTTTCCAACGTTCTTAACCAAGCAATAAGCATCTAACTTATACACGATGGTTTTAAACTTGTCCATCAACAACAATTACACTACGATGGTTTTAAATTTGTCCATCAACAATGTTCTTCGCATGTTCTTCATGTTCTTTATTCGTTCTTCATTTTTAATCGATATTTTGGATTACGATTTAAATTTTTCTTGGAATTTGATGTTATAGAACATTATTCCTTACTTACTTGACCTACTCATTCATAAGAATCAGGTCGTTCTTAGGAAAGAGGGGGCTTTCCAATAAGGATTTCTCCCTATTAGCGCGCAATTAGATGACCTAACCTCTCCTTGACAGAACATCCAGACATCGTCAACATTGCAAATAATAATATAAATAATTTTGTCATCTCAATTATTGGTTTAATAATATAAAATATGATGCAGATGATATTGTTACAATAATTGAATCAATAATATGAGAGATATGATGCAGCAATTACTCTAGCAATAATTGAATAAAACTTGAGTGACTTCTCACGTAAGCATCAATAATCAATACCGTGTGCTACTATGCAACCATGCGTATTACTGTATTTTTACCACCTGGTATTTCAACAGTTTAACGGTAAAACTTTCGTCGTTATTTTTATAAAAATATATTTTTGTATTTTTCTCATTCCGACAATAATTACGTTGTGGGGTCCACCAATGATTGTGTCGTCGTATGAATATTCCCTGTTAAAACGAATATTCCCCAACCAATCGAATATTTTATAACAACTTGCTTATTTTGCAAAATTTATAAATATTACCCACAACTTTAATATTATAACAAATCAACAACATAATTATTCAAAATGATATTTATAGAAAAATTCATCTTTATTCATAAAAGTTGGGGTCTTACATTTACTGATTAAGTTGGAAAAAATCTAGTAATGTGAACTTGGGAACGTAACTACTAAGTAGCCCTCCCTGGCAAAGCACAAAAATATATTTATAATTCTATTTTCCTTGAACATTGAAGTGATCATATAATGTTTCGTAACTTATGTTGGATTCTGTATGCATGCACTTTGTTGTTATTTTTTAGTTTGGACCCAAGAAACGATGGAACGAAGATATATGGTGCATCTTCGATGGAACCATCGATTACAATTGAATTGAGACAAGAATTTCATCAATGAGGTAATGCTTATTGTTTTTACTACCATTTTAGGTACTTAAGCAGCTCAATATGCCTTCTGAAATTCAAGTCTCACTTACAGATGAAAAAGGAGATATTGAACCTCTTAAGTGGTTGCTCTCTTCCTTCCATCTTCTAAAGGATTTATATTTTCCACTTTTTCTGTCTTGAATGATTTCTTATCCTCCTATGAGTTTTCACTCTTTCTATTTTACTATTATCTTATTTTATCCAAAAAGGTAAACCATTTTCAATTCCAATGTATCTCTTGGAATACCTATTCGTATCATCACACAAACTAAAATAATCTCATACATTGGCAATACTGATTCTTTTTCTTATTTTATTTTTCTTGTTAATATACAATTGACAGATTTTTCTCTCAATAGATTCAGGTTCTATGAAAGGATTTCCAAAAGATGTTAAGCTAGCTGAGGCTCGGGTTTATCTCATTTTCATAAATATATTCTATGTTGACTACTATTTATGCTTGTACTGCTATGTCGACATATCAGACCAGTATTATACGTTTGATCCTTTCCAGTTTTGGAATTGAATCTGTATTTTGTATTGTGAACTGTCGACGTCGGGATTTTTTGGTGTCCCTTTTCGTTACTTGTTCGTTGGTGCTCTCATGTTAATGTGAGATTTGTTTGAAAAAATAAGTGAAAAAGGTCTGACATGTATAATGTCGACGATTTGACTTTAAGAGTCGCCAGTTGGTGTATTTAACTAGTTGCACCAATGCAACCGAAAAAGGTTTGCACATTGACCTAGTGATGTGACACTGCTAAACGGGTCTATGAAACCGAGATTCATTTGGGTCCGGGGGCTTGATTATGCGGAGGGAAGGTGTTAGGCACCCCAGACATCTCATGTTGCTACTTGACCGCCGCCACTTTTCAAAGAAACTGTTATATGAATGTGTGTGTGTGGATTAATGTGCAATTATTTGGAAGTAGTGCTACACCTCGTTCGCACCTATATACAAAGGGTTTAAATTTATAGAAAAATTCAGTTTTAAACAGGATATAGCAATGAAGTTTTATAAAAAAAAAGGTTTTTCAAACCCTGTGCTCAATATTAATTGAGGCCTTTGATACTTCCATTTTATTATTAAATGTTCGACTTGTTTGCTTTTATTTTCGAGATGCGAAGCATCTTCGAGAATATAATATACATCAGTGCCGAACTCCTCATGGGCATGACAACCATCCAAGAAAATTCAGACACTATAAAATAATGTACAAGCTGCTCACAGCTGAAAAAAGGTCCATCATGGGAACCGAATCTAGATGCAGTAAACTGAATCTGTGATCATATGATTCCTAGGCTCACATGATACTGCAGTTTGTATGGAAAGCGATGGCGATTATATATATAAAAGCTATAAATATATATACATACATGATTAACCACCACGAAGCAACTCCATGGGGATCGAAATGTAAATATATGAAAGGGTAAATATATATATATATATATATATATATATATATATATATATATATATATATATATATATATATATATATGGACATGATCAACCACTACTGAAGTAAACTCTGGGTGGGACGAAATGTAAATAAAGTCAAAAAGCGTCAATGACCACGAAGTAAATTCGAGCAGGATGAAATATAAATAAAATGTAAAAGGCCAATGAAGTAAACTCAAGGCCCCGACAAATGTAAATATATATATATATATATATATATATATATATATATATATATATATATATATATATATATATTTACATATATATATATATATATATATATAAAAGCGATAAACGCACTGCATGTAAATCCAGGCTCATCGGATATGTCCGACAACAATTATATATATAAGTGTATATATATATATATATATATATATATATATATATATATATATATATATATATATATAAAAGTAAAGTAAATATAGGATGTAAAATCCAGGCTCATCAGATATGTCTGACAACAATTATATATATAAGTATATACATATATAAAAGCAAATAAACACTCCAGACATAAGTCTAGCCTCAATCGAGGCATAACTCGATAATGTTAGTCCATATATAAGATATATACATATATATATATATATAAGTATATATATACAGACAAAAATGAAAACCATTGACCAAAGTCCGGGCAAACACACACTACATGACTCTCAATGTGTATAACAATGTGTGCTAATATGAGAAGAAGGCTTTATAGAATGTGAGAAGGCTTACAGTGGGCTACCAAGGTAGACTTCTATGACTCTATATAGATAAACACTCAGCTCCTGTCGGATAAAAAGATAGCTATATGTGAGCTAATAGATGTTTAGAAATGAGAAAACACTCAATATGGGTGTGTACAAAGTAAATTGGACAGGGCTTCCTCGCATTTCTCTCTCCTTCTCCCTCTCAAATGGATAACCCCAAGGTCTATATTTATAGATTGATGGCCGCAGGTACACCTGGGGTAGCCATGGTTGTACTTGCCGCTGGTCGTGGTGCATCCGGGCCTCAGGGGTCCTGTCATCTCGAAGTATGTGCACTCGTGCACTGTAATGTCCACTCAAACTTATAGAACTTTAATCCGAGCATTCGAACGAGGTATATGTGACCTTCTTCGGACCACTTGTGTTGAGAGTTACACAATAACATGGATCAGAGGTTGTACGAAGTCAAGAAGAGGGGTCCATGCCCATAGTCTTTAAGCTTCAAATTCTATCCAAGGTACTGCCACACGTAATAGTCACTCGAGATTATAACTCCTCGATTCTTATAGGACATCATTGGATGTATGTATGTTTGAAGTGTCGAGACAATGTGCAGGTGTTAAAGGGACAAGATGACGTTTGACTCTTCGTCGGGGTTATCGCCGGTTTGAGTTGAAAGCAGACGTTGCTCAGGGTTACATCTGAGATTGGACTACTTGTTTGTATGCAACAATGTCATCTTGTGAGAGAATACCTGTCTGCCCGGTGTTAGCTCCGGGTCTAAGGTATGAGTGCCTCGGTAGGAGGTCTGAGCTTGAAGCTAATAGCATGCATTTGAAATAAGCATTTCCGGAATTATCTCCGGAACTGCAACATCACTCCTTAGGGTTATCGCCAAGGACGAAACTCGGGGTTATCTCTGAGGTTGGAAATGATCCTCCTGGTGTGTGTTCTGGGGTTGGAAATTATGTTCCCTGTGTGTGTCCCGGGTTTTGGGATTGACTTCCGGTAGTATCCGGAATGGATGTAAGCTGTCTTCCAGGGTTATCTCCGAAAGACGAATTTGCCCTCCTGTAATGTCAGTAACATTCGTATAGAAAATTTTGAGTGTCTACAGATGCCCCTCTTTATCATATTTTTGCAATGCAAGGCATGGATATGATAAAGAATCCTACACACTTTAAATGCAAGTAAGGTACACATGATGCTATGTGCAGCAACATAATGCAAATGCATGATGCATGATGGAAATGATTGTCGGTTCCCATGTAATCCTGTCGGTATGAGAATCAGTGATGGCCTTGACATGCGATCCAAGTCTTCAAGGATGTTGACGTTGGGGCTATCACCAAAGTCTTGAATCCTAGACACTAGCTTATATTCCATAGATGTACCTCTTGCGTATAAGAGATCTGTGGGGATAAAGATTTGTCTGTTTGAGGATGTGTATAACATATTCCTTCATTTTGTTGGAGTTACTGCCAATAGTCTGTCGCCGTCAGGGTTGCCTGACCTTCGTTGATGTGTGTATCACCAGATAGATCCTTGTTGGGTGCATTGCCAAGGTTTCTTGACCTTCATTGATGTACGTGTCAATGGTCGCATTGTGTTGTAACCCCCACCAGGGATACTTATATAAGATTTTTCGATGTGTTTGTTTGCCATCGGCTGTCATGACGTCAAGGTTGCTTGACCTTCATTGATGTGTGTATCAATGGTAGCATTGCGTTGTAACCCCCGTCGGGGATACGTGGATTATTGAAAGATGTGCGTTGTGACCCCAACCGGGGATACGTGGATGTTTGAAAGATGTGTGTTTTGACACCCGCCGGGGATACATGGATGTTTGAAAGATGTGCATTGTGACCCCTGTCGGGGATACGTCAGCAGTTGATAACTTCGGCATTGTAACCCCCGCCGGGGAGGTTTAGGGTTGTGACCCTGCAAATGATGGCATCAGACCTTTGTGGGGTATTGCCGAGCATGATTTGTAAAAGCTGAGTTCATCGGTATAGTATACCCTGCATTCAGGCGAATACCAATGAGATGACGGGAGTTCAATTCTGACCCGTACAAAACCAGGATTTCAAGCTATTCCGCTCAATCGCATGGCATTTTAATTCCTGATTTGGCCTTTTCAGCTTGTGAGACCTCCTTTGAAACTCTAACTACAGTGAGCTGGAGGTGTGGGACCCACGTAGGAGTGCCACAGTACACATCTGATGGAGTCATGGTGGACTGCACCCAACCGTCAACTATGTAAAGCCTAAAGGTTTCTTTCATAAGTCATTTTCAAGTTGCGCTGCGAGAGAAATCTGAGAGATTTTCTTCGATCTGCTGAAGTTCGGGCAACTTTGCATATATTCGCCACATAGCATAAGCGTTCTTCATCATCCCGGTAACATATGCATGTATTTTTTTTCCAATTTCTATCCATTGGAAAATGACTTATCACAGGAAATGCATTTAGACACATAGTAGTGAATATGCATACTAATATGACTTGATAAAAAATATTCAACATAGCAAATGTTAGTATTAAACCATCTTCAACATAATGATGTGAAAAAATTTGACTTTTGAAACAAATCAAATTGGCACCTTTTACTGTCATTTCTTATCCTATCTGAGGACAAATGAGTAAAAGTAGAAAAGAAAAATAATCCTGGTAATTAGACTACACTTACGGATTTTTTACTGTGATGTGATTAATGCATGTAGGATGTATATGACTGTGTATAGGTGTGCTACTGAATGGTCACCTAGTCATGCCTATGTGCATGTGGATAGTCCCATTTACAAAGGGGGCTATGGAAAAATTTTCCCAAAATGTAGGCATTGGGTAGTCATGCATTTTTAACTCTAGTATAGACGTATTGTAAAACAATGCATGCACGCATGTAATCATAAAATGCATTTTGAAAAGCTCCAGGTAAGAATTTACCACACCTTTTCTGAGGTGATTTGGAGACTTGTTGTCCAGATATTATGGATCCAGATCAGCCGAGTAGTTCCCGCAGGACCACTTCTGGTGTACGGAGAAGGGCTTCTAAAGAGCCTCAACGCTGGTCTGTCAGACAGCCTCGTCGTTTGGTGGAGGCGGTGATACGTCCTATTCGGGTTGAAGTGCCGAATGTCGAGGACGAGGAGGAGGATATACCGATCGAGGTTCCTGCTCATGATGTACGTGTTCCATGTAGGGAATTGCCAGGTATTCAAGTGGCGAACCCAGATCTTTTGGGTGACTTAAGTAGGCATCCTATAGTATACCTATACGCAAACGAGGTATGAAGTTAGATCTTTAATCTTCCTTATTTCCTATTGATGAGGAGTCAAGGATTCTGATGTTGATCTGTATTTGATGTAGGTTCCTGGCTTCACACAGCCTCAAGGGAACTGGTTTAGCATCCAATCTATGTATCAGGCTTTGCATGATGACTTTAAAGCGATTGTACATGGCTGAGGATTTGGGACATTCTTCTCCATTCTTCCCCATCGTTGTCCCTAGGGTTACCTCAGGGCATTGTCTGAGCGGTGGTTTCACCAGACTCAGTCACTCCATTTGTTGGACTGTGAGGTGATGATGGCGCCGATGGATTGGCGGTTTATCACACGTATGGAGTTTGGAGGGGATCTAGTGCCTTGCACAGCGGATATTACCCTCACCGCCACGATCCTTGTTGGGAGTTTCATGCGGAGCGCTCCAAGGGCGGGGATGTTTCAGACAGTCCTTTGAGCATAGATGCTATGAGTGGGCTGTTGAGTGAGCCCATACCCGATGATGTGAGAGTCAGGGATTGCATTCTTCGGCGATTGTTCCTGATGATCATTAGGGCCTGCTTCATAGCAAATAATTCCTCTATGGTGTCCTTCGCTTTGATCACTACCACTCGACACATGGACCGTACATGAGACTATGATTGGGGTTCCTACACCTTTGCCTACTTCCTTAGGCGAATGCGCATGCGATCACATGGCTTGACCGAGGCATGGTTAGGATTCTACCCATTTTTGCTGGTGAGTGTTTCTCTTGTCTTTACCCTTGTATAGGTTAAGAGTGTTGACTGACAGCAGATGTTGCCTTTGTGTTGGCAGTTTTGGGCCTATGAGAGGCTTCCATGTTTGCGTCCTATGAACGTGCTAGGTTTAGACACCTGTCCACGAGGATGGAGATGGCATCATTCCATACTGGCGGAGGTCCCTGTTGCTGAGGGTTTCACTCATTGTCGCCTACAACTGGAGTTGTTAACAGCGGATGTCATCACATGGGTTCCTTACTCTGGGGAGCATTTGGGAGTTGGATTTGAGGATGGGTACCCGACTGGAGTTGAGTACATCATTTCCACCCGCAGGATTCATCTCTTCACAGATGGAGGATGGGAGCTCTATTTAGGAGAGTGTGCTATTAGGAGCACTACAGGAGAGATTCGTATGCCGATCTTGCCTCCTGCCAGGCATTATTGGCCTGTTTCGCAGTCACCCATCATTGACATCCCATTGATGGGGATTGAAAGTTTTACATTGTCAGAGGGTCCCTGTCTCAGGAAATGTTCCAGCATTGGTGGATCCCTCGTACTATTGGAGCTCAGACCCGCGCCACACAATTTATGGGGGATATGGTTTCAGGATCCGTGATGATGACAGATTGGCTAGCCTGTGTCAGAGATCGGACTCATGTGACACAGATTAATAGATTGACCCGACAGTTGGACCAAACACATCTTTTCATTCGACATTTGGGCAGAGATCCTTCAGAGGTAGATACTTTTGATCCTTCCAGCTCTGGCGCTGGCCCCTCAGGTGACCCATATGGCTTTGTCGGTGCAGATCCTCCCTTGTATAAGCCTGAAATATCTGTAGATAGGGATCAAGTGACTCATGAGGAGTTACATCTGGTGGACAGGATCGATGATGTAGACATCGACACCATTGACTTTCTCTGATGTATTTCTCGTTATCTCTTTTGAAGGCCTCTGTTAGCTGCTGGGTAGCTTCGCCCCATTCTCGCTATATGTGAGACCCCAAATTTTATGAATAAAGATTTAAATTTCTCGAAATATTTTTTTGAATATTATGGTGTGGATTTGATATAATGTTATAGTTGTGGGTAATATTTATAAATTTTGAAAATTATGCAAGTTGTTGTATAATATTTGATTGGTTGGGGAATATTCTTTTTGTCGGGGAATATCCGTACTATGACGCCCCCAAATCCGAGTATCTTCCAACCCAATTGATGGTGATACACGGTACTTATAACTGTATATTCATTCTATTAAAATGACATCAAAATGTGTGTATTACATCCCGTTCCCAGGTTCTAAAACCATTACATTCTTTGTTCATCATTCTATAATATATACAACTTACTAGTTTATTACAAGGTAAACTAATCGTTCAGCTTCGTCTTGCCTCTATCCTCGTCAGATCCTTTAGTTTGTTCGGTCCTAGCTGCATTCATATGGTTCAAACAAGAGTGAGCATAACAAGCTCAGCAAGTACAGCAATTTCTTTTAACAAACATGCTTGAAACATAGGAATCGTATATCTTCAATAACTGTATAATCGTTATGAAGTACTATCAATAATTCAAAATAGTATTTCTTTTCCTACAAAACATTTTACAATAACAATATTCAATAAAACATCAATTCTGACTCAAGACCATGAGCATTTCATAATTTCATTGAAAAGGATAACCCAACACTAAGTCCGTAAGTCCGGCATATCTTACGAGAACTTTTGGGTGATCATCCCATAGTACTCTATGTTGATCAACACTACATCCTATTAAACATATGTACGTTTAAGTTTTGGCAACCTCGCGTGCCCATCGAATAATCGATGAAAAATACATTTGTTTATTCACACTCAGGCTTACCTTGAATCCGTACCAAACAATTGGCGTAGGATAGCGTTAGCAATTCTATATTGAAAGACTTGTAAATAAATCAATCAACTCTTCAAGATTAGTCTAGCCGAGATAAAACTAGCATCGACCCTTTAGTAAAACACTTCATGCTTCTCATATCATGAATCACAGAAAACTTGGCTAACACGAAGGTTAGACAAGTGTTTAAGAAAAACTTGCCTTCAGCGTCTGCTACATTAAAATTAACTTTTCCTTTCAGTCTTTACAGTCTCTACAATACATAACCACATAACATACCACATTAGGTCATGAATGAACATACATGGTTCATAATGAATCTTACCCTTCTTCTCAATCTAATCATATATTAGATTTGTTACTATTGGTTCTGGCTTGCCATTATATTTTACATTATTCTTACCCACTTCTTTCTCTTCTATGTCTTACGTAGATTTAATTCATTAATCCAACTCGTTTCAAGTTAATCATCCTTCCTCACGGCTTACTAACATCCTTAAGTTATTAATCGAAACTCGATCGTCATTTGTTAAGTACACTTTATTGCATATTGTTTACGTCCACGTATTACTTAACAACTTTTAGTTGTAACTCTTAACGTTATAGGCCTTATCATTATTGAATACGGTTCATGTTCTTTATACTTTACGTTCATCGTTTAACTACTCATGAAACAACATTAAATTCCTAAAGTCATTACTATAACAGTGATTTAGGAAGGGTCTTATCATGTTCATTAAATAATTTCATGACCCATACTTGTATTGCAAACTATTGGATTCATAATCAACTTGGTCAACAAATTTCTATAGCCGGCTTAACACATTACGTTGTTGTCATTACGTTCAACTTCAATTGATTATTAACCTTTAATCATCATACATTAAATGTCTAACAATGCCTTAACAATGTTATATTTATACCTTAGTTCATTGCTATTGAGTTATCTTTCATTCTATACTTGTAAATATTCTTGTCCGTCGAAACCCTAGGACTGGCGCCGCGGCGCCACACATAGCTCTCCTTCTCGCGTCGTGGCGCGATTTTGCAGTAGGCAATGACATTGTACCTAGCACTGCAGCGCCACCATTTGGCCTTGGGTTGGCACCACGGCGCCAACTCTGTGCCTTAGAAAATTTACAGCTTTTGAAATTTTTACGAAACTCCCGGACAAATAACTTCTTCGTTATAAGTTCGAATTGGCTCATTCAAAAGCCTACGGTTCACAAATTACATACTCTATGCATTCATGCAAGAATGTTATCTATTTGACTTCGTTTGCTCAAAATTTACCTATTAGTCCATTTTTAACGAAAACGGTAAACGTTCGTGAACGTTCAACGCTCATTTCTTCGTTCTAAGTCGGAACTCTGTCATTCTCGAGTCTGCAACTCTATAATGACAAATAAGACTTGTCTCTATTGAAAACCAATGTTTCCAAGCTCAATATCAAAATTTGACCTCCATTTCGAGAATTTTACGAATTCGACGATTATCGTCCAAACTTGTGAATTCCGCCTTAACTTTATTTCTTATGATTTGTTCTTCGTTTCAAATGGATTCAATCCATCATACTAACATCTTGACATACATACTTCATTAACTTATTTACATTTTAAGTTATTATTTGTTCTTCATGAATTTATAACTTATAAAAGTATAACTACTTATGATTTTACTTCACATGACTTAACATGGTCTAAATCTGTTAACAATCATTCTCTCATCTTCTAGTCGTATAAATTTCATTATTGTAACATATTACAAGTTCCTACAAGTTCTTCCTTGATTCATAACTTATTTATGAACAAAGTGCTTATTCACGACTTATTAATACTTAAGTCATTTGATTAATCATTCTTACTTCTTCTCGGCATACATGTTCTATCACTACCCACTTATCTATCAAATGAAAAGAAATAGATTCATGGTTTAAGTTCTTACCCTTGATAATTCCTTGGTTAAGCTTTAATCTCCTTCTTGCTTCTTGAAAATCTCACAATGTAAATTTGACTTATAAGTGTTTATTATGTCTAACCAATAAGTTGCTTTATAAGAGAAGTTGTTGGATGAAAATTTAACATGCAATAAATGAAATCTTAAGCTTGGTATTTATAGGAGTTGCTAGGTTAGGGTATAATGGTCAATAAACCACTTCCACCTCCTTAACTCCACCTACTTAAGCCACCTCCATACTATTCCCTTCTTAACCACCAAGTTAACTTGCTCCCCACAACACTTGGTCATTAAGTCTTCTTGTTCACCACCCTTACTTAGTCATTAAGTTTACTTGCTCACTACTTTGGATCATCCATGGTTTGCCCCATGGGTTTAAACCATCCAATAACCCATAAGTTTTTACTTTGGGCTTTTAGCTTAACTTATACTTGGGCTTGAAATTAAAAAACCTTGGACCTTAACTTTAATTCCAATTGGACTCATCCATTCCTACCTTTGGGCCTTATCAATTCTCATTGGACTTTACAATGTTCTACATAATCCTACAAGTCCATTACATATGGCTTAAAGCCTTGTAATGTATAATTTACGTATTAATCTCGTATTCTAACTTGTATACTTATTTAATATACGACATTCCATCATTCATACTTGCTCGTATAATATCTCGTATTATACTCGTATTCATTACCTCGTACAATACTTACGTATTATACAATCATTGCTTTAATTCATTATACGTATTTAAATTCCTTCTCGGAATTCATTTTCCCTAATCGTTAGATTTTAAGTCCGCAAGCAAAAAATTGCGTTTGCCATAATTGAAATATTATTGGATATTCTATCTCACCTCGATATTCTATCATTATATATTTCTCAAAAATTCAAAAATAATTCCCGAGCATAAATGCGTGAATAGTGTTTTTTGGAAAATTTCTCAGAAAGCTTTTATTTTTGTCTTCGAAATTCAAACACTTTAATTCTACCACGTAGCCAAAATACTACGATATTCCGATATATCTAGGTCATAGAACGACCTTCGAATAGCTTACTCCCATAATTAAATAATTAAATTCATTTAATCCACATAATCAAAATAAAAATTTAATTCTCAAAAATCCAAAATTTTTGGGGCGTTACATGTACGACGGTACAATCAAAGCTTAGGGATATGATCCCTGGCTGAGATGTGAGACAAGAACTAGGAGGGGAGAGATGGGAAATTCCTTCGCTAGTATGACCTACCTAAGTTTATTTGGTATTTAATTGGTCGGTCAGAGTATAGGGATAATATGTGATATGTTAATTAGCCCTTGTTTTGTGGCAGTATTTAAAAATGACATCCGAGAATGTTGAGAATAGCAATGGAGCATTGGAGACCGTTGAGTCTCCACATATCAATAATCAGGATAATGTGCATCAAGAAGGCGACAATCCTAAGGCAAACAACAACACTGACCAAGTGATGAACGATGGAATGTTCAGAGGCTTTATACAATTCATGCAACAACAAAAAGAGAGACTCTGCTCAAAATATAGGTGGAAATAATGGCAACCCATTTGGTCGGTCAACGCTAAGCGCTTCAAGGAGCTGGGACCACTTTGGAGTTTTTGGGAAAGCCGTAACCACTTAAAGCGAGAGCGTGGTTAAAGCAGATCACCAAGTTATTTGATGTCTTGGGATGTTCCGAGGAGCAAAAGGTTCCCTTTGCCACCTTTATGTTGTGTGAAGAGGCGACATCGGTGGGAATCAGAAAGCGTACTCAGTTTGACGCACTCAAGATGTCTTGGGAGAAGTTCCAAGAGCTGTTCAACGACAAGTATTCCCGAAAGTATTCGTCACATGAAGGAGGTGGAGTTTGTCAAGTTGGAGCAAAATAATATGACCGTGTCGCAGTACGAGGTTAAGTTTGCCGAGTTGTCTAGGTTTACATCCCATTTGGTCGATAATAAGGAGCGAATGACGCAAATATTTCTAAGAGGTTTGAAACCCAATATACGTCAATACCTCATTTCTCACAAACTTTCTTTATATTTAGATGTTGTGAATAAGGCTTAGTTATTGGAGCACGATAATGAGTCAGCACAACCAAAAGGCAACGACCAACAAAACGATAATAATCGTACTAGTGGCCACGGTCATCGAAATAATGATAACCATCGTGGAGGAAATTATCATGCCAAGAATGGTAACCACTTCGGTGGTAATCATGGCCAAGATAATAGAAGTGGAAATTTCAAGAAGAGAAGGTTCAATAATGATGGAAAGACAGCAGCACCAGCACCCGTTTCAAAGGAAGAAGAACGACCACCGGTCGTATGTTTCAAATACGGACAGGAGGGACACATCTGTCCAAATTGTACGCAGCAATCCAAAGCGTGTTTTAATTGCGAAAGAGAAGGTCACCTAGCTCGATTTTGTCGTATGATAAAGTCAAGTCCAGCAGGGATAGTGATGCCAAAGGATGTCCCAGACAAGCCAAAGCCGGTAGTTTAAGAGAGAGCATTTTTTTTTCTCGCGACGAGGAACCTGAATAAAATTATCACGGGCAAGTTAATCATAAACTCTTGCGAAGTCTATACCGTGTTAGATACCGGTTCTACTCACTCTTTTATTTCACCTAGTTGTGTTCAATGTTTGAATTTAACTCCAGAGAAATTAGACTTCGACTTATTGGTTGAAACTCCGTTAGGAGAAACCTTCATTACATGTGTTATCCAAGTCTTGGATGAGAGTCACAGTTTTGAATGATATTTCTATCGTTAATAAATTTCCTGACGTATTCCTGAAGAATTTCCTGGCCTACCCCCAGAGCGTGAAATCGAATTTTGTATTGACCCCAGTACAAAACCCATTTCTAAAACCCTCAAATATTTCTTCACCTACAATGATCGTAGCATGCGCCAAAGACGTTGGCTCGAGCTGTTGAAGATTACGATCGTATCATTCAATACCATCGTGGGAAAGCGAGCATGGTAGCTGACATGTTGAGTAGAAGGTCGTATGCGTTTACGAGTGCGATGTTGTTAACACAAAGACTCATTTCGTATAACTTACAAGTGATGAAGATAGAGTTAAAGACTCTAGGGACCCACGTGAAGATAATGAATATACGATTTTAATCGACTTTAATCAATAAAGTTAAAGTTGTTCAAGCTACATACTCAGAGCTGATCAATGTGAAGAAGAAGGTTCAAGAGGGCGTTATTCTATAAGCAAGAATCGATGAAGAGAGGAAATCGCAACCCTTGATTTTCTAAGGGTTTGTAGTCCCCTGCAGGTGTGGCGGCAAGTTGATCCGCAATTCTTTGACCTTTGACAGACTTTTGCGTCACGTAGACGATGTCAAATTGTTGTAGGATCAACTGCCATCTGGACAGTCGGCAATTCAGTATGGGCTTACTGAACACATACTTGAGAGGATCTACGCGGGATATGAGATCGATTGTGTGACCATGGAGGTAATGATGTAATCTCATGGAAGCCTATGCTAAAGCACAACAAGTCTTCTCAATCGGAGTGTACTTCTGTTCACTGATGCTGAATCTTTTGCTAAGGTAATAGATAGCTCGTTCTTGGCCTCTATTGTCTTTTTGCCCCAGTATACAGCCCATGGCATTGTCATTAATGGACAGGTACAGGAATAGGGGAGCATCATCCCTTGGAGGTACCAAAACAGGAGCGTTAATCAGTTGCTCTTTGATTATAAGGAAGGTTTTCTGACACTCATCATTCCATTACATGGAGGAGTTCTTCCTTAACAGCTTGAAGATTGGCTCACAAGTTGCTGTGAGTTGAGAAATGAACCTGCTAATGAAGTTGATTCTTCCCAAAAATCCCCGTATTTCCTTCTCTGTCTGAGGAATGGGCATTTCCTTGATGGCCTGGATTTTGGTAGGATCCAGTTCAATCCCTTTGTGGCTGAGTAGGAAACCTAGTAACTTGCCTGACTTAACACCAAAGGCGCACTTGGCTGGATTCAACTTCAAGTTATACTTACGCAACCTGTTGAATAACTTTTTGAGATGGTCTAAGTGGTCCTCTTCCCTTTGGGATTTGACAATGATGTCATCCACGTAGATCTCTATCTCCTTATGCATTAAATTGTGGAAAAGAGCCATCATAGCTCGCCGATAGGTTGCCCCGGCATTGATGAGGCCGAATAACAACCGTCTGTAGCAAAAAGACCCTCAAGGCATGATGAAAGAAGTTTTCTCACGGTGCTCCTCAGCAACCGTAATTTGATGGTACCCCACAATGCAATAAGCAAAGGAGTATATGCCGTATTGAGCAGTATTTTCAATAAGAATGTGGATAAATTGCACGGGAAAGCTATCTTTAAGGCAAGCTTTGTTCAAATCCCGGTAATCCACGCAGACTCACACCTTGACTCCTGGTTTAGGCACGGGAACAATGTTGGATATCCACTCCGAATATGTAGACACCATGATAATGCCAGCTTGAAATTGTTTCACAATTTCTTCTTTAACCTTTAAACTCCACTCAGGTTTCAATCTCCTGAGTTTTTGTTTAACTGGCTTGAATCCTTCTTTAATTGGAAGGCAATGAAGAATAATGTCAGTGGACAAACCCACCATGTCTTCATGAGACCATCCAAACACATCCTAGAATTGGGTTAATAGTCCAACCATGTCATTCTACTGATTTATGGTAAGGTCTGAACCAATTTGGATTAGCTTAGGGTTGTCTAAGGTTCCACGATTGAAAGAAGTGGTTTGATCAAGATTGGGTTTGGGTTTGTCTACGCCCCATTCCATAATCTCCTAAGGTGTCTCAATGTCCTCTTGTATATCCATTAAGTCTGAGTTGCATCAAAGTTACAGCCCTTATGGAGAGAAGGCACCTCATCAGCAAGTACAGGCATATCTAAATTCAGAGTCCTAAAACAAAATATGCTTTCACTTAATATATGCAACTGTTCGATCATACAAAAGTTTTAGCATATACTTGATAAAATAACTGCTAATATTGTAAAGAAAAGCAAGCAATTAAAGTTATCTACAGGGCAGAGGGGTTTTTCTGCCCATTTTTCCCTCGTCGACCAATGCATGGACTGCTACTCCAATTGTCGAGGGCAAAGTCCTAATGGACTGTAGTGATGGAAGGATCGTCATTGTCCTCCTTCTCCCGAATGATAACCATAACATCTGGGCAATCATCGTCTGGGGTGTATCTATTTGTATGTTCATCATGAACAATGATGCGTATTGTGACACCCCCAAAATAGGTATACATAACCCATTTTAGGTTGCCAAATACATGGTATAAAAACAACTACAACTTTATTAATACATTTGTCGTGCAAAATACGACAACATATGTACTGTGAGTTTAAATAAAAACATTATCTTCTAGACAATATCCATACCCAAATAAAGTCCTCATTACAATTATTAATACACTATTCTATAGAATGGTGAGGACTACTAAAACAACTATCTTGAACCATTACTCCACACCCCGACTAGTTCCCGCTATATTCTCGCCTCCTGAAAAGAAAAATGGAACAAAAATGAAAAGTGTGAGCTCAAATAGCACAATAAAGAATATTATGACTAAGATAATGTACAACAAATTATCGTTAGTCTTCAACAAGGAAAAATCTGATAGAATACAAAAGACAACAAGTTTTAGATCAACAACTGCAGCGGAAACAACAATTCATTAGAAGAGTTAAGTAAAGAATGAAATCTACTATCATCTATGAATTTAAAAATCCATCATCAATATTTTATCCTTGTAACATCAATCAATATTCATCTTTGCATTACAAGCCAAAGATATTCATCAGTCGGTCATATTTATCTCAACACCTGTACATCTTTTGCAGATCATGGCCAAAAATATATTCATAATAAAATCAACCATCTTTGCATTACAGGGCCAAAGATATTCAACAACATGTCATCATTTAGGACCGAGGATGATGAAAATGTTTTACTGAAACGAATCCAGTGAAACAAAAGAACAAATATTAAGGATTCGTACGTTAACCAAACCGAGTTCAAAAATACTTCATAAATAATCATAGTGAAGTAAAATTCAAGAATGATCAAAACATGGATACAATCAAAGCCAGTATCCATAATAGATATCTTGGACAAAAAACAAAAATTTAATTTTTTTGTGAATAGTGCCGTATTTATGAATAGTGTCGTATACGTGAATAGTAACCCCGATACTAAAAGACAAGAATTTCACAAGAAAAATTATCATTCTTCGTGAATAGTATTCGTGAATAGTAACTCGTGAATAGTAACTCGTGAATAGTAACCCTGACATAAAAAGATTAGAATTTCAAAAGAAAAATCTTACCAATATTCCAGTATAATGATATTAAAATAAATAATATCATTTAAAAAAAATAATATCCCTTACCTCGAAAAGACGGTACTCTTGACGGGAATACTAGATATAGTGTTGAAGGGAACTTGCACCGTATAGCAATACTCAAGGTATCAAAATACTCACAAGAATACACTCAATATATCGAGAGAGAAAGAGAGATAAGATTTCAGTTTCTGGTGTGATTTTCAATTCTAACCTAAGCACCCTATTTATAGGAAAATGCTTAGAACACCAAAGTAGAAAATTTAATAAAATATTAATATATATATTATAAATTTTATTAGCCCACCTTTGAATATCTGAATTCAGCAATTAATATCTCATGCTAGACCCACTTAACTCACCAAAAACGTTTTCCTTTAAAAAAAATAATTAAAACTTCCAAAATAAATTATTTCGGAACTTCGGAACTTCAATAATTCACAATAAATAACCCTTTTGTCAGAAAAATTCGAACCACATTCCTTTTCAATAGGAAATTTCATTCTCTACAACTTTGCAGAAGAAAAAGGTTTTCCAAATTCCAAACAGAAATTGACCGAAATCCACAAACGGGTGATTTTACAAACTATAATCAAGTTTCGGTCAAGAATTGGGGTCCACCGACACACAAAACATGTGTTAATCATTTAATGCAACAAAAATACTCTTCCTCCTCATATACTCATATATCCCACATTTATTGTAAAAATATCACCATTATTATATTATTAAAATAATATATTTAAATGAATTATTTTATTAGAAAAAGATAAATTATTAATTTTCAACAATTGTCACATTAAAAATTCTCTCCATCTATATCCACATAAAATCAATATTCTACTCATCATATAAATCAATAATTAATTATTCACAAATAATATTACAGAATCACAATACTGACAACCAGGCAGTTCCTAGGAAAGAGGGGGCTTTCCAATAAGGATCTCTCCTTACTGGCGCGCAATTAGATGACCAAACCTCTCCTTAGACAAAACTTTCTAGATATTGCCAATAATGTTAACTAATAATATTATTCAGATAATATGAATTATTGCTCTGATAATAGAAAATACTGTGCAATGACAATTATTAAAACAATAGTAATATAAAATATCAACGCAGCAATTATTGAATCAATAAAATAAAATACTGAATAGTAATTACTGTAACAATTATTGAGTAGTGTCTTCTTACGTAAGAATCAATAATTGGTGCAATACCGGTATCTACTCTTGTGTTTTAACCCACCGGGTATTCCAACAATGATAATTGGTAACAACTACGTCGTTATTTATAAACAACTTATTCTTGTCATTTTTTTTTCCTCCAATCGCTTTTTTAGTTATGGGGCCCACACAAAGGTGTAGTAAATACATTTATTCCCCCAAGCGGTAAAAATATTCCACGACCAAACGAATATTCTCCGATAAAATGAATATTTTATAAACACTTGCTTATTTAAAATAATTGTGCATTTTACCCATAACTAACCACAATAACCAAATCAACCCTTGCTATTTCAAAATAATAAATAAAGGAAATTCCATTTTATTTAAAAAAAATTCGGGATCTTACAACCTCCCCTCCTTATGAAATTTCGTCCTAGAAATTAACGTACGTACCTGGTGTTTCGAAAAGGTGAGGATACCTCGCTACTCTCAGGTCATTTCTTCCATAGCATGGTTCCTTCACAGAACTTTGACTTGTTGTATGACCTTTGTACGTAAGACATGCTCCTTCCTATCCAAAATCTTGACAGGTACCTCCTCGTACGTTAAGTTTTCGGCTATCTCGTCCGGTTCTAACTCAATAATGTGGTTCGGGTCGTCCACATATTTACGTAACATCGGTACGTAAAAAACGTTATAAACACGCGACATACTTGGCGGTAAAATGAGTCTATAGGCCACAGTTCTTATTCGATCGAGAATTTCAAATGGATTAATAAATCGAAGGTTTGAGCTTTCCTCACATCATCGATTCTCGCTTTTGAAATAACAACTTCTTGCACCTCCTTCTTCAAATTCATCACTCAGGTGTGTAGCTTGAATGACTTTAACTTTATCGATTAAAGTCGATTATACTCAGATATCATCACGTGGGTACCTAGAGTTTTCATCTCCATCTTTATTATTTGTAAGTTATACTGAAATGAGTCTTTGACAATATCGTACTTTCGTACTCAGATACGATCTTCTACTCAACACGTCCACCTACCACGTTAAACTTTTCCGGATGGTATGGTCGAACATGTGCCAAAATGAGTCTCCTCTTGAGTTCTTCGAAGCTCTTCCCACATTCCTTGCTCCATTCGAATTTTGTATCTCTACGTGTCAGCTGAGTTAATGGAGTAGCGATTTGAGAAAATCTTTCCACGAATATCCGATAATAACCAACTAAGCCTAGAAAGCTATGTATTTCAATTACTGACTTAGGTTGCTCTCAACTGTGACTCATATCCCAATCTTGGATAGCACGTCACAATGGCAGCTATCAGTTTACTACTGCACGAATATGGCGTCCCCTACGGAGAATCTGGCTTCGGTGCATTCCACAAAGGAAGTCACCAATTAGAGGCTCGGGTATCAACTTCTACAGTTGGGTTTTTAACTCCTGAAGTTCAATAGGAGCCATTCGATATGAGATTTTAGAAATGTGTTTTGTATCGGATTTAAAGTCGATACAAATTCAATATCACGCTCTGGGAGTAGGCCAATAAATTCTTCAGAAAATACGTCAGGAAATTTACTAACAACAGAAATATCATTCAAATCTGACGTATTTTTGTTCAAGTCCATAACATGGTTAAGAAAGCTTGACATTCGTTTTTCAATAAACGAATGGCTTTATGGCTTGATATGAAAGAGTTTGAATTCAATGGTTTGGTTGCTTGAATTCGAATAAAAGGTTGCTTAGGAATATGAAAACTAACAACCTTACGAAAGCAATCAATTTTGGCATGATGAGTAGTTAACCAATCAATCCCTAAAATCACATCAAAAGCAAGTATCTTTAAAGAGATAAGATCAACAGGTAATGTGATGGTGCCAACTTGGATCAAACAAAATTTATAAGTAGTGGATGTAACGAAAGTTTATCCTAACGGAGTCTCCACAGATAAGTCAAAGTCTAATTTCTCCGGAGTCAAGTTTAAACGATGAGCACTAGCAGGAGAGATATATAAATGGGTAGCACCGATATCAAGTAATGCATAAACTTCGTAAGAATTAATGATTAGCTTACCCGTGATCACCTCATTTGGGTTCCTCGCATTTTGACCAGTCACGACAAACGCTCTTCCAAGAACCGTTGACTTTGACTTTTTTGGGACAGCCTTTTGAGTCACCGTCCCCCCTGGACTTCGTTTCGCTATCGTACAATCTCGAGCGATATGTCCTTCCTTTCCACAATTATAACATACCTTGAACTGTTGTGGGCAGTTTGGACTGATATGTCCTTCTTTCTCGCATTTGTAGCATACGACCGGTGGTCGTTCTCCTCCCTTAGAACCAGTTGCTGCTGGCACTAACGTCTTCACATGGTCGTTGTTGAATCTCCTCTTTTTAAAATCTCCTCCCGACTCGCTTCTTCTATTCTCATGGCCATGATTACCACCAGAGTGGTTACCGCCTTTGTCCCTATTCTTCTTTCTCCATTTGTTATCGTTGTTACGATGGCTCTTTGTCACGATATGATCCTGGTTATGGTCCCTCGGTTGAACATACTCGTTATCTCGCTCTAACAATTGAGCCCTGTTGAAAACATCTGAATACAGAGAAAATTTATTAGAAATGAGATACTGACGTATGTCGGGTTTCAAACCTCTCAGAAACATCCGCGTCATACGTTCCTCATTCTCCACCAAATGAGGTGCAAACCTAGATAATTTTGCAAACTTCGCCTCATACTGGGACACAGTCATGTTATTTTGTTCCAGTCTAATAAACTCCACTTCCTTCATATGACGAATACTTTTAGGAAAGTACTTGTCGTTGAACAGTTTCTGAAACGTCTCCCAAGATCTGCTGAGTGCGGCTGGATGGGTACGCTTCACAGATTCCCACCAGTAATCAGCCTCATTACGGAACATAAAAGTGGCGAATGGAACCTTTTGTTCCTCCGTGCATCCCAAGACATCGAATATCTTGGTAATTTGTTTAACCCACGTCTCCGCCTTAATCGGATCCGGCTTTCCCCAGAATTCTGGTGGTCCCAACTCTTTGAACTACTTGGCCATAACAAATCGTGCGTTGTTATCATTTCCACCTGTATTTTGTGCACGAGTCTCCCTCGTCTGATTTTGCATGAACTACAAAAAACTTCTAATCATCCCGTCGTTCATCATCTGCTCAGTGGCGTTGTTCACAGGAAGAACATTGACAACCTGTTGCACGTTCTCCTCATTGGTGAGTACAGGCGTCTCCACGGTCTCATTTACTCCACTGTTAACATTCTCGATTCGACATTCTCAAATCGCCATAAAAAAGGGTTAATTAAAGAAATCAACATATCACATAATATCCTTATATACTGACCAACCAACAAATAAGCTTAGGTAGAACACACTAGCGAAGGATTTACTCGTCTCTCCCCTCCTAGTTCTATTCCCCGATCTCCGCTAGAGATCATATCCATAAGCTCTGATACCAACTGTGATGCCCCCAAAATAGGTATACATCACCCATTTTAGGTCGCCAAATACATGGTACAGAAACAACTACAACTTTATTAATACATTTGTCGTGCAAAATACGACAACATATGTACTGTGAGTTTAAATACAAATATTGTCTTCTAGACAATATCCATACCCAAATAAAGTCCTCATTACAATTATTGATACACTATTCTATAGAATAGTGAGGACTACTAAAACAACTATCTTGAACCATCACTCCATACCCCGACTAGTTCCCGCTATATTCTCGCCTCCTGAGAAGAAAAATGGAACAAAAAGGAAAAGGGTGAGCTCAACTAGCCCAGTAAAGAATATTATGACTAAGATAATGTACAAAAAATTATTGTTAATCTTCAACAGGAAAAAATCTGATAGAATACAGCAGACAACAAGTTTTAGATCAACAACTGCAGCGGAAACAATAATTCATTAGAAAAGTTAAGTAGAGAATGAAATCTACTATCATCTATGAATTTAAAAATCCATCATCAATATTTTATCCCTGTAATATCAATCAATATTCATCTTTGCACTACAGGCCAAAGATATTCATCAGTCGGTTATATTTATCTCAACACCTGTACATCTTTGCACTATGGGCCAAAGATATTCATAATAAAATTAACCATCTTTGCATTACAGGCCAAATATTTTTAACAACATGTCATCATTTAGGACTGAGGATGATGAAAAATGTTTTACAGAAAATGAATCCAGTGAAACAAAAGAACAAATATTAAGGATTCGTACTTTAACCAAACTGAGTTCAAAAATACTTCATAAATAATCATAGTGAAGTAAAATTCAAGAATGATTAAAACATGGATACAATCAAAGCTAGTATCCATAATAGATATCTTGGACAAAAAACGAAAATGTAATTTTTCTGTGAATAGTGTCGTATTCATAAATAGTACCGTATACGTGAATAGTGCCGTATACGTGAATAGTAACCCCGACACTAAAACACAAGAATTTTACAAGAAAAATTATCATGCATCGTGAATAGTACTCATGAATAGTAACTCATGAATAGTAACTCATGAATAGTAACTCGTGAATAGTAACTCGTGAATAGTAACTCATGAATAGTAACTCGTGAATAGTAATTCTGACATAAAAAGATCATAATTTCACAAGAAAAATCTTACCAATATTTCGGTATAATGATATTAAAATAAATAATATCATTTTAAGCAAATAATATCCCTTACCTCGAAAAGACGGTACTCTTGACGGGAATACTAGATATAGTGCTGAAGGGAACTTGCACCGTATAGCAACACTCAAGGTATCAAAATACTCACAAGAATACGCTCAATATATCGAGAGAGAAGAGAGAGATTTGATTTACTTCGTGTGATTTTCAATTCTAACCTAAGCACCCTATTTATAGGAAAATGCTTAGAACACCAAAGTAGAAAATTTAATAAAATATTAATATATATTATAAATTTCCTTAGCCCACCTTTGAAGATCTGAATTCAGCAATTAATATCTCATGCTAGACCCACTTAACTCACCAAAAACGTTTTCCTTTAAAAAAATAATTAAAACTTCCAAAAATCAATTATTTCGGAACTTCGGAAATTCAATAATTCACAATAAATAGCCCTTTTGTCAGAAAAATTCAAACCACGTGTCCTTTTTATAGGAAATTTCATTCTCTACAACTTTGTAGAAGAAAGTTTTTCCAAATTCCAAACAAAAATTGACCGAAATCCACAAACGGGCGATTTTACAAGCTATAATCAAATTTCGGTCAAGAATTGGGGTCTGCCGACACACAAAACATGTGTTAATCATTTAATGCAACAAAAATACTCTTCCTCCTCATATACTCATATATCCCACATTTATTGTAAAAATATCACCATTATTATATTATTAAAATAATATATTTAAATGAATTATTTTATCAGAAAAAGATAAAATATTAATTTTCAACAATTGTCACATTAAAAATTTTCTCCATCTATATCCACATAAAATCAATATTCTCCCCATCATATAAATTAATAATTAATTATTCACAAATAATATTACAAAATCACAATCTCGACAACCAAAGCGGTTCAGAAAGAGGGGCTTTCCAATAAGGATCTCTCCTTACTGGCGCGCAATTAGATGACCAAACCTCTCCTTAGACAGAACTTTCTACACATTTCCAATAATGTTATCTAATAATATTATTCAGATAATATGAATTATTGCTCCGATAATAGAAAATACTGTGTAATGACAATTATTAAAACAACAGTAATATAAAATATCAACGCAGCAATTATTGAATCAATAAAATAGAATACTAAACAGTAATTACTATAACAATTATTGAGTAGTGCCTTCTTACGTAAGAATCAATAATTGGTGCAATAACGTGTGCTACTGTGTTTTAACCACCGGGTATTCTAACAGTATTAACGGTAATAACTACGTCGTTATTTATAAACAACTTATTCTTGTCGTTTTCTTTCTCCAAATCGCTTTTCGTTATGGGGCCCACACAAAATTTGCACAATCGTCTTTAATATTCCACGACCAAACGAATATTCTCCGATAAAATGAATATTTTAAAACCACTTGCTTGTTTGAAATAGTTGCGCATTTTACCCATAACTCACCACATTAATCAAATCAACCCTTACTATTTCAACATAATAAATAGAGGAAATTTAATTTCATTTAATAATAAGTTGGGGTCTTACACGTATGCCTGCCATCATCAAGGCAATGTCATGTTTATGTTTTCGTTCCTTTTCTTCCACTTCGGGATCAGGAATCAACACCTCTTTTGCTTTGATTGGCACTAGTTTAGGAAACAACATAGCCACAACATGGGCTGGCACGTTTACTGGAGACTGTATCAGCTCATGTGGTAAAGGTATAGAAAATCGCCGTGCGACAGAAACTTGAGGAAATTGCTTGTGCTTATGAGGATTCCTATGACTGGAACTGGCAGAATAGCCAAGTCTGACTGTTCTAATTTGATTGGACACTTGAATAGGGTTCTCAATACCCTGCTTATCTTTACCAAGCCCTTGTCCAGGTTGATGACCCAATGACATCATTTCTTGAGTGGCCGACATAACCTCGGCAGAAATCTTTGGTATGGGAAGTGGCGCTCCAATAGAATGGTATTGTGTGGTACTCACTTCCAGAGTATGAAAACCGGTCGGTTCAACTTTTTAATTGAAGCTGATGATTGGTAGAGTTCCTTGTTCAGGACATTCCGGCTCAGCGTTGACGGTGACTAGATTGTTATTGATAATGTATTTGAGTTATTGATGTAGCGTGGAGGGAACGACTCCAGCCATGTGTATCCATGGTCTCCCCAATAGCAGGTTGTATCCTGAATCTATTTTGAGGACGTGGAAGGATACATTGAATGTATTTGGACCAATCTCAATTGACAACTCAATCTTTCCAACAAAATTCCGTCGGAATCCATCAAAAGCTCTGATCACCGTATGGCTATTTTGGATCCGCTTGAGATTGACATTCATATTCACCAAGGTGGCATAAGGACAGATATTTAGAGATGAGCCTCCATCTATCAAAACTCCATCTAACATATACTCGGAAGATAAAACTGCAATGTGTAATGGTTTGCAATGACCGGTCCCTTCGAGCGGTATATCATTATCAAAGAAGGATATCACATTGTTGTTGAAAATGTGATCAACCAGATGTTGAAATTTTTCCACATCCACTGATTTTGGCAAGTAGGCTTCTTCCAAAACCATCAGTAAGATCTTTCGACGATCCTCAGAAGAGAAAACCAAGTCCAGTATAGATATCTCGTGTGGAGCTTCTCGTAAGCTTAAAACCACCTTGGCTTCATTATGGCCCATAGTGCGGAGGAATTTTTCAATCTTCTCCACGAGAATCTTACGCTTTACTTCACAAGTAGATTTCATAACCCATTGGGGAAGATACAGTGGATTTTCTTTTGACACTGTAGTAGAGATATGAAATATGAATCCTTCAGCTTCTCCATAATTCCATGGAACTTTGTGTAAGCTGACAATAGGATGTTGTGGTCTGAATGGTAAAGAAATTGGCTCTAGTGCAGCCACTTCCAAAGGATTGTCAGCTCCTTTGAGTTGAATTGGTTGTATGGGAAATACTTTGACAGTCTCATCATCCACATCAGATATAACTGCTACTGATCCCTTCCATTTGGTAGGACATGCATTCCCACCCGTAAGTTGTACAGTGTAATAATCTACTATTTGCAGGACACCGCTATCAATAAGATTCTGAATGAGATGGCGGAGTGCCCAGCATTCTTCTGTGCTGTGACCACGAGAATGTGAATGATATTGACACACTTCATTGTAATTGAACCATCCTGAATGGGGATTGATTGGAGGCAGAAGGAAAGTAATTCTTTCTTTATTGATCAACATTTGCAATATCTCTTCCATAGATTGGCCAAGATAGGTAAATTCCCTTTGATTGGAAAAATCCCGACGGGCTTTAACATTGGCTCTCTTCGCAACCTTATCCTCTATAGCTTTTCTTTCTAAAGTTGGTGATGGAGCATTCACAACAAAAGGAAGGAGATAGGCATGCTCTTGCCTGATTAATTGGCGTGTGACTTGGTGCTGGTGGGTCACCAGTTCTACCAATTGCTCAATTTTCTTGCAAAGAGCTTTAAACTTTCGTTCAATAATAAACTGGAACTTTGCATAATCCCATCTGTCAACACCATCTTTCAGGGTTTGGGATGATTCACCATTAGAATTAGAACTCTGTCTAGTGCTCCAACTGATCATGTTGACCTCTTCTTCTTTGTGTTGAGGAAGATGGTTGTCTTGCACGTGAGGTTGATCTAGTTTGGTGACCACGATCTCACCGTTGTCTATTAAATCTTGGATCTTGTGTTTCAAGGCCCAACAATCTTTAGTATCACGTCCAGGTGCCCTGGCATGATAAGAACATTTCTAAGTAGCATTAAAACCCCTCCCATTAGGGTTGGCTGGCGGAAGAAGATGTGTAATTTTCTTCTGAGTAGTCAGAAGAGCAAGAATATTCTCGAGCGAGTCCCCTAAGGGTGTGAACGTTAGAGGGCGTTTTACTTCTCCACCTTTAGGTAATGGAGGATTTAAAGATTGTGCTTGAAAAGGGGAGTAATTTCTCCTTTGTAGAGGCATGCTTTGATTGCCTTTTTGACCTTGTAGTATCAAGGAAACATCCTCCTCTTTCTTTTTATGGACCCTACGGGGGTTGTTTCCATAAGACTCGGACTGGATGTGCTCAGCAACAACTTTAAGAGTGGCTAGGTCTTGAATTTTACCAGACTTCAATCCCATTTCAGTCATCTCTCCTTGTTTGATCATTTCAGAGAATGGTTTGCCAATACCAGCTAAGACTCTCTCATTGAATGGAGCTTCCTATACATCTATGAATGTCATGACCATTTTTGATTCCGTCAAGGAAGGAATAACTTGAGCAGTAAGGCGCCTCCACCTTTGAGCATACTCTTTGAAAGACTTATTAGACTGTTTCTTGACCTTGGTAATTTGATACCGGTCAGGAGCCATCTGAGATTGAAAACTGTATTGAGTGAGGAAGGCGTGAGCCAGCTCTTCCCAGCTATGGATCTTGGAGTTGTCTAATATGGTATACCATGAACGGGCTTCTCCAGTTAGACTTTTCTGAAACAGCTGCATTCTGAGCTTTTCATTTTTCGCGTAAGACCCAAGTTCTCCAATGAACACTTTCAAATGTGTATAAGGATCCCCTAATCCGTCATATTTTTCAAAATCTGGGGTCTTAAATTTATCTGGATAATGAACTCCAGGGAAGATGCAAATGTCAGCATATGAAACACTTCCATATGTTCCAATCCCTTTGAGAACACAGATAGTCTCCTCCATTTGGAGTACTTTCTTCCTGATATCACCGGTGTCTGGATCTCCTTTGAGATGGGTGTTTTCAGGGTCTTTGTTGGTTGTATCCAATCGAGGTTCTAGATTTGTCTTATCTAGACCTTGTGTTCCTCCTTGTGTAGAGGATTCCGTATGTGGAGGCATCTTTGTACCCTGAGTGGACTGATGCAATTCTTTAAGCAAGACAACCAAATTTGGGATTTGCTGACTTAATCCATCAAATTCTTCACGAGAAATAGGATTAGACTGGTCAGACGAAGACATGATTGGTTGTAGGCTCGTGGCCTTTTTGGATTTTGAGCGGGTAACAGGCCCAATAATTTCCCTACAAAAGACTTATGTAGTTTAGTCTTAGGGGTAATGTAAATGTTATCATAACATGTCCGTTTTAGGAAAATTTTCCTGCAAAACTGGGTGTTAATTGATAACATGCATGCACAGATAATCTTCATATTTTCCATTACATAAAGATGATCATGGAATAAAATTACAAGTAAATGATTTTACAAGTAATTGAAAATGGGAAGCATTAAGAGACTTTCCTCCGCATTTGGTTTATCAGAGGTTGACCTATCTTAGGGTTTCTCTTGCGGCTTTTTGGCATGATGGTTCCCAGATCATCGCAATTTACTTGACGGGAAGTTAATCCGGTCTTTCAACTGGAGCGAATCTAGGTGGTGCCTTTCCTGAGCCCCGATGGAATTATTCTTCCTACGAGTCCAGTAATCAAACACCGACTGTAACGCTCCGAAATCCGGTCTATCTTCACACCCAGATTCCGTGCATCACTAGTACATCATTCATCCAACATACATCATTATATACTAAAATATAACAACATACACTCTCAAATCCCAGGTTCTAAAAACCTTATAGCTTTTCTCATTACAAATAATGATAATTACATTATTCTTTACATCTTGCACGAGTGACTTTTATCCGCCACCAAGGATACATAATCGTTCATTAAACTATTCTATAGTTTAATTCTCATCTTTCTACATTACAAGTCTTCACTTGATCTTCTCGCTCATTCACATTCTGAATGGCACTTCATCTGGATACCGATAAATTGATCTATACGGGATCCTTAAGTTCTTCTAACATCGTTCGCTGAAAATGTTTTTCATTTAAAGCAAGTGTGAGCATTCAATTGCCCAACAAGTCTTAACAGTTGAACAAACAACTTTAAGAGTTTAACATTCCTTTGAATCTTCGATAACTGAACAAAGGTTATGAAGCAGCTTGAACAATAGGAATAATCTCGATTCCTATCATTTTAAAACATTAGTCACATTCACTTTGAAATAATTTCATTCTCTACTATCTTTCATACACATTCTGTCTGGCTAGAATCAATAGCACAAACTTAACAATAACGGTTCATGTATAAACAGAACATTCTCTTATTGAACAGTTCAATCACAGAACAGTTCATATCATAGGAACACCGAAGTGTTCACATTGTGGCACAAGGCCTCATACGTTCTACCACCTTGTACAAATATCACACATTCATACATGATGTAACTTCTCAAGTTCAACATCTGAGAAGTTTAAGAAACTAGCATTCATTTAAAATATGAATGAAGTTCAAAAACTTGCCTTACGCATAGCTACAGCTTACGCTGAACTGCTCCTTCCAAATCCTATAACACATAAGGAAATAAAACATACACCAATTAGTCATATCCTTGACTTACACATTGGTTTACTTAACTTTACTTCTTAGGGTTCGCGTTCTTGCAATATAATTTTACGCGACTAACTTTCATTACTGATTTACGGCTTCATGACATACGGAGATGTCTTACTTTTACGTTCATCATCTTTGATGTTTTACATTCTTATCTTCTTCTTATAACTTCTCTAGGACACAGCACACATCGCTTCTCTGCTGGTAGTCCATATGGTACTCTGAGTGGTTTTCCACAAACAACCAACAAACAAGTTCCCATGTCATCTACATTGCCATCACAGTGAGTTAGATCGGTTGCCAGTTTCGTATATACCTTCGCTCTTTGAAGGAATTGTTTAGCCCAGCTCCCATATGTCAACCATCAAAGGTTATGATTGTACCTCAACCTCAACTTATCTTAACTTATACGAACTATTAAATTATAATGTTTGATAAGTCAATTCTTATTCCTTATGGCTTTCTAACAACTAAATGCCATACCTCAAGATTCATTCATCATCGTCTAAGTCATACAATCTTTTGTATACTCAGGACGATCATTCAATACCCACTCAACGTATCTATAACGTTAAGCATTATACGTTACCTTATTCTTAACTTACAACGTCTGATTAATTTAACTCAAAACGTTATCCAAGTTATAAACATTAACTCAGCTTCTTTACGTTATACGTGTTTGTCTTTAAATAAGCTTCTTCATCGCTTACAGCTTTAATCATTGGTCTTGATTATCCTACGGTCAAACCATACACGGAGTGTAGGTTTTACTCATTTAATATTTGTGTACACTCAACCTTCACACCGGTTAAAGTGTTAAACGCTTACATTTCATTGTAACATTCTCATCCGATTTACGTTCAACTTTCATTAACCTTACTACCGTTCACTATGGCTTTCTTGATAATTCCTATCTTACATACTACTTTCATCAACATCTAAGTCATACAACCAGGGTATACTTAGAACGTTCGTCTAACGCGAATACGATTCACGAGGATCATTTACGTATTCAATGTTCACGTTTCTCATCTCTTAATTTCTCATTCAACCTTTACTCAAGGTTTTAATCACTTTTAATCGTTATCCATCCCATAAACCCCATGTTCATTATTCTTTCTTATTGTCGAAGCCATACATATCATTGTATGCTAAGACCGATCGTTCATCGCAACAACGTTGCGTTCACGCCGTCTATACATTTTATATTCATCTCACATTACCATGACATAACATCGAAATGTTATACATCACTATCGTCCATCAATGTCTAACGAATTACCATCATAGCAATCCCTCACGTTCGATTCATTGCGACTACGGCCCCGGATCTCGGTTCTGTAACCCGTAATTACATTCTTTTAATCTCGTTTAATCTTTTTATTCGACCATCATCACAGGTTTAATACACTTGATTAAGTGTTACATTAGTTGAATATTATGTTCTAATTTCTTTCTTGCACATCCCCTAGTACTTGAGCAGTAAAAATCTCATTTCTGGGCATTGTCCTACTCCGGCGCTGCGACACCACTCTTTGCACTAAAACTTCATGCACAAGCGGATGCTTGAGTTAGCGATCACGTGACCCTACGGCTTGCCGCTGCAACCACCATTCTAGGCATGATCGAAAGCCACAGCATACCAAGACCTTATTCCCGAAAAAAATTTCTAAGTCTTTGGTCGTTCTAAGATGCGTACTTTGAAATCTCATAACTTCATCGATATAACTCAGAACGAGATCGTTCCAAAGCCATTTTCTTCGTTATCTAAAGTACTTCGATTACCCCTGGACAGAACTTTGTTTTGAATCTGTTAACATGCCATTCAATTGGCTTAATCTTCACCCTTTGTTCATTTTAACATTTTTAACGTTCTTCGTTCGTTCGTCCGTAATTCGGTCATCCGAACTCGAAACTCATTTGTTCTTGAGTCTACGACTCACGTTTTATACGTTCTCTTACATTCTTCTGAAACCCTACACGTTCGGGTTCATTTTCTAACTTTGAAATTTTCGATCTTTTTTATGAAATTTTCGCCATAACTTCGTTATAGCTCAATTCTAATCCGTTCTTCAAGAATGTTTCCAACGTTCCTAACCAAGCAATAAGCATCTAACTTATACGCGATGGTTTTAAACTTGTCCATCAACAGCAATTACACTACGATGGTTTTAAATTTGTCCATCAACAACGTTCTTCGCATTCTTCGCGTGTTCTTCATGTTCTTCATTCGTTCTTCATTTTTAATCGATATTTTGGATTACGATTTAAATTTTTCTTGGAATTTGATGTTATAGAACATCATTCCTTACTTACTTGACCTACTCATTCATAAGAATCAGGTCGTTCTCAGGAAAGAGGGGACTTTCCAATATTTAACAACCTTTATTATCATTATTATAATTCGTAATATTTAACAATCAGGTCGTTCTCAAGAAAGAGGGGGCTTTCCAATAAGGATTTCTCCCTATTAGCGCGCAATTAGATGACCTAACCTCTCCTTGACAGAACATCCAGACATCGTCAATATTGCAAATAATAATATAAATAATTTTGTCATCTCAATTATTGATTTAATAATATAAAATATTATGCAGATGATATTGTGACAATAATTGAATCAATAATATGAGAGATATGATGCAGTAATTACTCTAGCAATAATTGAATAAGACTTGCAACCATGCGTATCAATAATCAATCCGTGTGCTACTATGCAACCATGCGTATTACTGTATTTTTACCACCCGGTATTTCAACAGTTTAACGGTAAAACTTTCACCGTTATTTTTATAAAAATATATTTTTGTCGTTTTCTCATTCCGACAATAATTACATTGTGGGGTCCACCAATGATTGTGTCGTCGTATGAATATTCCCTGTTAAAACGAATATTCCCCAACCAATCGAATATTTTATAACAACTTGCTTACTTTGCAAAATTTATAAATATTACCCACAACTTTAATATTATAGCAAATCAACACCATAATTATTCAAAATGATATTTATAGAAAAATTCATCTTTATTCATAAAAGTTGGGGTCTTACATTTACTGATTAAGTTAGAAAAAAATCTAGTAATGTGAACTTGGGAACGTAACTACTAAGTAGCCCTCCCTGGCAAAGCACAAAAATATATTTATAATTCTAATGTATCTCTTGGAATACCTATTAGTATCATCACACAAACTAAAATAATCTCATACATTGGCAATACTAATTCTTTTTCTTATTTTATTTTTCTTGTTAATCTACAATTGACAGGTTTTTCTGTCAATAGATTCAGGTTATGTGAAAGGATTTCCAAAAGATGTTAAGCTAGCTGAGGCTCAGGTTTACCTCATTTTCATAAATATATTCCATGGTGACTACTATTTATGCTTGTACTGCTATGTCGACATATCAGACCAGTATTATACGTTTAATCCTTTCCAGTTTTGGAATTGAATCTGTATTTCGTATTGTGAACTGTCGACGTCGAGAATTTTTGGTGTCCCTTTTCGTTACTTGTTCGTTGGTGTTCTCATGTTAATGTGAGATTTGTTTGAAAAAATAAGTGTAAAAGGTCCGACATGTATAATGTCGACGATTTGACTTTAAGAGTCGTCAGTTGGTGTATTTATCTAGTTACACCAATGCAATCGAAAAAGGTTTGCACATTGACCCAGTGATGTGACACTGCTAAACTGGTCTGTGAAACCGAGATTCATTTGGGTCCGGGGGCTTGATTATGCGGAGGGAAGGTGTTAGGCACCCCCCGACATCCGTGTTGCCACGGTGACCGCCACTTTTCAAAGAAACTGTTATATGAATGTGTGTGTGTGGATCAATGTGCAATTATTTGGAAGTAGTGCTACACCTCGTTCGCACCTATATACAAAGGATTTGAATTTATAGAAAAATTCAGTTTTAAACAGGATATAGCAATGAAGTTTTATAAAAAAAGGTTTTTCAAACCCTGTGCTTAATAGTAATTGAGGCCTTTGATACTTCCATTTTATTATTAAATGTTCGACTTGTTTGCTTTTATTTTTGAGATCTGAAGCATCTTGAGAATATAATATACTGATGATCTTTTAACTCCTCATGGGCATGATGACCATCCAAGGAAATTCGAGACACTATAAAATAATGTACAAAGTTGCTCACAAATGAAAAAGGTCCATCATGGGAATCAAATCTAGATTCAATGAACCAATCTGTGATCACATGATTCCTAGGCTCACATGATCTTGCAGTTTTGTATAGAAAGCGATGGCGATTATATATATAAAAGTCAGAAATATATATATACATACATGATTAACCACCACGAAAAGCAACTCCATGGGGATCGAAATGTAAATATATAAAAGCGGTAAATATATATATATATATATATATATATATATATACATACATCAACCACCACGAAGTAAACTCGGGTGGGACGAAATGTAAATAAAGTCAGTAAAAGCGATCAATTGCCACAAAGTAAATTCCAGTGAGATGAAATTTAAATAAAGTTGTAAAAGGCCACGAAATAAACTCAAGGCACGATAGAAATGTAAATATGTACATATATATATATATATATATATATATATATATATATATATATATATATATATATATAAAGCAAGAACGCATATAGGATGTAAATCCGGGCTCATCGGATATGTCCGACAACAATTATATATATAAGTGTGTGTATATATATATATATATATAAAAGCAGGTAAATGCTCCGGATGTAAAATCAAGGCTCATAAGATATGTCTGACAACAATTATATATATAAGTGTATACATATATAAAAGCAAATAAACACTCCAAACATAAGTATAGGCTCAATCGAGGCATAACTCAATAATGTTAATCCATATATAAGATATATACATATATATATATATATATAAGTATATATATAGACAAAAATGAAAACCATGGACCGAAGTCCGGGCAAACACACACTACACGACTCTCAATGTGTATAACAATGTGTGCTAATATGAGAAGAAGGCTTTATAGAATGTGAGAAGGCTTACAGTGGGATGCCAATATAGACTTCTATGACTATATATGGATAAACACTCAGCTCCCATCGGATAAAAAGATAGCTATATGTGAGCTAACAGATGTTTAGAAATGAGGAAACACTCAATATGGGTGTGTACAAAGTAAATTGGACAGGGCTTCCTCGCCTTTCTCTCTCCTTCTCCCTCTCAAATGGCTAACCCCAAGGTCTATATTTATAGACTGATGGCCGCAGGTACACCTACGGCAGCCATGGTTGTACTTGCGACTGGTCGTGGTGCATCCGGGCCTCGTGGGTCCTGTCATCTCGAAGTATGTGCACTCGTGCACTGTAATTTCCGCTCAAACTTACAAAACTTCAATCCGAGCATCCGAACAAGGTATATGTGACCTTCTTCGAACCACTTGTGTCGAGAGTTACGCAATAACATGGATTAGAGGTTGTACGAAGTCAGGAAGAGGGGTCCATGCCCATGGTCTTCAAGCTTCAAATTCTATCCAAGGTACTTCCACGCGTAATAGTCACTCGGGATTGTAACTCCTCAATTATTGTGGGACATCGTTGGATGTATGTATGTTTGAAGTGTCGAGATGATTCGCAGGTGTTGAAGGGGCAAGATGATGTTTGACTCTTCACCGGGGTTATCGCCGGTTTGAGTTGAAAGCAGACGTTGCTCAGGGTTACATTTGAGATTGAACTACTTGTTTGTATGCAGCAATGTCATCTTATGAGAGAATACCTGTCTGCCCGGTGTTAGCTCCAGGTCTGAGGTATGAGTGCCTCGGCAGGAGGTCTGAGCTTGAAGCTGATAGCATGCATTTGAAATAAGCATTTCCAGAATTATCGCCGGAACTGCAACATCACTCCTTAGGGTTATCGCCAAGGACGAAACTCGGGGTTATCTCTGAGGTTGGAAATGATCCTTCTGGTGTGTGTTCTGGGGTTGGAAATAATGTTCCCGATGTGTGTCCCGGGTTTTGGGATTGACTTCCGGTAGTATCCGGAATGGATGTAAGCTGTCTTCCAGGGTTATCTCCGAAAGACGAATCTGCCCTTCCTGTAATGTCAATAACAGGCGTACAGAAAATTTCGAGTGTCTACAGAAGCCCCTCTTTATCATATTCATGCAATGCAAGGAATGGATAGGATAAAGAATCCTAGACACTTTAAATGTAAGTAAGGTAAACATGATGCTATGTGCAGCAACATGATGCATGATGCATGATGGAAATGATTGTCGGTTCCCTTGTAATCCTGTCGGGATGACAATCAGTGATGTCCTTGACATGTGATCCAAGTCTTCAAGGATGTTGACGTTAGGGCTATCACCAATGTCTTGAATCCTAGACACTGGCTTATATTCCATAGATGTACCTCTTGCGTATAAGAGATCTATGGGGATAAAGATTTGTCTGTTTGAGGATGTGTATAACATATTCCCTCATTTTGTTGGAGTTACTTCCAACAGTCTATCGCCGTCAGGGTTGCCTGACCTTTGTTAATGTGTGTATCACCGGATAGATTCTTGTTGGGTGCATTGTCAAGGTTGCTTAACCTTCATTGATGTATATGTCAATGGTCGCATTGTGTTGTAACCCCCGCCATGGATACTTGTATAAGCTTCTTCGATGTGTTTACTTGCCATCGGCTGTCATGACGTCAAGGTTGTTTGACCTTCATTGATGTGTGTATCAATGGTAGCATTGCGTTGTAACACCCGCTGGGGATACGTGGATGATTGAAAGATGTGTGTTGTGACCCCAGCCGGGGATACGTGGATGTTTGAAAGATGTGTGTTTTGACCCCCGCCGGGGATACATGGATGTTTGAAAGATGTGCGTTGTGACCCCTATCAGGGATACGTCATCAGTTGATAACTTCGGCATTGTAACCCCCGCCGAGGAGGTTTAGCATTTTGTGGTTTTGCGTTGTAACCCCAGCCGGGGAGGTTTAGGGTTGTGACCCTAAAATGACTTTTGATCGAGACCTTTGTGGGGTATTGCCGAGCATGATTTGTGAAAGTTGAGTTCATCGGTATAGTATACCCTGCATTCAGGCGAATACCAATGAGATGATGGGAGTTCAATTCTGACCCGTACAAAACCAGGATTTCAAGCTATTCCGCTCAATTGTGTAGCATTTTAATTCCTGATTTGGCCTTTTCAGCTTGTGAGACCTCCTTTGAAACTCTAACTACAAAGGAGTTTGGATGTGTGGACCCATGTAGGAGTGCCACAGTACACCTCTGGCAAGTAGTAGGGTGTACCTACTACTACCAACCGTGGCTATATAAAGCCCAAAGGTTGCTTTCATAAGTCATTTTCAAGTTGCGCTGTGAGAGAAATCTAAGAGCTCTTCTTGGATCTCACTGAGTTCGAGCAACTTTCTCATATATTCCTTATGCCACCGCATAAGCGTTCTTCATCATCTCCGGTAACATATGCATGTATTTTTTCCAATTTCTATCCGTTGGAAAATGACTTATCACAGGAAATGCATTTAGACACATAGTAGTGAATATGCATGCTGATATGACTTGATAAAAAATATTCAACATAGCAAATGCTAGTATTAAACCATGCTGAACATAATGATGTGAAAAAATTTAACTTTTGAAATAGTCAAATTGAAACCTTTTACTATCATTTCTTATCCTATCTGAGGGCAAATGAATAAAAGTAGAAGAGCAAAATAATCCTGGTAATTAGACTACACTTACGAATTTTTTACTGTGATGTGATTAATCCATGTAGGATGTATATGACTGTGTATAGGTGTGCTACTGAATGGCCACCTAGTCATGCCTATATGCATGTGGATAGTCCCATTTACAAAGGGGGCTATGGCAAAATTTTCCCAAAATGTAGGCATTGGGTAGTCATGCATTTTTAACTCTACTATAGACGTATGTTAAAACAATGCATGCACGCATGTAATCATAAAATGCATTTTGAAAAGCTCCAGGTAAGAATTTACCACACCCTTTCTGAGGTGATTTGGAGACTTGTTCTCCAGATATTATGGATCCAGATCAGCCGAGTAGTTCCCGCAGGACCACTTCTGGTGTACGGAGAAGGGCTTCTGAAGAGCCTCAACGCTGGTTTGTCAGACAACCTCGTCGTTTGGTGGAGGCGGTGATACGTCCTATTCGGGTTGAAGTGCGAATGTCGAGGACGAGGAGGAAGATATACCGATCGAGGTTCCTGCTCATGCTGTACGTGTTCTACGTAGGGAATTGCCAGGTATTCAAGTGGCGAACCCAGATCTTTTGGGTGACTTAAGTAGGCATCCTTCAGTATACCTATACGCAAACGAGGTATGAAGTTAGATCTTTAATCTTCCTTATTTCCTATTGATGAGGAGTCAAGGATTCTGATGTTGATCTGTATTTGATGTAGGTTCCCGGCTTCACACAGCCTCGAGGGAACTGGTTTAGCATCCAATCTATGTATCAGGCTTTGCATGATGACTTCAGAGCGATTGTACATGGCTGGAGATTTGGGACATTCTTCTCCATTCTTCCCCGTCGTTGTCCCTGGGGTTACCTCAAGGCATTGTCTGAGCGGTGGTTTCACCAGACTTAGTCACTCCAATTGGCGGTTTATCACAGGTATGGAGTTTGGAGGGGATCTAGTGCCTTGCACAGCGGATATTACCCCTACTACCGTCAGATCCTTGTTGGGAGTTTCGGCGGAGGCGCTCAAGGGCAGGACTGTTTATACAGGTCCTTTGAGCATAGATGCTATGAGTGGGCTGTTGAGTGAGCCCACACCCAGTGATGTGAGAGTCAGGGATCGCATTCTTCGGTGATTGTTCCTGATGATCATTAGGGCCTGCTTCATAGCAGATAATTCCTCTATGGTGTCCTTCGCTTTAATCACTGCCACTCGACACGTGGACCGAACAGGAGACTATGATTGGGGTTCCTACACCTTTGCCTATTTCCTTAGGGGAATACGCATGCGATCGCAGGGCTTGACCGAGGCGTGGTTAGGATTCTACCCATTTCTGCTGGTGAGTGTTTCTCTTGTCTTTTCCCTTGTATAGGTTAAGAGTGTTGAATGAAAGCAGATGTTGCCTTTGTGTTGGTAGTTTTGGGCCTATGAGAGGCTTCTATGTTTGCGTCCTGTGAGCGTGCTAGGTTTAGACACCTATCCACGAGGATGGAGATGGCATCATTCCATACTGGCGGAGGTCCCTATTGCTGAGGGTTTCACTCATTGTCGCCTACAACTGGAGTTGTTAACAGCGGATGTCATCACATGCGTTCCTTACTCTGGGGAGCATTTGGGAGTTGGATTTGAAGATGGGTACCCGACTGGAGTTGAGTACATCATTTCCACCCGCAGGATTCCTCTCTTCACAGATGGAGGATGGGAGCTCTATTTAGGAGAGTGTGCTATTAGGAGCACTACAGGAGAGATTCGTATGCCGATCTTGCCTCCTGCCAGGCGTTATTGGCCTGTTTCGCAGTCACCCGTCATTGACATCCCATTGATGGGGATTGATAGTTTTACATTGTCAGAGGGCCCCTGGTCTCAGGAGATGTTCCAACATTGGTGGATCCCTCGTACTATTGGAGCTCAGACCCGCGCCACATAGTTTATGGGGGATATGGTTTCAGGATCCGTGATGATGATAGATTGGCTAGCCTGTGTCAGAGATCCGACTCATGTGACACATATTGATAGATTGACCCGACAGTTGGACCGAACACATCTTTTCATTAGGCATTTGGGCAGAGATCCTTCAGAGGTAGATACTTTTGATCCTTCCAGCTCTGACACTGGCCCCTCAGGTCACCCATATGGCTTTTCCGGTGCAGATCCTCCCTTGTATAAGCTTGAAATATCTGTAGATAGAGATTAAGTGACTCAGGAGGAGTTACATCTAGTGGACAGGATCGATGATGTAGACATCGACACCATTAACTTTCTCTGATTTATTTCTCGTTATCTCTTTTGATAGGCCTCATTTAGGCTATTGGGTAGCTTATTCCCATTCTCGCTATATATGTGAGACCCCAAATTTTATGAATAAAGATTTAAATTTCTCGAAATAGGTTTTTGAATATTATGGTGTGGATTTGATATAATGTTATAGTTGTGGGTAATATTTATAAATTTTGAAAATTATGCAAGTTGTTGTATAAAATTTGATTGGTCGGGGAATATTCTTTTTGTCGAGGAATATCCGTACTATGACGCCCCCAAATCCGGGTATCTTCCAACCCAATAGATGGTGTTACACGGTACTCATAACTGTATATTCATTCTATTGAAATGACATCAAAATGTGTGTATCAATGACATTCTTATTACATTAAGAATATTACATCCCGTTCCCAGGTTCTAAAACCATTACATTCTTTGTTCATCATTATATAATATATACAACTTACTAGTTTATTACAAGGTAAACTAATTGTTCAGCTTTGTCTTGCCTCTATCCTCGTCAAATCCCTCGGTTTGTTCGGTCCTAGCTGCATTCATATGGTTAAAACAAGAGTGAGCATAACAAGCTCAGCAAGTACAACAATTTCTTTTAACCAACATGCTTGAAACATAGGAATCATATATCTTCAATAACTGGATAATAGTTATGAAGTACTATCAATAATTTAAAATAGCATTTCTTTTCCTTCAAAACATTTTACATTAACAATATTCAGTAAAACATCAATTCTGGCTCAAGACCATGAGCATTTCATAATTTCTTTGAAAACGATAACCCGGCACTAAGTCCATAAGTCCGACATATCTTACAAGAACTTTTGGGTGATCATCCCATAGTACTCTATGCTAATCAATAGTACATCCTGTTAAACATATGTACATTTAAGTTTTGGCAACCTCGTGTGCCCATCGAATAATCGATGAAAAATACATTTGTTTATTCATACTCAGGCTTACCTTGAATCCGTACCAAACAATTGGCGTAAATCAATCAACTCTTCAAGATTAGTCTAGCCGAGATAAAACTGGCATCGACCCTTTAGTAAAACACTTCATGCTTCTCGTATCATGAATCACAGAAAACTTGGCTAACATGAAGGTTAGACAAGCGTTTAAGAAAAACTTGCCTTCAGCGTTTGCTACAGTAAAATTAACTTTTCCTTTCAGTCTTTACGGTCTCTACAATACATAACCACATAACATACCACATTAGGTCATGAATGAACATACATGGTTCCTAATGAATCTTACCCTTCTTCTCAATCTAATCATATATTAGATTTGTTACTATTGGTTCTGGCTTGCCATTATATTTTACATTAATCCAACTCGTTTCAAGTTAATCATCCTTCCTCACGGCTTACTAACATCCTTACGTTATTAATCGAAACTTGATCGTCATTTGTTAAGTACACTTTATTGCATACCGTTTACGTCCACGTATTACTTAACAACTTTTAGTTGTATCTCTTAACGTTATAGGCCTTATCATTATTGAATACGGTTCACGTTCTTTATACTTTACGTTCGTCGTTTAACTACTCATGACACAACATTAAATTCCTAAAGTCATTACTATAACAGTGATTTAGGAAGGGTCTTATCATGTTCATTAAATAATTTCATGACCCATAATTGTATTGCAAACTATTGGATTCATAATCAACTTGGTCAACAAATTTCTATAGCCGGCTTAACACATTACGTTGTTCTCATTACGTTAATCTTGAATTGATTATTAACCTTTAATCATCATACATTAAATGTCTAACAATACCTTAACAATGTTATATTTATACCTTAGTTAATTGCTAATGAGTTATCTTTCATTCTATACTTGTAAACATTCTTGTCTGTTGAAACCCTAGGACTGGCGCCGCGGCGCCACACATAGCTCTCCTTTTCGCGCCGTGGAGCGATTTTGCAGTAGGCAATGACATTGTGCCCGGCACTGTAGCACCACCATTTGGCCTTGGGTTGGCGCCACGATGCCAACTCTGTGCCTTAGAAAATTTACAGCTTTTGAAATTTTTGTGAAACTCCCGGACGCATAACTTCTTCGTTATAAGTCTGAATTGGCTCGTTCAAAAGCCTACGGTTCACAAATTACATACTCAATGCATTCCTGCAAGAATTTTATCTATTTGACTTCGTTTGCTCAAAATTTACCTATTAGTCCATTTTTAACGAAAACGATAAACGTTCGTGAACGTTCAACGCTCATTTCTTCGTTCTAAGTCGGAACTCGGTCATTCTCGAGTCTGCAACTCTATAATGACAAATAAGACTTGTCTCTATTGAAAACCAATGCTTCCAAGCTCAATATAAAAATTTGACCTCCATTCCGAGAATTTTACGAATTCGACGATTATCGTCCAAACTCGTGAATTCCGACTTAACTTTATTTCTTATGATTTGTTCTTCGTTTCAAATGCATTCAATCCATCATACTAACATCTTGACATACATACTTCATTAACTTATTTATATTTTAAGTTATTACTTGTTCTTCATGAATTTATAACTTATAAAAGTATAACTACTTATGATTTTACTTCACATGACTTAACATGGTCTAAATCTTTTAACCATCATTCTCTCATCTTCTAATCGTATAAATTTCATTATTGTAACATATTACAAGTACCTACAAGTTCTTCCTTGATTCATAACTTATTTATGAACAAAGTGCTTATTCACGGCTTATTAATACTTAAGTCATTTGATTAATCATTCTTACTTCTTCTCGGCATACATGTTCTACCACTACCCACTTATCTATCAAATGAAAAGAAACAGATTCATGGTTTAAGTTCTTACCCTTGATAATTCCTTGGTTAAGCTTTAATCTCCTTCTTGCTTCTTGAAAATCTCACAATGTAAATTTGACTTATAAGTGTTTATTCTGTCTAACCAATAAGTTGCTTTATAAGAGAAGTTGTTGGATGAAAATTTAACATGCAATAAATGAAATCTTAAGCTTGGTATTTATAGGAGTTGCTAGGTTAGGGTATAATGGTCAATAAACCACTTCCACCTCCTTAACTCCACCTACGTAAGCCACCTCCATACTATTCCATTCTTAACCACCAAGTTAACTTGCTCCCCACAAAACTTGGTCATTAAGTATTCTTGTTCACCACCCTTACTTAGTCATTAAGTTTACTTGCTCACTACTTTGGATCATCCATGGTTTGCCCCATGGGTTTAAACCATCCAATAACCCATAAGTTTTTACTTTAGGCTTTTAGCTTAACTTATACTTGGGCTTGCAATTAAACAACCTTGGACCTTAACTTTAATTCCAATTGGACTCATCCATTCCTACCTTTGGGCCTTATCAATTCTCATTGGACTTTACAATGTTCTACATAATCCTACAAGTCCATTACATATGGCTTAAAGCCTTATAACGTATAATTTACGTATAAATCTCGTATTCTAACTTGTATACTTATTTAATATACGGCATTCCATCATCCATACTTGCTCGTATAATACCTCGTATTATATTCGTATTCATTACCTCGTACAATACTTACGTATTATACAATCATTGCTTTAATTCATTATACGTATTTCAATTCCTTCTCGGAATTCATTTTCCCTAATCGTTAGATTTTAAGTCCATGAGCAAAAATTGCGCGTTGCCATAACTCGAAATATTATTGGATATTCTATCTCACCTCGATATTCTATCATTACATATTTCTGAATTCAAAAATAATTCCCGAGCATAAATGCGTGAATAGTGTTTTTCAGAAAATTTCTCGGAAAGCTTTTATTTTTGTCTTGGAAATTCAAACACTTTAATTCTACCACGTAGCCAAAATACTACGATATTCCGATATATCTAGGTCATAGAACGACCTTCAAATAGCTTACTCCCATAATTAATTAATTAAATTCATTTAATCCACATAATCAAAATAAAATTTTAATTCTCAAAAATCCAAATTTTACGGGCGTTACACGTCATTTAGTACAATCAAAGCTTAGGGATATGATCCTGGTTTTGAGATGTGACACAAGAACTAGGAGGGAGAGCAGAATTCCTTCGCTAGTATGACCTACCTAAGTTTATTTGGTATTTAATTGGTCGGACGTAGTATAGGGATAATATGTGATATGTTAATTAGCCCTTGTTTTGTTGCGATGATTTGAAAATGAAATCAGAATGTTGAGAATAGCAATGGAGCATAGGAGATCTGTTGAGTCTCCACATATCAATAATCATGATAATGTGCATCGAAGGCGACAATCCTCGAAATGAACAACAACATCGACCAAATGATGAGCGATGGACCGCTTCGGAGGCTTTATACAATTCATGCAACAACAAAAGAGAGACTCTGTTCAAAATATAGGTGGAAATAATGGCAACCCACGGTCGGTCACTGCTTAGCAGTTCAAGGAGCTGGGACCACTGGAGTTTTTGGGAAAGCCAGAACCACTTAAGGCGAAGACGTGGTTAAAGCAGATCACCGAGTTATTTGATGTCTTGGGATGTTCCGAGGAGCAAAAGGTTCCCTTTGCCACCTTTATGTTCTGTGAAGAGGCAAATTACTGTTGGGAATCTGTAAAACGTACTCATCCTGACGCACTCAAGATGTCTTGGGAGAAGTTCCAAGATCTGTTCAACGACAAGTACTTTCCCAAAAGTATTCGTCACATGAAGGAGGTGGAGTTTATCAAGTTGGAGCAAAATAATATGACCGTGTCGCAGTACGAGGCTAAGTTTGCCGAGTTGTCTAGGTTTACATCCCATTTGGTGGATAATAAGGTTTACATCCCATCCGTTAGGAGAAACCTTCATTACATGTGTTATCCAAGTCTTGGATGAGAGTCACAGTTTTGAATGATATTTCTATCGCTAATAAATTTCCTGACGTATTCCTGAAGAATTTCCTGGCCTACCCCCAGAGCGTGAAATTGAATTTTGTATTGACCCCAGTACAAAACCCATTTCTAAAACCCTCAAATATTTCTTCACCTTAAACGATCGTAGCATGAGCCAAAGACGTTGGCTCGAGCTGTTGAAGATTACGATCGTATCATTCAATATCATCGTGGGAAAGCGAACGTGGTAGCTGACGTGTTGAGTAGAAGGTCGTATGCGTTTACGAGTGCGATGTTGTTAACACAAAGACTCATTTCGTATAACTTACAAGTGATGAAGATAAAGTTAAAGACTCTAGGGACCCACGTGAAGATAACGAATATACGATTAGAATCGACTTTAATCGATAAAGTTAAAGCTGCTCAAGCTACATACTCAGAGCTGATCAATGTGAAGAAGAAGGATCAAGAGGGCGTTATTCTAGAAGCAAGAATCGATGAAGAGAGGAAATCTCAACCCTTAATTTTCTAAGGGTTTGTAGTCCCCTGCAGGTGCGGCGGCCAGTTGATCCGCAATTCCTTGACCTTTGACAGACTTTTGTGTCACGTAGACGATGTCAAATTTTTATAGGATCAACTGCCATCTGGACAGTCGACAATTCAGTATGGGCTTACTGAACACATACTTGAGAGGATCCATGCGGGATATGAGATGGGTTGTGTGACCATGGAGGTAATGATGTAATCTCATGGAATCCCATGCTAAAGCACAACAAGTCTTCTCAATCGGAGTGTATTTGTGTTCACTGATGTTGAATCTTTTGCTAAGGTAATAAATAGCTCGTTCTTGGCCTCTATTGTCTTTTTGCCCCAGCATACAGCCCATGGCATTGTCATTAATGGACAGGTACAAGAACAGGGGAGCATCATCCCTTGGAGGTACCAAAATAGGAGCGTTAATCAGTTGTTCTTTGATTGTAAGGAAGGCTTTCTGACACTCATCATTCCATTTCATGGAGGAGTTCTTCCTTAACAGCTTGAAGATTGGCAATGATGCCATCCACGTAGATCTCTATCTCCTTATGCATTAAATCATGGAAAAGAGCCATCATAACTCGCCGATAGGATGCCCCGGCATTAATGAGGCCGAATTACAACCGTCTGTAGCAAAAAGTGCCCCAAGGCATGATGAAAGAAGTTTTCTAATGGTGCTCCTCAGCGACCATAATTTGATGCTACCCTGCAAAGCAATCAGTAAAGGAGTATATGCCGTATTGAGCAGTATTGTCAATAAGAATGTGGATAAATGGCACGGGAAAGCTATCTTTAAGGCAAGCTTTGTTCAAATCCCGGTAATCCATGCAGACTCACACCTTTCCTCCTGGTTTAGGCACGGGAACAATGTTGGATATCCACTCCGGATATGTAGACACCATGATAATGCCAGCTTGAAATTGTTTCATAATTTCTTCTTTAACCTTTAAACTCCACTCAAGTTTCAATCACCTGAGTTTTTGTTTAACAGGCTTGAATCCTTCTTTAATGGGAAGGCAATGAAGAACAATGTCAGTGGATAAACCTACCATGTCTTTATGAGATCATACAAACACATCCTAGAATTGGGTTAATAGTCCAACCATGTCATTCTGCTGATTTGTGGTAAGGTCTGAACCAATTTGGATTAGCTTAGGGTTGTCTAAGGTTCCACGATTGAAAAAAGTAGTTTGATCAAGATTGGGTTTGGGTTTGTCTACGCCCCATTCCTTAATCTCCTAAGGTGTCTCAATGTCCTCTTGTATATCCATTAAGTTTGAGTTGCATCAAAGTTACAGCCCTTGTGGAGAGAAGGCACCTCATCAGCAAGTACAGGAACATCTAAATTCAGAGTCCTGAAACAAAATATGCTTTCACTTAATATATGCATCTGTTCGATCATACAAAAGTGTTAGCATATACTTGATAAAATAACTGCTAATATTATAAAGAAAAGTAAGCAATTAAAGTTATCTACAGGGCAAAGGGGTTTTTCTGCACATTTTACCCTCGTCGACCAATGCATTGAGTTCTACTCCAATTGTCGAGGGCAAAGTCCTGATGGACTGTAGTGATGGATGGATCGTCATTGTCCTCCTTCTCCCGAATGATAACCATAACATCTGGGCAATCATCGTCTGGAGTGTATCTATTTGTATGTTCATCATGAACAATGATGCGTATTGTGACGCCCCCAAAATAGGTATACATCACCCATTTTAGGTCGCCAAATACATGGTACAGAAACAACTACAACTTTATTAATATATTTGTAGTGTAAAATACGACAACATATGTACTGTGAGTTTAAATACAAATATTGTCTTCTAGACAATATCCAAACCCAAATAAAGTCTTCATTACAATTATTGATACATTATTCTATAGAATGGTGAGGACTACTAAAACAACTATTTTGAACCATCACTCCACACCCCGACTAGTTCCCGCTATATTCTCGCCTCTTGAGAAAAAAAATGGAATAAAAAGGAAAAGTGTGAGCTCAACTAGCCCAGTAAAGAATATTATAACTAAGATACTGTACAACAAATTATCGTTAGTCTTCAACGAGGAAAAATCGATAGAATACAATGAATGACAAGTTTTAGATCAACAATTGCAGCGAAAACAACAATTCATTAGAAGAGTTAAGTAGAGAATGAAATCTACTATCATCTATGAATTTAAAAATCCATCATCAATATTTTATCTCTGTAACATCAATCAATATTCATCTTTGCACTACAAGCCAAAGATATTCATCAGTCGGTCATATTTATCTCAACACCTGTACATCTTTGCACTGCGGGCCAAATATATTCATAATAAAATCAACCATCTTTGCATTACAGGCCAAAGATATTCAACAACATGTCATCATTTAGGACTGAGGATGATGAAAAATGTTTTACAGAAAACGAATCCAGTGAAACAAAAGAACAAATATTAAGGATTCGTACTTTAACCAAACCGAGTTCAAAAATACTTCATAAATAATCATAGTGAAGTAAAATTCAAGAATGATCAAAACATGGATACAATCAAAGCTAGTATCCATAATAGATATCTTGGACAAAAAATGAAAATTTAATTTTTATGTGAATAGTGTCGTATTCATGAATAGTGCCGTATACGTGAATAGTAACCCCGACACTAAAAGACAAGAATTTAAGAAAAATTATCATTTTTCGTGAATAGTACTCGTGAATAGTAACTCATGAATAGTAACTCCTGAATAGTAACTCGTGAATAGTAACTCTGACATAAAAAGATCAAAATTTCAAAAGAAAAATCTTACCAATATTCTGGAATAATGATATTGAAATAAATAATATCATTTTAATAAAATAATATCCATTACCTCGAAAAGACGGTACTCTTGACGGGAATACTATATATAGTGTTGAAGGGAACTTGCACCGTATAGCAACACTCAAGGTATCAAAATACTCACAAGAATACGCTCAATGTATCGAGAGAGAAAGAGAGAGAAGATTTCAGTTTCTGGTGTGATTTTCAATTCTAACCTAAGCACCCTATTTATAGGAAAATGCTTAGAACACCAAAGTAGAAAATTTAATAAAATATTAATATATATTATAAATTTCCTTAGCCCACCTTTGAAGATCTGAATTCAGCAATTAATATCACATGCTAGACCCACTTAACTCACCAAAAACGTTTTTCTTTAAAAGAATAATTAAAACTTCCAAAAATCAATTATTTCGGAACTTCAAAATTTCAATAATTCACAATAAATAGCCTTTTTGTCAGAAAAATTCAAACCACATGTCCTTTCTATAGGAAATTTCATTCTCTAAAACTTTGCAGAAGAAAGTTTTTCCAAATTCCAAACAGAAATTGACCGAAATCCACAAACGGGTGATTTTACAGGCTATAATCAAATTTGGGTCAAGAATTGGGGTCTACCGACACACAAAACATGTGTTAATCATTTAATGCAACAAAAATATTCTTCCTCCTCATATACTAATATATCCCACATTTATTGTAAAAATATCACCATTATTATATTATTAAAATAATATATTTAAATGAATTATTTTATCAGAAAAAGATAAAATATTAATTTTTAACACTTATCACATTAAAAATTTAATCCATCTATATCTACATAAAATCAATATTCTCCTCATCATATAAATGAATAATTAATTATTCACAAATAATATTACAGAATCACAATCATCGACACCGATCGGTTCTCAGAAAGAGGGGCTTTCCAATAAGGATCTCTCTCATTGGCGCCATGAATTAGATGACCAAACCTCTCCTTAGATGAACTTTCTAGACATTGCCAATAATGTTATCTAATAATATTATTCGATAATAATATAAATTATTGCTCAGATAATAGAAAATCTTTGTGCAATGACAATTATTAAAACAACGATAATATAAAATATCAACGTAGCAATTATTGAATCAATAAAATAAAATCTTTGAATAATAATCTCGTAACAATTATTGAGTAGTGCTTTCACGTAAGAATCAATAATTGGTGCAATACCGTGTGCTACTGTGTTTTAACCACTGGATATTCCAACAGTATTAACGGTAACAACTAAGTCGTTATTTATAAACAACTTATTCTTGTTGTTTTCTTCCTCCAATCGCTTTTCGTTATGGGGCCCACACAAGGCTGCGCCGTCGTACGAATATTCCTCGATAGTAAAAATATTCCACGACCAAACGAATATTCTCCGATAAAATAAATATTTTAAAACCACTTGCTTGTTTGAAATAATTGCGTATTTTACCCATAACTCACTACATTAATCAAATCAACCCTTACTATTTCAACATAATAAATAGAGAAAATTTAATTTCATTTAATAATAAGTTGGGGTCTTACAACCTACCCTCCTTATGAAATTTCGTCCTCGAAATTGACGTACGTACCTGGTGTTTCGAAAAGGGGATGATACCTCACTACTCCTAGGTCATTTCTTCAATAGCATGGTTCCTCCACAAAACTTTGACTTGTTGTATGACCTTTGTACGTAAGTTATGCTCCTTCCTATCCAAAATCTTGATAGGTACTTCCTCGTACGTTAAGTCTTCGGCTATCTCGTCTGGTTCTAACTCAATAACGTGGTTCGGGTCGTCCACATATTTACGTAACATCGGTACGTAAAAAATATTATAAACACGCGACATACTTAGCGGTAAAATGAGTCTATAGGCCACAGTTCTTATTCGATCGAGAATTTTAAATGGATTAATAAATCGAAGGTTTGAGCTTTCCTCACATCACCGATTCTCACTTTTGAAATAACAACTTCTTATACCTCCTTCTTCAAATTCATCAGCTCCAGTGTGTAGCTTGAACAACTTTAACTTTATCGATTAAAGTCGATTATACTCGTATATCATCACGTGGGTACCTAGAGTTTTCATCTCCATCTCTATTATTTGTAAGTTATACTAAATGAGTCTTTGACAATATCGTACTCGTACTCGTATACGATCTTCTACTCAACACGTCAGCTACCACGTTCGCTTTTCCAGGATGGTATGGTCAGAACATGTGCCGAAATGAGTCTCCTCTTGAGTTCTTCAAAGCTCTTCCCACATTCCTTGCTCCATTCGAATTTTGTATCTCTACGAGTCAGCTGAGTTAATGGAGTAGCGATTTGAGAAAATCTTTCCATGAATCTCTGATAATAACCAACTAAGCCTAGCTACGTATTTCAATTACTGACTTAGGTTGCTCTCAACTGTGACTCATATCCCAATCTTGGATAGCACGTCACAATGGCACCTATCAGTTTACTACCGCACAAATATGGCATCCCCTACGGAGAGTCTGGCTTCGGTGCATTCCACAAAGGAAGTCACCAGTTAGAGGCTCGGGTATCAACTTCTACAGTTAGGTTTTTAACTCCTGAAGTTCAATAGAAGCCATTCGATATAAGATTTTAGAAATGGGTTTTGTACCAGATTTAAAGTCGATACAAATTTAATATCACGCTTTGGGAGTAGGCCAAGAAATTCTTCAGGAAATACGTCAGGAAATTTACTAACAACAGAAATATCATTCAAATCTGACGTATTTTTGTTCAAGTCCATGACATGGTTAAGAAAGCTTGACATCCATTTTTCAATAAATGAATGGCTTTATGGCTTGATATGAAAGAGTTTGACTTCAATGGTTTGGTTTCTTGAATTCGAATAACAGGTTGCTTAGGAATATGAAAACTAACAACCTTACGAAAGCAATCAATTTTGGCATGATGAGTAGTTAACCAATCAATCCCTAAAATCACATCAAAAGCAAGTATCTTTAAAGAGATAAGATCAACAGGTAATGTGATGGTGCCAACTTGGATCAAACAAAATTTATAAATAGTGGATGTAACGAAAGTTTCTCCTAATGGAGTCTCCATAGATAAGTCAAAGTCTAATTTCTCCGGAGTCAAGTTTAAACGTTGAGTTCAAGCAGGAGAGATAAATGAATGGGTAGCACCGGTATCAAGTAAGGTATAAACTTCGCAAGAATTAATGATTAGCTTACCCGTGATCACCTCATTTGGGTTCCTCGCATTTTGACCAGTCACGACAAACGCTCTTCCACGAACCATTGACTTTGACTTTTCTGGGACAGCCTTTTGAGTCACCGTCCCATCTGGACTTGGTTTCACTATCGTACAATCTCGAGCTATATGTCCCTTCTTTCCACAATTATAACATACCTTGAACTGTTGTGGGCAGTTTGGACTAATATGTCCTTCTTTCCCGCATTTGTAGCATACGATCGGTGGTCGTTTTCATCCCTTAGAACCAGTTGCTGCTGGCGCTAACGTCTTCATATGGTCGTTTTTGAATCTCCTCTTTTTAAAATCTCCTCCCAACTCGCTTCTTCTATTTTCATGGCCATGATTACCACCAGAGTGGTTATCGCCTTTGTCCGTATTCTTCTTTCTCCGCTGGTTATCGTTGTTCTGATGACTGCTGTCACTAGTATGATCCTGGTTATGGTCCCTCGGTTGAACATACTCGTTATCTCGCTCTAACAATTGAGCCCTGTTGACAACATCTGAATAGAGAGAAAATTTATGAGAAATGAGATACTAACGTATGTCGGGTTTCAAACCTCTCAAAAACATCCGCGTCATACGTTCCTCATTCTCCACCAAATGAGGTGCAAACCTGGATAATTTTGCAAACTTTGCCTCATACTGGGACACCGTCATGTTATTTTGTTCCAGTCTAATAAACTCCACTTCCTTCATATGACATATACTTTCAGGAAAGTACTTGTAGTTGAACAGTTTCTGAAACGTCTCCCAAGACATCTTTGAGTCTTACCGGATGGGTACGCTTCACGATTCCCACCGATGTCGGCCTCATTCTGAACATAAAAGTGGCGAATAGAACCTTCTATTCCTCTGTGCATCCCAAGACATCAAATAACTTGGTAATTTGTTTAACCCACGTCTCCGCCTTAATCGGATCCGGCTTTCCCCAGAATTCTGGTGGTCCCAACTCTTTGAACCGCTTGGCGTGACAAATCGTGCGTTGTTATCATTTCCACACATTTTGTGCACGAGTCTCTCCCTCGTCTGATTTTGCATGAACTGCAAAAAACTTCTAAACATCCCGTCGTTCATCATCTGCTCAGTGGCGTTGTTCACAGGAGGAACATTGCCAACCTGCTGCACGTTCTCCTCATTGGTGAGTACAGGCATCTCCACAGTCTCATTTACTCCACTGTTAACATTCTCAGTTGACATTCTCAAATACTGCCATAAAACAAGGGTTAATTAAAGAAATTAACATATCACATAATATCCCTATATACTGACCAACCAACAAATAAGCTTAGGTAGGACACACTAGCGAAGGATTTACTCGTCTCTCCCCTCCTAGTTTTATTCCCAGATCTCTGCCAGAGATCATATCCCTAAGCTCTGATACCAACTGTGACGCCCCCAAAATACCCATTTTAGGTCGACAAATACATGGTACAGAAACAACTACAACTTTATTAATACTTTTGTCGTGCAAAATACGACAACATATGTACTGTGAGTTTAAATACAAATATTATCTTCTAGACAATATCCATACCCAAATAAAGTCCTCAATACAATTATTGATACACTATTCTATAGAATAGTGAGGACTACTAAAACAACTATCTTGAACCATCACTCCGCACCTCGACTAGTTCCCGCTATATTCTCGCCTCCTAAGAAGAAAAATGGAACAAAAAGGAAAAGGTTGAGCTCAACTAGCCTAGTAAAGAATATTATGACTAAGATAATGTACAACAAATTATCGTTAGTCTTCAACAGGGAAAAATCTGATAGAATACAGCAGACAACAAGTTTTAGATCAACAATTGCAGCGGAAACAACAATTCATTAGAAGAGTTAAGTAGAGAATGAAATCTACTATCATCTATGAATTTAAAAATCCATCATCAATATTTTATCTCTGTAACATCAATCAATATTCATCTTTGCACTACAGGCCAAAGACATTCATAAGTCGGTCATATTTATCTCAACACCTGTACATCTTTGCACTACGGGCCAAAGATATTCATAATAAAATCAACCATCTTTGCATTACAGGCCAAAGATATTCAACAACATGTCATCATTTAGGACTGAGGATGATGAAAAATGTTTTACAGAAAATAAATCCAATGAAACAAAAGAACAAATATTAAGGATTCGTACTTTAACCAAACCGAGTTCAAAAATACTTCATAAATAATCATAGTGAAGTAAAATTCAAGAATGATCAAAACATGGATACAATCAAAGCTAGTATCCATAATAGATATCTTGGACAAAAAACGAAAATTTAATTTTTCTGTGAATAGTGTCGTATTCATGAATAATGCCGTATATGTGAATAGTGTCGTATACGTGAATAGTAACCCCGACACTAAAAGACAAGAATTTCACAAGAAAAATTATCATGCTTCGTGAATAGTACTTGTGAATAGTAACTCATGAATAGTAACTCGTGAATAGTAACTCTGACATAAAAAGATCATAATTTCACATGAAAAATCTTACCAATATTCCGATATAATGATATTGAAGGAAATAATATCATTTTAAAAAAATAATATCCCTTACCTCGAAAAGACGGTACTCTTGACGGGAATACTAGATATAATGCTGAAGGGAACTTGCACCGTATACCGACACTCAAGGTATCAAAATACTCACAAGAATACGCTCAATATATCGAGAGAGAAAGAGAGAGAAGATTTCAGTTTCTGGTGTGATTTTCTATTCTAACCTAAGCACCCTATTTATAGGAAAATCCTTAGAACACCAAAGTAGAAAATTTAATAAAATATTAATATATATTATAAATTTCCTTAGCCCACATTTGAAGATCTGAATTCAGCAATTAATATCACATGCTAGACCCACTTAACTCACCAAAAATGTTTTCCTTTTAAAAAATAATTAAAACTTCCAAAAATCAATTATTTCGGAACTTCAATAATTCACAATAAATAGCCCTTTTGTCAGAAAAATTCAAACACCATGTCCTTTCCATAGGAAATTTCATTCTCTACAACTTTGCAGAAGAAAGTTTTTGCAAATTCCAAACAGAAATTGACCAAAATCTATAAACGGGCGGTTTTACAAGCTATAATCAAATTTCGGTCAAGAATTGGGGTCTACCGACACACAAAACATGTGTTAATCATTTAATGCAACAAAAATACTCTTCCTCCTCATATACTCATATATCCCACATTTATTGTAAAAATATCACCATTATTATATTATTAAAATAATATATTTAAATGAATTATTTTATCAGAAAAAGATAAAATATTAATTTTCAACAATTGTCACATTAAAAACTTTCTCCATCTATATCCACATAAAATCAATATTCTCTTCATCATATAAATCAGTAATTAATTATTCACAAATAATATTACAAAATCACAATCATCGACAACCGAATAATTCCCGGAAAGAGGGCTTTCCAATAAGGATCTCTCCTTACTGGCGCACAATTAGATGACCAAACCTCTCCTTAGACAGAACTTTCTAGATATTGCCAATAATGTTATCTAATAAGATTATTCAGATAATATGAATTATTGCTCCAATAATTGAAAATACTATCCAATGACAATTATTAAAACAACAGTAATATAAAATATCAACGCAGCAATTATTGAATCAATAAAATAAAATACTGAACAGTAATTACTGTAACAATTATTGAGTAGTGCCTTCTTACGTAAGAATCAATAATTGGTGCAATACCGTGTGCTACTATGTTTTAACCACTGGGTATTCCAACAGTATTAACGGTAACAACTACGCCGTTATTTATAAACAACTTATTCTTGTCGTTTTCTTCCTCCAATCGCTTTTCGTTATGGGGCCCACACAAGGCTGCGCCGTCGTACGAATATTCCACGACCAAACGAATATTCTCCGATAAAATGAATATTTTAAAACCACTTACTTGTTTGAAATAATTGCGCATTTTACCCATAACTCACCACATTAATCAAATCAACCCTTACTATTTCAACATAATAAATAGAGGAAATTTATTTTCATTTAATAATAAGTTGGGGTCTTACACGTATGCCTGCCATCATCAAGGCAATGTCATGTTTACGTTTCCGTTCCTTTTCTTCCACTTCGGGATCAGTAATCAACACCTCTTTTGCTTTGATTGGCACTGGTTTAGGAAACAACATAGCCACAACATGGGCTGGCACCTTTACTGGAGACTGTATCAGCTTATGTGGTAAAGGTATAGAAAATCACCGTGCGGCGAAAGCTTGAGGAACCTGCTTGTGCTTATGAGGATTCCTGTGACTAGAACTGGCAGAATAGCCTCGTCCGACTGTTCCAATTTGACTGGACACTTGAATAGGGTGCTTAATACCCTGCTTATCTTTACCAAGCCCTTGTCCAAGTTGATGACCCAATGACATCATTTCTTGAGTGGCCGACATAACCTCGGCAGAAATATTGGGTATGGGAAGTGGCACTCCAATAGAATGGTATTGCGTGGTACTAACTTCCAGAGTATGAAAACTGGTCGGTTTCACTTTTTAATTGAAGCTGATGATTGGTAGAGTTCCTTGTTCAGGACATTCCGGCTCAGCGTTGACGGTGACTAGACTGTTATTGATAATGTATTTAAGTTGTTGATGTAGCGTGGAGGGAACGACTCCAGCCATGTGTATCCATGGTCTCCCCAATAGCAGGTTGTATCCTGAATTTATTTTGAGGACGTGGAAGGATACATTGAATGTATTTGGACCAATCTCAATTGTTAACTTAATCTTTCTAACTAAATTCCGCCGGGATCCATCAAAAGCTCTGATCACCGTATGGCTGTTTTGGATCCGCTTGAGATTGACATTCATCTTCACCAAGGTGGCATAAGGACAGATATTTAGAGATGAGCCTCCATCTATCAAAACTCCATCTAGCATATACTCGGAAGATAAAACTGCAATGTGTAATGGCTTGCAATGACCGGTCCCTTTGAGCGGTATATCGTCATCAATGAAGGATATCACATTGTTGTTGAAAATGTGATCAACCATATGTTGAAATTTTTCCACATCCACTGATTTTGGCAAGTAGGCTTCTTCCAAAACCTTCAGTAAGATCTTCCGATGATCCTCAGAAGAGAAAACCAAGTCCAGTATAGATATCTCATGTGGAGCTTCTTGTAAGCTTAAAACCACCTTGGCTTCATTGTGGCCCATAGTGCGGAGGAATTTTTCAATCTTCTCCACGAGAATCTTATGCTTTACTTCACAAGTAGGTTTCATAACCCGTTGGGGAAGATACAGTGAATTTTCCTTTGACACTATAGTAGAGATATGAGACATGAATCCTTCAGCTTCTCCATAATTCCATGGAACTTTGTGTAAGCTGACAATAGGATGTTGTGGTCTGAATGGTAATGAAATTGGTTCTGGTGCGGCCACTTCCAAAGGATTGTCAGCTCCTTTGAGTTGAATTGGTTGTATGGGAAATACTTTGATAGTCTCATCATCCTCATCAGATATAACTGCTACTGATCCCTTCCATTTGGTAGGACATGCATTCCCACCCGTAAGTTGTACAGTGTAATCATCTACTATTTGCAGGACACCGCTATCAATAAGATTCTGAATGAGATGGCGGAGTGCCCAGCATTCTTCTGTGTTGTGATCGCGAGAATGTGAATGATATTGACACACTTCATCAGAATTGAACCGTGCTGAACGGGGATTGATTGGAGGCAGAAGGAAGGTAATTCTTTCTTTATTGATCAACATTTGCAATATCTCCTCCATAGATTGGCCAAGATAGGTAAATTCCATTTGATTGGCAAAATCCCGACGGGCTTTAGCATTGGTTCTCTTCGCAACCTTATCCTCCATAGCTTTGCTTTCTGAAGGTGGTAATGGAACATTCACAACAAAAGGAAGGAGATAGGCATACTCTTGCCTGATTAATTGGCGTGTGACTTGGTGCTGGTGGGTCACCAGTTCTGCCAATTGCTCAATTTTCTTGTAAAGAGCTTTCAACTTTCATTCCATAGTAAACTGGAAATTTGCATAATCCCATCTGTCAACACCGTCTTTCAGGGTTTGGGATGATTCACCATTAGAATTAGAACTCTGTCCAGTGCTCCAACTGATCATGTTGACCTCTTCTTCTTTGTGTTGAGGAAGAGGGTTGTCTTGCACGTGAGGTTGATCTAGTTTGGTGACCACTATCTCACCGTTGTCTATTAAATCTTGGATCTTATGTTTCAAGACCCAACAATCTTGAGTATCATGTCTAGGTGCCCCGGCATGATAAGAAATTTCTGAGTAGCATTAAAACCCCTCCCATTAGGGTTGGCTGGCGGAAGAAGATGTGTAATTTTCTTCTGAGTAGTCAAAAGAGCAAGAATATTCTCGAGCAAGTCCCCTAAGGGTGTGAATGTTAGAGGGCGCTTTACTTCTCCACCTTTAGGCAATGGAGGATTTAAAGATTGTGCTTGAAAAAGGGAGTAATTTCTCCTTTGTCGAGGCACGCTTTGATTGCCTTTTTGACCTTGTAGTATCAAGGAAACATCCTCCTCTTTCTATTTATGGACCCTCCGGGAGTTGTTTCCATAAGATTCAGACTGGATGTGCTCAAAGAATGACTTTAAAAGCGGCTAGGTCTTGAATTTTACCCGACTTCAATCCCATTTCAAATTCTCTCGTGTTTGATCATTTCGAGAGAATGGTTTGCCAATACCACTAAGACTCTCACATAGAAAGGAGCTTCTGTACATCTATGAATGTCATGACCATTTCTCGATTCCGTCGAGGAAGGAATAACTTGAAACAAAGAAGGCGCCTCCACCTTTGAGCATACTCTTTGAAAGACTCATTAGATCATTTCTTGACCTTGGTAATTTGATACTCTGGCCAGAGCCATCCGAGATTGAAAACTGTATTGAGTGAGGAAGGCGTGAGCCAGCTCTTCCCAGCTATGGATCTTGGAGTTGTCTAGTATGGTATACCATGAACGGGCTTCTCCAGTCAGACTTTTCTGAAACAGTTGCATTCTAAGCTTTTCATTTTTCGCGTAATACCTAAGTTCTCCAATGAACACTTTCAAATGTGTATAAGGATCCCCTAATCCGTCATATTTTTCAAAATCATGGGTCTTAAATTTATCTTGATAATGAACACCAGGGAAGATGCAAATGTCAGCATATGAAACACTTCCATATGTTCCAATCCCTTTGAGAACACGGATAGTCTCCTCCATTTGGAGTACTTTCTTCCTGATATCGCCGGTGTCTGGATCTCCTTTGAGATGGGTGTTTTCTGGGTCTTTGTTAGTTGTATCCAACGGAGGTTCTAGATTTGTCTTATCTAGACCTTGTGTTCCTCCTTGTGTAGAGGATTTGGTATGTGGAGGCATCTTTGTACCCTGAGTGGACTGATGCAATTCTTTGAGCAAGACAACCAAATTTGTGATTTCCTGACTTAATCCATCAAATTCTTCATGAGAAACGGGATTTCAGACGAAGACATGATTGGTTGTAGGCTCGTGGCCTTTTTGGATTTTGAGCGGGTAACAGGCCCAAAAATTTCCCTACAAAAGACTTATGTAGTTTAGTCTTAGGGTAATGTAAATGGTATCATAACATGTCCGTTTTAGGAAAATTTTCCTGCAAAACTGGGTGTTAATTGATAACATACATGCACAGATAATCTTCATATTTTCCATTACATAAAGATGAGCATGGAATAAAATTACAAGTAAATGATTTTACAAGTAATTGGAAATGGGAAGCATTAAGAGACTTTCCTCCGCGTTTGGTTTATTAGAGGTTGACCTATCTTAGGTTTCTCTCGCGGCTTGTTGGCATGATGGTTCCCAGATCATCGCAATTTACTTGACGGGAAGTTAATCCGGCCTTTCAACTGGAGCGAATCTAGGTGGTGCCTTTCTTGAGCCCCGATGAAATTATTCTTCCTACGAGTCCAGTAATCAAACACCGACTGTAACGCCCCAAAATCCGGTCTATCTTCACACCCGGATTTCGTGTGTCACTAGTACATCATTCATCCAACATACATCATTATATACTGAAATATAACAAAATACACTCTCAAATCCCAGGTTCTAAAAACCTTATAGCTTTTCTCATTACAAATAATGATAATTACATTATTCTTTACATCTTGCACGAGTGACTTTTATCCGCCACCAAGGATACATAATCGTTCATTAAACTATTCTATAGTTTAATGATCATCTTTCTACATTACAAGTCTTCACTTGATCTTCTCGCTCATTCACATTCTGAATGGCACTTCATCTGGATACCGACAACTTGATCTATACGGGATCCTTATGTTCTTCTAACATCGTTCGCTGAAAATGTTTTTCATTTAAAGCAAGTGTGAGCATTCAATTGCCCAGCAAGTCTTAACAGTTGAACAAATAACTTTAAGAGTTTAACATTCCTTTGAAACTTCGATAACCGAACAAAGGTTATGAAGCAGCTTGAACAATAGGAATAATCTTGATTCCTATCATTTAAAAACATTAGTCGCATTCACTTTGAAATACTTTCATTCTCTACTATCTTTCATACACATTCTGTCTGGCTAGAATCAATAGCATAGACTTAACAATAACGGTTCATGTATAAACAGAACATTCTCTTATTGAACAGTTCAATCATAGAACAATTCATATCATAGAAACACCGAAGTGTTCACATTGTGGCACAAGGCCTCATACGTTCTACCACCTTGTACAAATATCACACATTCGCACATAGACAGAACTTCTCAAGTTCAACATCTAAGAAGTTTAAGAAACTAACATTCATTTAAAATATGAATGAAGTTAGGAAACTTGCCTTCTGCATATAGCTTCTGACTTACGAATCGCTCCTTCCAAACCCTATAACACATAAGGAAATAAAACATACACCAATTAGTCATATCCTTGACTTACACATTGGTTTACTTAACTTTACTTCTTAGGGTTCGCGTTCTTGCAATATAATTTTACGCGACTAACTTTCATTACCGGTTTACGGCTTCATGACATACGGAGATGTCTTACTTTTACGTTCATCATCTTTGATTTTTTACATTCTTATCTTCTTCTTATAACTTCTCTAGGACACAGCACACATCACTTCTCTGCTGGTAGTCCATATGGTACTCTGAGTGGTTTTCCACAAATAACCAACAAACAAGTTCCTATGTCATCTACACTGCCATCACAGTGAGTTAGATCGGTTGCCAGTTTCGTATATACCTTCGCTCTCTGAAGGAATTGTTTAGCCCAGCTCCCATATGTCAACCATCAAAGGTTACGATTGTACCTCAACCTCAACTTATCTTAACTTATACGAACTATTAAACTATAATGTTTGATAAGTCAATTCTTATTCCTTATGGTTTTCTAACAACTAAATGCCATACCTCAGGATTCATTCATCATCGTCTAAGTCATACAGTCTTTTGTATACTCAGGACGATCATTCAATACCCACTCAACCTTCACACCGGTTAAAGTGTTCAACGCTTACATTTCATTGTAACATTCTCATCTGACATACGTTCAGCTTTCATTAACCTTACTACCGTTCACTACGGCTTTCTTGATAATTCATATCTTACTTACTACTTTCATCAACATCTAAGTCATACAACCAGGGTATACTTAGAACATTCGTCTAACGCGAATACGATTCACGAGGATCGTTTATGTATTCAATGTTCACGTTGCTCATCTCTTAATTTCTCATTCAACCTTTACTCAAGGTTTTAATCACTTTCAATCGTTATCAATCCCATAAACCCCATGTTCATTATTCTTTCTTATTATCGAAGCCATATATATCATTGTATGCTAAGACCGATCGTTCATCGCAACAACGTTGCGTTCACACCGTCTATACATTTTATATTCATCTCACATTACCATGACATAACATCGAAATGTTATACATCACTATCGTCCATCAATGTCTAAGGAATTACCATCATAGTAATCCCTCACGTTCGATTCATTGCGACTACGGCCCCAGATCTCTGTTCTGTAACCCGTAATTACATTCTTTTAATCTCGTTTAATCTTTTTGTTCGACCTTCATCAAAGGTTTAATACACTTGATTAAGTGTTACATTAGTTGAACATTATGTTCTAATTTCTTTCTTGCACATCCCCTAGTACTTGAGCAGTAAAAATCTCATTTTTGGGCATTGTCCTACTCCTATTTTGTGGCTTCCACTTTTCACTAAAACTTCGCTACTTTGCGTTATGAGTTAGCGATCGACCCCCTCCTACTTGGCGCCGCGGTTGCCACCATTCTAGGCATGATCGAAATACAGTATGGCCAAGACCTTATTCCCGAAAAAAATTTCTAAGTCTTTGGTCGTTCTAAGATGCGTACTTTGAAATCTCATAACTTCATCGATATAACTCAGAACGAGATCGTTCCAAAGCCATTTTCTTTGTTATCTAAAATACTTCGATTACCCCTGGACAGAACTTTGTTTTGAATCTGTTAACATGCCATTCAATTGGCTTAATCTTCACCCTTCATTCATTTTAACATTTTTAATATTCTTCGTTCATTCGTCCGTAATTCGGTCATCCGAACTCGAAACTCGTTTGTTCTTGAGTCTACGACTCGCGTTTTATACATTCTCTTACATTCTTCTGAAACCCTACACGTTCGGGTTCATTTACTAACTTTCAAATTTTTGATATTTTTTATGAAATTTTTTCCATAACTTCGTTATAGCTCAATTCTAATCCGTTCTTCAAGAATGTTTCCAACGTTCCTAACCAAGCAATAAGCATCTAACTTATACACGATGGTTTTAAACTTGTCCATCAACAGCAATTACACTACGATGGTTTTAAATTTGTTCATCAACAACGTTCTTCGTGTTCTTCGTGTGTTCTTCATGTTCTTCATTCGTTCTTCATTTTTAATCGATATTTTGGATTATGATTTAAATTTTTCTTGGAATTTGATGTTATAGAACATCATTCCTTACATACTTGACCTACTCATTCATAAGAATCAGGTCGTTCTCAGGAAAGAGGGGGCTTTCCAATATTTAACAACCTTTATTATCATTATTATAATTCGTAATATTTAACAATCAGGTCGTTCTCAGGAAAGAGGGGGCTTTCCAATAAGGATTTCTCCCTATTAGCGCGCAATTAGATGACCTAACCTCTCCTTGACAGAACATCCAGACATCGTCAATATTGCAAATAATAATATAAATAATTTTGTCATCTCAATTATTGATTTAATAATATAAAATATTATGCAGATGATATTGTGACAATAATTGAATCAATAATATGAGAGATATGATGCAACAATTACTCTAGCAATAATTGAATAAGACTTGAGTGACTTCTCACGTAAGTATCAATAATCAATACTGTGTGCTACTATGCAACCATGCGTATTACTGTATTTTTACCACCCGGTATTTCAACAGTTTAACGGTAAAACTTTCGCCGTTATTTTTATAAAAATATATTTTTATCGATGTCTCATTCCAACAATAATTACGTTGTGGGGTCCACCAATGATTGGGTCGTCATATGAATATTCCCTGTTAAAACGAATATTCCCTAACCAATCGAATATTTTATAACAACTTGCTTACTTTGCAAAATTTATAAATATTACCCACAACTTTAATATTATAACAAATCAACACCATAATATTCAAAATGATATTTATAGAAAAATTCATCTTTATTCATAAAAGTTGGGGTCTTACATTTACTGATTAAGTTGGAAAAAAATCTAGTAATGTGAACTTGGGAACATAACTACTAAGTAGCC
>CM035131.1:81403989-81633963 GCA_020205605.1 Panax ginseng
AAGTAGAAAAGCAAAATAATCCTGGTAATTAGACTACACTTACGGATTTTTCTTTGTGATGATGATTAATGCATGTAGGATGTATATGACTGTGTATAGGTGTGCTACTGAATGGCCACCTAGTCATGCCTATGTGCATGTGGATAGTCCCATTTACAAAGGGGGCTATGGCAAAATTTTCCCAAAATGTAGGCATTGGGTAGTCTTGCATTTTTAACACTACTATAGACGTATGTTAAAACAATGCATGCACGCATGTAATCATAAAATGCATTTTGAAAAGCTCCAGGTAAGAATTTTCCACACCCTTTCTGAGGTGATTTGGAGACTTGTTGTCCAGATATTATGGATCCAAATCAGCCGAGTAGTTCCCGCAGGACCACTTCTGGTGTATGGAGAAGGGCTTCTGAAGAGCCTCAACGCCGGTATGTCAGACAGCCTCGTCGTTTGGTGGAGGCGGTGATACGTCCTATTTGGGTTGAAGTGCCGAATGTCGAGGACAAGGAGGAGGATATACCGATCGAGGTTCCTGCTCATGCTGTACGTGTTCCACGTAGGGAATTGCCAGGTATTCAAGTGGTGAACCCAGATCTTTTGGGTGACTTAAGTAGGCATCCTTCAGTATACCTACACGCAAACAAGGTATGAAGTTAGATCTTTAATCTTCCTTATTTCCTATTGATGAGGAGTCAAGGATTCTGATGTTGATCTGTATTTGATGTAGGTTCCCGGCTTCACACAGCCTCGAGGGAACTGGTTTAGCATCCAATCTATGTATCAGGCTTTGCATGATGACTTCAAAGCGATTGTACATGGCTGGGGATTTGGGACATTCTTCTCCATTCTTCCCCGTCGTTGTCCCAGGGGTTACCTCGGGGCATTGTCTGAGCGGTGGTTTCACCAGACTCAGTCACTCCATTTGTTGGACTTTGAGGTGATGATGGCACCAATGGATTGGCGGTTTATCACATGTATAGAGTTTGGAGGGGATCCAGTGCCTTGTACAGCGGATATTACCCCTACTGCCGTCAGATCCTTGTTGGGAGTTTCGACGGAGGCGCTCAAGGGCAGGACTGTTCGTACAGGTCCTTTGAGTGTAGATGCTATGAGTGGGCTATTGAGTGAGCCCACACCCGATGATGTGAGAGTCAGGGATCGCATTCTTCGGCGATTGTTCCTGATGATCATTAGGGCCTGCTTCATAGTAAATAATTCATCTATGGTGTCCTTCGCTTTGATCACTGCCACTCGACACGTGGATCGTACAGGAGACTATGATTGGGGTTCCTACACCTTTGCCTACTTCCTTAGGGGAATGCGCATGCGATCGCAGGGCTTGACCGAGGCGTGGTTAGGATTCTACCCATTTCTGCTGGTGAGTGTTTCTCTTATCTTTTCCCTTGTATAGGTTAAGAGTGTTGACTGACAGCAGATGTTACCTTTGTGTTGGCAGTTTTGGGCCTATGAGAGGCTTCCATGTTTGCATCCTATGAGCATCCTAGGTTTAGACACCTATCCACGAGGACGGAGATGGCATCATTCCATACTGGCGGAGGTCCCTGTTGCTGAGGGTTTCACTCATTGTCGCCTACAACTGGAGTTGTTAACAGCAGATGTCATCACATGGGTTCCTTACTCTGGGGAGCATTTGGGAGTTGGATTTGAGGATGGGCATCATTTCCACCCGCAGGATTCCTCTCTTCACAGATGGAGGATGGGAGCTTTATTTAGGAGAGTGTGCTATCAGGAGCACTACAGGAGAGATTCGTATGCCGATCTTTCCTCCTGCCAGGCGTTATTGGCCTGTTTCGCAGTCACCCATCATTGACATCCCATTGATGGGGATTGATAGTTTTACATTGTCAGAGGGACCCTGGTCTCAGGAGATGTTCCAGCATTGGTGGATCCCTCGTACTATTGGAGCTCAGGACCGCGCCACACTGTTTATGGGGGATATGGTTTCAGGATCCGTGATGATGACAGATTGGCTAGCCTGTGTCAAAGATCCGACTCATGTGACACAGATTGATAGATTGACCCGACAGTTGGACCGAACACATCTTTTCACTCGACATTTGGTCAGAGATCCTTTAGAGGTAGATACTTTTGATCCTTCCAGCTCTGGCACTGGCCCCTTAGGTGACCCATGTGGCTTTGCCGGTGCAGATCCTCACTTGTATAAGCCTGAAATATCTGTAGATAGAGATCAAGTGACTCAGGAGGAGTTACATCTGGTGGACAGGATCGATGATGTAGACATCGACACCATTGACTTTCTCTGATGTATTTCTCGTTATCTCTTTTGATAGGCCTCTGTTAGCTCCTGGGTAGCTTCTCCCCATTCTCGCTATATGTGAGACCCCAAATTTTATGAATAAAGATTTAAATTTCTCGAAATAGGTTTTTGAATATTATGGTGTGGATTTGATATAATGTTATAGTTGTGGGTAATATTTATAAATTTTGAAAATTATGCAAGTTGTTGTATAAAATTTGATTGGTCGGGGAATATTCTTTTTGTCGAGGAATATCCGTACTATGACGCCCCCAAATCCGGGTATCTTCCAACCCAATAGATGGTGCTACACGGTACTCATAACTGTATATTCATTCTATTAAAATGACATCAAAATGTGTGTATCAATGACATTCTTATTACATTAAGAATATTACATCCCGTTCCTAGGTTCTAAAACCATTACATTCTTTGTTCATCATTCTATAATATATACAACTTACTAGTTTATTACAAGGTAAACTAATCGTTCAACTTTGTCTTGCCTCTATCCTCATTAGATCCCTCGGTTTATTCAGTCCTAGCTGCATTCATATGGTTCAAACAAGAGTGAGCATAACAAACTCAGCAAGTACAACAATTTCTTTTAACCAACATGCTTGAAACATAGGAATCGTATATCTTCAATAACTGGATAATAGTTATGAAGTACTATCAATAATTCAAAATAGTATTTCTTTTCCTTCAAAACATTTTACAATAACAATATTCAGTAAAACATCAATTCTGGCTCAAGACCATGAGCATTTCATAATTTCTTGGAAAAGGATAACCCGACACTAAGTTTGTAAGTTCGACATATCTTACGAGAACTTTTGGGTGATCATCCCATAGTACTCTATGTTGATCAACACTACATCCTGTTAAACATATGTACGTTTAAGTTTTGGAAACCTCGCATGCCCATCGAATAATCGATGAAAAATATATTTGTTTATTCATACTCAGGCTTACCTTGAATCCATACCAAACAATTGGCGTAGGATAGCGTTAGCAATTCTATATTGAAAGACTTGTAAATAAATCAATCAACTCTTCAAGATTAGTCTAGCTGAGATAAAACTGGCATCGACCCTTTAGTAAAACACTTCATGCTTCTCATATCATGAATCACGTAAAACTTGGCTAACACGAAGGTTGTTAGACAAGCGTTAAGAAAAACTTGCCTTGACTTTTCCTGCTACAAGAAAATTAACTTTTCCTTTCAGTCTTTATGGTCTCTACAATACATAACCACATAACATACCACATTAGGTCATGAATGAACATACATGGTTCCTAATGAATTACCCTTCTTCTCAATCTAATCATATATTAGATTTATTACTATTGGTTCTGGCTTGCCATTATATTTTACATTATTCTTACCAACTTCTTTCTCTTCTATGTCTTACGTAGATTTACTTCATTAATCCAACTCGTTTTGAGTTAATCATCCTTCCTCACGGCTTACTAACATCCTTACGTTATTAATCGAAACTCGATCGTCATTTGTTAAGTACACTTTATTGCATACCGTTTACGTGCACGTATTACTTAACAACTTTTAGTTGTAACTCTTAACGTTATAGGCCTTATCATTATTGAATACGGTTCACGTTCTTTATACTTTACGTTCATCGTTTAACTACTCATGAAACAACATTAAATTCCTAAATTCATTACTATAACAGTGATTTAGGAAGGGTCTTATCATATTCATTAAATAATTTCATGACCCATACTTGTATTGAAAACTATTGGATTCATAATCAACTTGGTCAACAAATTTCTATAGCCGGCTTAACACATTACGTTGTTCTCATTACGTTCATCTTCAATTGATTATTAACCTTCAATCATCATACATTAAATGTCTAACAATGCCTTAACAATGTTATATTTATACCTTAGTTCATTGCTAATGTGTTATCTTTCATTCTATACTTGTAAACATTCTTGTATGTCGAAACCCTAGAACTGGCGCCGCGGTGCCACACATAGCTCTCCTTCTCGTGCTGTAGCGCGAGTTTGCAGTAGGCAATGACACTATGCCCGGTGATGCAGTGCCACCATTTGGCCTTGGGTTGGCGTCGCGGCACCAACTCTGTGCCTTAGAATATTTACAGCTTTTGAAATTTTTGTGAAACTCCCGGATGCATAACTTCTTCATTATAAGTCTGAATTGGCTCATTCAAAAGCCTACGGTTCACAAATTACATACTCTATGCGTACATGCAAGAATTTTATCTTTTTGACTTCGTTTGCTCAAAATTCATCTATTAGTCCATTTTTAACGAAAACGATAAACGTTCGTGAACGTTCAACACTCGATTATTCGTTCTAAGTCAGAACTTGGCCATTCTCGAGTCTGCAACTCTATATTGACAAATAAGACTTGTCTCCATTGAATACCAATGTTTCCAAGCTCAATATCAAAATTTGATTTCCATTCCGAGAATTTTACGAATTCGACGATTATCGTCTAAACTCGTGAATTCCGCCTTAACTTTATTTATTATGATTTGTTCTTAGTTTCAAATGGATTCAATCCATCATACTAACATCTTGACATAAATATTTCATTAACTTATTTACATGTTAAGTTATTACTTATTCTTCATGAATTTATAACTTATAAAAGTATAACTACTTATGATTTTACTTCACATGACTTAACATGGTCTCAATCTTTTAACCATCATTCTCTCATCTTCTAATCGTATAAATTTCATTATTGTAACATATTACAAGTTCCTACAAGTTCTTCCTTGATTCATAACTTATTTATGAATAAAGTGCTTATTTATGGCTTATTAATACTTAAGTCATTTGATTAATCATTCTTACTTCTTCTCGATACATGTTCTACCGCTACCCACTTATCTATCAAATGAAAAGAAATGATTCATGGTTTAAGTTCTTACCCTTGATAATTCCTTGGTTAAGCTTTAATCTCCTTCTTGCTTCTTGAAAATCTCACAATGTAAATTTGACTTATAAGTGTTTTTTCTGTCTAACCAATAAGTTGCTTTATAAGAGAAGTTGTTGGATGAAAATTTAACATGCAATAAATGAAATCTTAAGCTTGGTATTTATAGGAGTTGCTAGGTTAGGGTATAATGGTCAATAAACCACTTCCACCTCCTTAACTCCACCTACTTAATCCACCTCCATACTATTCCATTCTTAACCACCAAGTTAACTTGATCCCAACAACACTTGGTCATTAACTCTTCTTGTTCACCACCTTTACTTAGTCATTAATTTTACTTGCTCACTACTTTGGATCATCCATGGTTTGCCCCATGGGTTTAAACCATCCAATAACCCATAAGTTCTTACTTTGGGCTTTTAGCTTAACTTATAATTGGGCTTGCAATTAAACAACCTTGGACCTTAACTTTAATTCCAATTGGACACATCCATTCCTACCTTTGGGCTTTATCAATTCTCATTGGACTTTACAATGTTCTACATAATCCTACAAGTCCATTACATATGGCTTAAAGCCTTATAACGTATAATTTACGTATTTCTCCATTACTTCCTCCTTATTTCTCATCATATTAAGATATGATGTTATATCCATATCTCCCTCGGAGTAGTCTTCCTCAGAAAAGTATTCCACTGCCTCCATCTCTTCTAGAATCACTAATGGTACCTCTGCCACCGACATAGGTACAGGCTCTATTCCGTTCATAGTTTCTTCGCTCACCGCGTATATATCTCTATACATCAAGCTATCGATCGACATCCTACAATAACACATATGTTGATTAGTACATAACACACAATAGTATAAGCACAAATCACATTTAATTTATTTAGGGTTACTTTCCATCTTTTAAATCTTTCGGTACCGAGTTTACTCAATACCTTATTAACTCATTCAACTGAAGTAAAGCTTGATTTTACTTCCTTTGAACTTTTCTTCCTTAACGAGGTTATTAGCCTAGGGTTCTTCCCCCCTTAAGTTTTATAACCTAATGCTTTGATACCAACCTGTGACGCCCCAAATTCTGGGTATCTTCCAACCCTACAGATGGTGCTACACGGTACTCATAACTGTACATTCATTCTATTTAAATGACATTAAAATGTGTGTATCAACGACATTCTTATTACATTAATAATATTACATCATGTTCCCAGGTTCTAAAACCATTACATTCTTTGTTCATCATTCTATAATATATACAACTTACTAGTTTATTACAAGGTAAACTAATCGTTCAGCTTCGTCTTGCCTCTATCCTCGTCAGATCCCTCGATTTGTTCGATCCTAGATGCATTTATATGGTTCAAGCAAGAGTGAGCATAACAAGCTCAGCAAGTACAACAATTTCTTTTAACCAACATGCTTGAAACATAGGAATCGTATATCTTCAATAACTAGATAATAGTTATGAAGTACTATCAATAATTCAAAATAGCATTTCTTTTCCTTCGAAACATTTTACAATAAAAATATTCATTAAAACATCAATTTTGGCTCAAGACCATGAGCATTTCATAATTTCTATGAAAAGGACAACCCGACACTAAGTCTGTAAGTCCGGCATATCTTACGAGCACTTCTGGGTGATCAGCCCATAGTACTCTATGTTGATCAACACTACATCCTGTTAAACATATGTACGTTTAAGTTTTGGGAACCTCGCGTGCCTATCGAATAATCGATGAAAAATACATTTGTTTATTCATACTCAGGCTTACCTTGAATCCGTACCAAACAATTGGCGTAGGATAGCGTTAGCAATTCTATATTGAAAGACTTGTAAATAAATCAATCAACTCTTCAAGATTAGTCTAGCTGAGATAAAACTGGCATCGACCCTTTAGTAAAACACTTTATGCTTCTCATATCATGAATCACAGAAAACTTGGCTAACACGAAGGTTAGACAAGCGTTTAAGAAAAACTTGCCTTCAAAGATCTTTCTGATAAAATTAACTTTTCCTTTCAGTCTTTACGGTCACTACAATACATAACCACATAACATACCACATTAGGTCATGAATGAACATACATGGTTCCTAATGAATCTTACCCTTCATCTCAATCTAATCATATATTAGATTTGTTACTATTGGTTCTGGCTTGCCATTATATTTTACATTATTCTTACTAACTTCTTTCTCTTCTATGTCTTACGTAGATTTACTTCATTAATCCAACTCGTTTTGAGTTAATCATCCTTCCTCATGGCTTACTAACATCCTTACGTTATTAATCGAAACTCGATCGTCATTTGTTAAGTAAACTTTATTGCATACCGTTTACGTCCACGTATTACTTAACAACTTTTAGTTGTAACTCTTAACGTTATAGGCCTTATCATTATTGAATACGGTTCACGTTCTTTATACTTTACGTTCATCGTTTAACTACTCATGAAAAAACATTAAATACCTAAAGTCATTAATATAACAGTGATTTAGGAAGGGTCTTATCATGTTCATTAAATAATTTCATGACCCATACTTGTATTGCAAACTATTGGATTCATAATCAACTTGGTCAACAAATTTCTATAGCCGACTTAACACATTACGTTGTTCTCATTGCGTTCATCTTGAATTGATTATTAACCTTTAATCATCATACATTAAATATCTAACAATGCCTTAACAATGTTATATTTATACCTTAGTTCATTGCTAATGAGTTATCTTTCATTCTATACTTGTAAACATTCTTGTTTGTCGAAACCTAGGATCAAGGCCTGGTGGCTACCACACATAGCTCTCTACTTGCACTTGCGTGGCGATTTTGCGATGAGGCAATGACCTTTGTGCCTGCACAACTGCAGTGCCACCATTTGTTTTTGGTTGGCGCCCTACGCGCCACTTTGTGCCTTAGAAAATTTACAGCTTTTGAAATTTTTGCGAAACTCCCGGATGCATAACTTCTTCGTTATAAGTTCGAATTAGCTCGTTCAAAAGCCTACGGTTCACAAATTACATACTCTATGCATTCATGCAAGAATTTTATCTACTTGACTTTGTTTGCTCAAAATTTACCAATTAGTCCATTTTTAACAAAAATGGTAAACGTTCGTGAACATTCAACGCTCATTTCTTCGTTCTAAGTTGAAACTCGGTCATTCTCGAGTCTGCAACTCTATAATGACAAATAAGACTTGTCTCTATTGAAAACCAATGTTTCCAAGCTAAATATCAAAATTTGACCTCCATTCCAAGAATTTTACGAATTCGACGATTATCGTCCAAACTCGTGAATTCCGCCTTAACTTTAATTTCTTATGATTTGTTCTTCGTTTCAAATGGATTCAATCCATCATACTAACATCTTGACATATATACTTCATTAACTTATTTACATTTTAAGTTATTACTTGTTCTTCATGAATTTATAACTTATAAAAGTATAACTACTTATGATTTTACTTCACATGACTTAACATGGTCTAAATCTGTTAACCATCATTCTCTCATCTTCTAATCGTATAAATTTCATTATTGTAACATATTACAAGTTCCTACAAGTTCTTCCTTGATTTATAACTTATTTATGAACAAAGTGCTTATTCACGGCTTATTAATACTTAAGTCATTTGATTAATCATTCTTACTTCTTCTCGGCATACATGTTCTACCACTACCCACTTATCTATCAAATGAAGAGAAATAGATTCATGGTTTAAGTTCTTACCCTTGATAATTCCTTGGTTAAGCTTTAATCTCCTTCTTGCTTCTTAAAAATCTCACAATGTAAATTTGACTTATAAGTGTTTATTTTGTCTAACCAATAAGTTGCTTTATAAGAGAAGTTGTTGGATGAAAATTTAACATGCAATAAATGAAATCTTAAGCTTGGTATTTATAGGAGTTGCTAGGTTAGGGTATAATGGTCAATAAACCACTTCCACCTCCTTAACTCCACCTACTTAAGCCACCTCCACACTATTCCATTCTTAACCACCAAGTTAACTTGCTCCCCATAACACTTGGTCATTAAGTCTTCTTGTTCACCACCCTTACTTAGTCATTAAGTTTACTTGCTCACTACCTTGGATCATCCATGGTTTGCCCCATGGGTTTAAACCATCCAGTAACCCATAAGTTCTTACTTTGGGCTTTTAGCTTAACTTATACTTGGGCTTGCAATTAAACAACCTTGGACCTTAACTTTAATTCCAATTGGACTCATCCATTCCTACCTTTGGGCCTTATCAATTCTCATTGGACTTTACAATGTTCTACATAATCCTACAAGTCCATTACATATGGCTGAAAGCCTTATAACGTATAATTTACGTATTATACAATAATTGTTTTAATTCATTATACGTATTTAATTTCCTTCTCGGAATTCATTTTCCCTAATCGTTAGATTTTAAGTCCGCAGGCAAAAAATTGTGTTTGACATAACTAAAATATTATTGGATATTCTATCTCACCTCGATATTCTATCATTACATATTTCTCGGAAATTCAAAAATAATTCCCGAGCATAAATGCGTGAATAGTGTTTTTCAGAAAATTTCTCGGAAAACTTTTATTTTTGTCTTGGAAATTCAAACACTTTAAGTCTACCACGTAGCCAAAATACTACGATATTCCGATATATCTAGGTTATAGAACGACCTTCGAATAGCTTACTCCCATAATTAATTAATTAAATTCATTTAGTCCACATAATCATAATAAAAATTTAATTCTCAAAAATCCAAATTTTCTGGGGCGTTACACGTACGATGGTACAATCAAAGCTTAGGGATATGATCCCTGGCTGAGATGTGAGACAAGAACTAGGTGGGGAGAGACGGGGAATTCCATCGCTAGTATGACCTACCTAAGTTTATTTGGTATTTAATTGGTCGGTCAGAGTATAGGGATAATATGTGATATGTTAATTAGCCCATGTTTTGTGGCAGTATTTGAAAATGACATCCGAGAATGTTTAGAATAGCAGTGGAGCATAGGAGACCGTTAAGTCTCCACATATCAATAATTCGGATAATGTGCATCAGGAAGGCAACAATCCTCAGGCAAACAACAACACTGACCAAATGATGAATGATGGAATGTTCAGAGGCTTTATACAATTCATGCAACAACAGGTAAGAGAGACTCTTGTTTAAAATATAGGTGGAAATAATGGAAACCCACGGTCGGTCACTGCTAAGCAGTTCAAGGAGCTGGGACCACTGGAGTTTTTGGGAAAGCTAGAACCACTTAAGGCGGAGACGTGGTTAAAGCAGATCACCAAGTTATTTGATGTCTTGGGATGTTCTGAGGAGCAAAAGGTTCCCTTTTCCACCTTTATGTTGTGTGAAGAGGCAGATTACTGGTGGGAATCTTTAAAACGATCAAACTCGACTGGCCTTTTCAAGATGTCTTGGGAGAAGTTCCAAGAGTCACATTCAACGACAAGTACTTTCCCAAAAGTATTACGTCACATGAAGGAGGTGGAGTTTATCAAGTTGGAGCAAAATAATATGACCGTGTCGCAGTACGAGGCTAAGTTTGCCGAGTTGTCTAGGTTTACATCCCATTTGGTCGATAATAAGGAGGGAATGACGCGAATGTTTCTAAGAGGTTTGAAACCCAATATACGTCAATACCTCATTTCTCACAAACTTTGTTTATATTTAGATGTTGTGAATAAGGCTCAGTTATTGGAGCACGATAATGAGTCAGTACAACCAAAAGGCAACGACCAACAAAACGATAATAATCGTACTAGTGGCAACAATCATCAGAACAATGATAACCATCGTGGAGGAAATTATCATGCCAAGAATGGTAACCACTTCGGTGGTAATCATGGCCAGGATAATAGAAGTGGAAATTTCAAGAAGAGAAGGTTCAATAATGATGGAAAGAGCAATGACACAAAGACCGTTTCAAAGGAAGAAGAATGACCACCGGTCGTATGTTTCAAATACGGACAGGAGGGACACATCTGTCCAAATTTTATGCAGCAATCCAAAGCGTGTTTTAATTACGAAAGAGAAGGTCACCTATCTCGATTTTGTCGTATGATAAAGTCAAGTCCAGCTGGGATAGTGATGCCAAAGGATGTCCCAGATAAGCCAAAGCCGGTAGTTTAAGAGAGAGCGTTTTTTTTCTCGTGACGAGGAACCTGAATAAAATTATCACGGGTAAGTTAATCATAAACTCTTGCGAAGTCTATACCATGTTAGATACCGGTTCTACTCACTCTTTTATTTCACCTAGTTGTGTTCAATGTTTGAATTTAACTTCGGAGAAATTAGACTTCGACTTATTGGTTGAAACTCCGTTAGGAGAAACCTTCATTACATGTGTTATCCAAGTCTTGGATGAGAGTCACAGTTTTGAATAATATTTCTATCGTTAATAAATTTCCTGACGTATTCCTGAAGAATTTCCTGGCCTACCCCCAGAGCGTGAAATCGAATTTTGTATTGACCCCAGTATAAAACCCATTTCTAAAACCCTCAAATATTTCTTCACCTAAAACGATCGTAGCATGCGCCAAAGACGTTGGCTCGAGCTGTTGAAGACTACGATCGTATCATTCAATACCATCGTGGGAAAGCGAACGTGGTAGCTGACGTGTTGAGTAGAAGGTCGTATGCATTTACGAGTGCGATGTTGTTAACACAAAGACTCATTTCGTATAACTTACAAGTGATGAAGATAGAGTTAAAGACTCTAGGGACCCACGTGAAGATAACGAATATACGATTAGAATCGACTTTAATCGATAAAGTTAAAGCTGCTCAAGCTACATACTCAGAGCTGATCAAAGTGAAGAAGAAGGTTCAAGAGGGCGTTATTCTAGAAGCAAGAATCGATGAAGAGAGAAAATCTTAACCCTTGATTTTTTAAGAGTTTGTAGTCCCCTGCAGGTGCGACGGCCAGTTGATCCGCAATTCCTTGACCTTTGACAGACTTTTGCGTCACGTAGACGATGTCAAATTATTGTAGGATCAACTGCCATCTGGACAGTCGATAATTTAGTATGGGCTTACTGAACACATACTTGAGAGGATCCACGCGGGATATGAGATGGGTTGTATGACCATGGAGGTAATGATGTAATCTCATGGAAGCCCATGCTAAAGCACAACAAGTCTTCTCAATCGGAGTGTACTTGTGTTCACTGATGCTGAATCTTTTGCTAAGGTAATAGATTGCTCGTTCTTGGCCTCTATTGTCTTTTTGCCCCAGCATACAACCCATGGCATTGTCATTAATGGACAGGTACATTAATAGGTGAGCATCATCCCTTGGAGGTACCAAAACAGGAGCGTTAATCAGTTGCTCTTTGATTGTAAGGAAGGCTTTCTGACACTCATCATTCCATTTCATGGAGGAGTTCTTCCTTAACAGCTTGAAGATTAGCTCACAAGTTGCTGTGAGTTTAGAAATGAACCTGCTAATGAAGTTGATTCTTCCCAAAAATCCCCATATTTCCTTCTCTATCTGAGGAATGGGCATTTCCTTGATGGCCTGGATTTTGGTAGGATCCAGTTCAATCCCTTTGTGGCTTACTAGGAAACCTAGTAACTTGCTTGACTTAACACCAAAGACGCACTTGGCTGGATTCAACTTCAAGTTATAATTACGCAACCTGTTGAATAACTTTTTGAGATGGTCTAAGTGGTCCTCCTCCCTTTGGGATTTGACAATGATGTCATCCACGTAGATCTCTATCTCCTTATGCATTAAATCGTGGAAAAGAGCCATCATAACTCGCCGATAGGTTGCCCCGGCATTGATGAGGCCAAATGACAACCGTCTGTAGCAAAAAGTCCCCCAAGGCGTGATGAAAGAAGTTTTCTCATGGTGCTCCTCAGCCACCATAATTTGATGGTACCCCGCAAAGCAATTAGCAAAGGAGTATATGTCGTATTGAGCAGTATTGTCAATAAGAATGTGGATAAATGGCACGGGAAAGCTATCTTTAAGGCAAGCTTTGTTCAAATCCCGGTAATCCACGCAGACTCACACCTTTTCTCCTGGTTTAGGCACGGGAACAATGTTGGATATCCACTCCGGATATGTAGACACCATGATAATGACAGCTTGAAATTGTTTCACAATTTCTTCTTTAACCTTTAAACTCCACTTAGGTTTCAATCGCCTAAGTTTTTGTTTAACTGGCTTGAATCCTTCTTTAATGGGAAGGCAATGAAGAACAATGTCAGTGGACAAACCCACCATGTCTTCATGAGACCATGCAAACACATCCTAGAATTGGGTTAATAGTCCAACCATGTCATTCTGCTGATTTGTGGTAAGGTCTGAACCAATTTGGATTAGCTCAGGGTTGTCTAAAGTTACACGATTGAAAGAAGTGGTTTGATCAAGATTGGGTTTGGGTTTGGGTTTGTCTACGCCCCATTCCTCAATCTCCTAAGGTGTCTCAATGTCCTCTTGTATATCCATTAAGTCTGAGTTGCATCAAAGTTACAGCCCTTATGGAGAGAAGGCACCTCATCAGCAAGTACAGGCACATCTAGATTCAGAGTCCTGAAACAAAATATGCTTTCACTTAATATATGCAACTGTTCGATCATACAAAAGTGTTAGCATATACTTGATAAAATAACTGCTAATATTGTAAAGAAAAGCAAGGAATTAAAGTTATCTACAGGGCAGAGGGGTTTTTCTGCCCATTTTACCCTCGTCGACCAATGCATGGAGTGCTGCTCCAATTGTCGAGGGCAAAGTCCTGATGGACTGTAGTGATGGAAGGATCGTCATTGTCCTCCTTCTCCCGAATGATAACCATAACATCTGGGCAATCATCGTCTCGGGTGTATCTATTTGTATGTTCATCATGAATAATGATGCGTATTGTGACGCCCCCAAAATAGGTATACATCACCCATTTTAGGTCACCAGATACATGGTACAGAAACAACTACAACTTTATTAATACATTTGTCATGCAAAATACGACAACATATGTACTGTGAGTTTAAATACAAATATTGTCTTCTAGACAATATCCATACCCAAATAAAGTCCTCATTACAATTATTGATACATTATTCTATAGAATAGTGAGGACTACTAAAACAACTATCTTGAACCATCACTCCACACCCCGACTAGTTCCTGCTATATTCTCGCCTCCTGAGAAAAAAAAAATGGAACAAAAAGGAAAAGTGTGAGCTCAACTAGCCCAGTAAAAAATATTATGACTAAGATAATGTACAACAAATTATCGTTAGTCTTCAACAGGGAAAAATCTGATAGAATACAACAGACAACAAGTTTTAGATCAACAACTGCAGCGGAAACAATAATTCATTAGAAGAGTTAAGTAGAGAATGAAATCTACTATCATCTATGAATTTAAAAATCCATCATCAATATTTTATCCCTGTAACATCAATCAATATTCATCATTGCACTACAAGCCAAAGATATTCATCAGTCGGTCATATTTATCTGAACACCTGTACATCTTTGCACTACGGGCCAAAGATATTCATAATAAAATCAACCATCTTTGCATTACAGGCCAAAGATATTCAACAACATGTCATCATTTAGGATTGAGGATGATGAAAAATGTTTTACAGAAAATGAATCCAGTGAAACAAAAGAACAAATATTAAGGATTCATACTTTAACCAAACCGAGTTCAAAAATACTTCATAAATAATCATAGTGAAGTAAAATTCAAGAATGATCAAAACATGAATACAATCAAAGCTAGTATCCATAATAGATATCTTGGACAAAAAACGAATATTTAATTTTTCTGTGAATAGTGTCGTATTCATGAATAGTGCCGTATACGTGAATAGTGTCGTATACGTGAATAGTAACCCCGACACTAAAAGACAAGAATTTCACTAGAAAAATTATCATGCTTCGTGAATAGTACTCGTGAATAGTAACTTATGAATAGTAACTCGTGAATAGTAACTATAACATAAAAAGAACAGAATTTCACAAGAAAAATCTTACCAATATTCTGGTATAATGATATTGAAAGAAATAATATCATTTAAAAAAAATAATATCCCTTACCTTGAAAAGACGGTACTCTTGACGGGAATACTAGATATAGTCTTTGAAGGAACTTGCAATAGTATAGCAACACTCAAGGTATCAAAATACTCACAAGAATACGCTCAATATATCGAGAGAGAAAGAGAGAGAAGATTTCAGTTTCTGGTGTGATTTTCAATTCTAACCTAAGCACCCTATTTATAGGAAAATCCTTAGAACACCAAAGTAGAAAATTTAATAAAATATTAATATATATTATAAATTTCCTTTGCCCACCTTTGAAGATCTGAATTCAGCAATTAATATCACATGCTAGACCCACTTAACTCACCAAAAACGTTTTCCTTTAAAAAAATAATTAAAACTTCCAAAAATCAATTATTTTAGAACTTCAGAACTTCAATAATTCACAATAAATAGCCCTTTTGTTAGAAAAATTCAAACCACGTGTCCTTTCCGGAATTTTTTTCTAAGTCTTTGGTCGTTCTAAGATGCGTACTTCAAAATCTCATAACTTCATCGATATAACTCGGAACGAGATCGTTCCAAAGCCATTTTCTTCGTTATCTAAAGTACTTCGATTACCCCCAGACAAAACTTTGTTCTGAATCTGTTAACATGCCATTCAATTTGCTTAATCTTCACCCTTCATTTATTTTAACGTTTTTAACGTTCTTCGTTCGTTCGTCCGTAATTCGGTCATCCAAACTCGGAACTCGTTCGTTCTTGAGTCTACGATTCATGTTTTATACGTTCTCTTACATTCTTATGAAACCCTACACGTTCGAGTTCATTTAATAACTTTCAAATTTTCGATCTTTTATACGAAATTTTCGCCATAACTTCGTTATAGCTCAATTCTAATCCCTTCTTCAAGAATGTTTCCAACGTTCCTAACCAAGCAATAAGCATATAACTTATACACGATGGTTTTAAACTTGTCCATCAACAACAATTACACTACAATTGTTTTAAATTTGTCCATCAACAACGTTCTTCGCGTTCTTCGCGTGTTCTTCATATTCTTCATTCGTTCTTCATTTTTAATCGATATTTTGGATTACGATTTAAATTTTTCTTGGAATTTGATGTTATAGAACATCATTCCTTACTTACTTGACCTACTCATTCATAAGATTCATTCAGATCACTCAAAATCCTTACAAATCTTATACTTCCTTAAGAAATTTATAAACTATATTGCTAATTCTTATTTCTTCATTTTCTCATGAATTCAACCATATGAATTCCTTATTAACATCATCTACTTCTTATCTTCATTAAGTTATGTTTTTGAACATAAAAACTTAAAGAAAATTTTGAAGAAACTAGGATTCGGATTACCGTTCATCCTTAAATTCCTTCCGTCGGACAAAGTTTGCTCACGAGCCAACTTTTCCTCTTTCTTCTCCCTTTCATCTTCCATCTGAACTCTCTCTCTTTCTCTCTCAAGTGTAGGATTTTCAATAATCCAAACAAATGAGCTTAAGCTTCCTATTTATAGATTTTCAAGGCTAGGGGTAAAATATTCATTTCACCCTCCCTAACCTCCTTACTATTCAAGGCTTAAGGACTAAGTTAACTTAGCCCTCAAGTTTTCTTAGCCCTTAAGTTTTGTAGTTCCGTCTTTTCGATTTCGTTCGACAGTTTTAAAAACTGCGATTCTCGGAATCCAAATATTTTTGGATATTTCGTCTTTCCTTTACCGATTGAATATTACGTATTCTTCGAATTTTTGAAAAACTGAAAAACACTTTTTGACGTTAAGCGTTTTCCTTCACGTTTTACCCTAACGTAGCTAAACGAATGAAAAGTACATAACAGTACTTTTTGTCGTTTTTATTTTGTCCGATTTCTGCACATTTTTTGAGAAAAACTTTTATCGGCTTACTTACCTTTTCACGATATATTATCATCAAATCTTTCGACGGAATGTCATTTAGACATACCGAACTCTCGGAAAGACTTAGGTTATTCAAACCCTAACCCTTAGGTTTCGTCTGGTGAATAGTGCTTATTTCGTCTTTTTCCCCAAAAATATTTTTGTTCCCGAAAAATTTTTATTTTCGTCTTGAAAATTCTTACTCGTTCAGTCTAGCTCGTAGCCAGAATCCTCCTGATTAATAATCATTCTAGGTTATAGAACGATTAATAAACACATAGCACAGAATGGTATTAATAAAATTTATTTTATTAATTACTAATTCTTTAACTCTAAAATTCTGGACAATCCGATTTTCTGGGTTGTCACATTCTTCCTCCCTTACAAAAATTCCGTCCTCGGAATTTCTTAAAACCAAACCCTTAACCTGGTTCTCACATTCTCCCCTTCTTCACAGAATTTCGTCCTCAAAATTTTAGCTTACTCATCTTCTCAACTTCTCTTCAAAGAAGTTCTTATCTTTCATACATTCCCTACCCTTCATAACTTAGCAAAAATCATGAAGTGAAAGGAATAACTAGGAATATAAAGATTCCTTTAAAACATTTCATTATTTTGCTGAGGGGTCAAATCGACCATAAACTTATACTAGGTTATACAGCCTCTGTCGTAAACCTTTATTACTTGGTAAGTTTACAATCACAAAGAAGGTAAACTACCTCTTCCATACGTAGGTGATCAACCTAACGTATCACCCCATTTCAGGGTATGTTCACCTCAGACTTAGATTTTGTACCAAAGCAATTTGGTTCGGAATAGCTCATCAAAGAAAGCTCGATTTTCTTAATCATGACATACCATCCGTCTTAGCCCAATCAAGTAGCTTAGACCATACCAATAAATTGGACATCAACTTGAATCATTCATCTAGTCAACTCACTTGACATCGACTACTTCTTTAAATTCTTTTACAATACATCAAAACGTTTTATGACGTCATGATACCGCACTTTTCACAGTACGTTGAGGACTTCGTCAGTTTATAACTTCTTCATTTATACATCATACCATAGCGGGTTGTTGATCCTAAGATCACTTCTAACACTAGGTTCAGTTGCATTAATAACTCCATCCTTTTACCATCTTTGCATCAAATGCACTGATGATATAAAATTCATTTTGATATTTTAAATCAATTTCTGTCTAGCCAAATCAACTAGCATAGACATACCAAGAATAGTTCTTTTAAAATCTATTGGTTCCAAAAATTGAACCAATTCTTTCATTTTTAAAACGCGCACATATAAGCACGATTTCAAGAAACTTCGAAATCTAGCATAGCTAGATGACTTGGAATATCCTATTCTCCATCTTCCTTCATTGTCTTACTTGCAACAATACTTATTCTTCTCTAGCACCTTCAATGCTAAGTCTACTAAAAATACTTACTTTCAGTCTAAACATTCCTATACCTTAGTATAGTTCATCAACTTACCACACTTTATGTGTTTAGAAACTTTCCACAACCATATGTGTTTAAGAACTTATCTTCGCAATATGTAATCCAAGAACAAATCAAGGACTATCCATACGCTTAGGGCTCAGAAACATAGCATATAACTATGAGCCACAAACTTTTCATAAGTATGAGTTTCAAGAACCCGCATCTATCTTATCATTTTCTACCTATCAAGTATATATATGAGAAAAGATTAACCTTTTCATCATATACATATTGATAGCACGACATACTATTCCAATGATTATCACTGTAATAACTAAGTAATCACAAACCCCCTCCCATTCGAAGGTTTGTACTACTCAGCTATCACATGAGTCCTCAATCGAAATCTTAGAACTGCTAACTTTCTCTTTACTTAATACGAATTTTCTTTAATTCGTATACTATCCTTTACAACTCAATTTGAGTTCTTCTTCCCATACTACTTCATAGTACCATTTATTTATAGCATTAGCTATGAATCATTCATCGTTTAACAGATCATCTGTTACAACGATTTACTGTGATCACGTGGTGATCTTCTTATCCTTCTCTTTATGATTATAGTCTTAGGTACTCATACCTAAGATTTATAACCTATCAGCTCTGATACCAACTTGTAACGCCCCGAAATTCGGTCTATCTTCACACCCGGATTCCGTGCGTCACTAATACATCATTCATCCAACATACATCATTATATACTGAAATATAACAACATACACTCTCAAATCCCAGGTTCTAAAAACCTTATAGCTTTTCTCATTACAAATAATGATAATTACATTATTCTTTACATCTTGCACGAGTGACTTTTATCTGCCACCAAGGATACATAATCATTCATTAAACTATTCTATAGTTTAATTCTCATCTTTCTACATTACAAGTCTTCACTTGATCTTCTCGCTCATTCACATTACGAATGGCACTTCATCCGGATACCGATGACTTGATCTATCGGGATCCTTAAGTTCTTCTAACATCGTTTCATTTGAAAATGTTTTTCATTTAAAGCAAGTGTGAGCATTCAATTGCCCAGCAAGTCTTAATAGTTGAACAAACAACTTTATGAGTTTAACATTCCTTTGAAACTTCGATAACCGAACAAAGGTTATGAAGCAGCTTGAACACTAGGAATAATCTTGATTCCTATCATTTTAAAACATTAGTCACATTCACTTTGAAATACTTTCATTCCCTACTATCTTTCATACACATTCTGTCTTACTAGAATCAATAGCACAGACTTAACAATAACGGTTCATGTATAAACAGAACATTCTCTTATTGAACAGTTCAATCACAGAACAGTTCATATCATAGAAACACTGAAGTGTTCACATTGTGGCACAAGGCCTCATACGTTCTACCATCTTATACAAATATCACACATTTGCACATAGACAAAACTTCTCAAGTTCAACATCTGAGAAGTTTAAGAAACTAGCATTCATTTAAAATATGAATGATGTTAGGAAACTTACCTTACGCATAGCTACAGCTTACGCTGAACTACTCCTTCCAAACCCTATAACACATAAGGAAATAAAATATACACCAATTAGTCATATACTTAACTTACACATTGGTTTATTTAACTTTACTTCTTAGGGTTCGCGTTCTTGCAATATAATTTTACGCGACTAACTTTCATTACCGGTTTACGGCTTCATGACATACGGAGATGTCTTACTTTTACGTTCATCATCTTTGATGTTTTACATTCTTATCTTCTTCTTATAACTTCTCTGCTGGTAGTCCATATGGTACTCTGAGTGGTTTCCCACAAACAACCAACAAACAAGTTCCCATCTCATCTACACTTCCATCACAGTGAGTTAGATCAGTTTCCAGTTTCATATATACCTTCGCTCTCTGAAGGAATTGTTTAGCCCAGCTCCCATATGTCAACCATCAAAGGTTACGATTATACCTCAACCTCAACTTATCTTAACTTATACGAACTATTAAACTATAATGTTTGATAAGTCAATTCTTATTCCTTATGGCTTTCTAACAACTAAATGCCATACCTCAGGAGTCATTCATCATCGTCTAAGTCATACAGTCTTTTGTATACTCAGGACGATCATTCAATACCCACTCAACGTATCTATAACGTTAAGCATTATACGTTACCTTATTCTTAACTTACAATGTCCGATTAATTCGACTCGGAACGTTATCCAAGTTATAAACATTAACTCGGCTTCTTTACGTTATACGTGTTTATCTTTAAATAAACTTCTTCATCGCTTACAGCTTTAATCATTGGTCTTGATTATCCTACGGTCAAACCATACACGGAGTGTAGGTTTTACTCATTTAATATTTGCGTACACTCAACCATCACACCGGTTAAAGTGTTCAACGCTTATATTTCATTGTAACATTCTCATCTGACTTTTGTTCGGCTTTCATTAACCTTACTACCGTTCACTACGGCTTTCTTGATAATTTATATCTTACTTACTACTTTCATCAACGTCTAAGTCATACATTCGTCTAACGCGAATACCATTCACAAGGATCGTTTACGTATTCAATGTTCACGTTGCTCATCTCTTAATTTCTCATTCAACCTTTACTAAAGGTTTTAATCACTTTCAATCGTTATCCATCCCATAAACCCCATGTTCATTATTCTTTCTTAATGTCAAAGCCATACATATCATTGTATGCTATGACCGATTGTTCATTGCAACAACGTTGCGTTCACACTGTCTATACATTTTATATTCATCTCACATTACCATGACATAACATCAAAATGTTATACATCACTATCGTCCATCAACGTCTAAGGAATTACCATCATAGCAATCCCTCACGTTCGATTCATTGCGACTACGACCCCAAATCTCGGTTCTGTAACCCATAATTACATTCTTTTAATCTCGTTTATTCTTTTCGTTCGACCTTCATCAAAGGTTTAATACATTTGATTAAGTGTTACATTAGTATGTTCTTATTTCTTTCTTGCACATCCCCTAGTACTTGAGTAGTAAAAATCTCATTTCTGGGCATTGTCCTACTCCGGCGCTGCGGCGCCACTCTTTGCACTAAGACTTGCACTGCGGCACGAGTTAGCAGTACGTGACCCTCCGGCCTAGTGCTGCAGCACCACCATTCTAGGCATGTCTGGCGCCGCAGCCCCAAGACCTTCTTCCCCAAAAAAAATTCTAAGTCTTTGGTCGTTCTAAGATGCGTACTTCGAAATCTCATAACTTCATCGATATAACTCGGAACGAGATCGTTCCAAAGCCAATTTCTTCGTTATCTAAAGTACTTGGATTATCCCAAGACAGAACTTTGTTCTGAATCCGTTAACATGCCATTCAATTGGCTTAATCTTCACCCTTCGTTCATTTTAACGTTTTTAACGTTCTTCGTTCGTTCGTCCGTAATTCGGTCATCCGAACTCGGAAATTGTTCGTTCTTGAGTCTACGACTCATGTTTTATACGTTCTCTTACATTCTTATGAAACCCTACACGTTCGGGTTCATTTACTAACTTTCAAATTTTTGATCTTTTTTACGAAATTTTTGCCATAACTTCGTTATAGCTCAATTCTAATCCGTTCTTCAAGAATGTTTCCAACGTTCCTAACCAAGCAATAAGAATCTAACTTATACACGATGGTTTTAAACTTGTCCATCAATAACAATTACACTACGATTGTTTTAAATTTGTCCATCAACAACGTTCTTCGCGTTCTTCGCGTGTTCTTCATGTTCTTCATTTGTTCTTCATTTTTAATCGATATTTTGGATTACAATTTAAATTTTTCTTGGAATTTGATGATATAGAACATCATTCCTTACTTACTTAACCTACTCATTCCTAAGATTCATTCGGATCGCTCAAAATCCTTACGAATCTTATACTTCCTTAAGAAATTTATAAACTAAATTGCTCATTCTTATTTCTTCATTTTTTGATGAATTCAACCATATGAATTCCTTATTAACATCATCTAATTCTTATCTTCATTAAGTTATGTTTTTGAACATAAAAACTTAAAGAAAATTTTGAAGAAACTAGGATTCAGATTACCGTTCATCCTTAAATTCCTTCCGTCGGACAAAGTTTGCTCACGAGCCAACTTTTCCTCTTTCTTCTCCCTTTCATCTTCCATCTGAACTCTCTCTCTTTCTCTCTCAAGTGTAGGATTTTCAATAATCCAAACAAATGAGCTTAAACTTCTTATTTATAGATTTTTAAGGCTAGGGGTAAAATAATCATTTCACCCTCCATAACCTCCTTACTATTCAAGGCTTAAGGACTAAGTTAACTTAGCCCTCAAGTTTGCTTAGCCCTTAAGTTTTGTAGTTCCGTCTTTTCGATTTCGTTCGACAGTTTTAAAAACTGCGATTCTCGGAATCCAAATAGTTTTGCATATTTCGTCTTTCCTTTACCGATTGAATATTACGTATTCTTCGGATTTCCGAAAAACTAAAAAACACTTTTTGACGTTAAGCATTTTCCTTCACGTTTTACCCTAACGTAGCTAAACGAATGAAAAGTACATAACAGTACTTTTCGTTGTTTTTATTTTGTCCGATTTTTGCACGTTTTTCGAGAAAAACTTTTATCGGTTTACTTAACTTTTCACGATATATTACCATCAAATCTTTTGACGAAATGTCATTTCGACATACCGAACTCTCGAAAAGGCTTAGGTTATTCAAACCCTAACCCTTAGGTTTCGTCGGGTGAATAGTGCATATTTCGTCTTTTTTCCCAGAAATATTTTTATTCCTGGAAAATTTTCATTTTCGTCTTAAAAATTCTTACTCGCTCAGTCTAGCTCGTAGCCAGAATCCTCTTGATTAATAATCATTCTATGTAATAGAATGATTAATAAACACATAGCACAGAATAGTATTAATAAAATTTATTTTATTAATAACTAATTCTTTAACTCTAAAATTCAAGGCAATCCGATTTTTCGCGTTGTCACACCGACAGGATAGCCTCCTGATGGAGGAACCACATAACATACATTCACATACAACGTGTCTCATCGTTTATGAAAATGATGACATGTGTGAAGCACTAACATCACAGATAGATATAGTATATTGCAGTAAATAAAATGCATTCGTACACATTCATCATAAATGTGAATGCAACATTCACACACAAGCATATAACAGTTTTGAAAAGCTTGTAATAGCGGCTTAAGCCCTCTTATTGGAGTCCGTAGCAAAGTCGTCACCTGTCGACGTCGGGATTTTTTGGTGTCCCTTTTCGTTACTTGTTCTTTGGTGTTCTCATGTTAATATGAAATTTGTTTGAAAAAACAAGTGAAAAAGGTCTGACATGTATAATGTCGACGATTTGATTTTAAGAGTCGCCAGTTGGTGTATTTAACTGGTTGCACCAACGCAACCGAAAAAGGTTTGCATATTGACCCAGTGATGTGACACTGCTAAACGGGTCTGTGTAATCGAGATTCATTTGGGTCCGGGGGCTTGATTATGCGGAGGCAAGGTGTTAGGCACCCCCCGACATTTGTGTTGTCATGGTGACCGCCACTTTTTAAAGAAACTATTATATGAATGTGTGTGTGTGTGTGTGTATGTGTGTGTGTGGATCAATGTGCAATTATTTGGAAGTAATGCTATACCTCATTCGCACTTATATACAAAGGATTTGAATTTATAGAAAAATTCAGTTTTAAACAGGATATAGCAATGAAGTTTTATAAAAAGAGGTTTTTCAAACCCTGTGCTCAATAGTAATTAAGGCCTTTGATACTTCCATTTTATTATTAAATGTTAGAATTGTTTGCTTTTATTTTCTAGAGATCTGAAGCATCTTGAGAAAATAATATACAATAGTCTTAGAACTCCTCATCAAGCATGTGTAAGACCTTGAATTTTTTTTAAATAAAATGGAATTTCTTTTATTTATTATTTTGAAATAGTAAGGGTTGATTTGGTTAATGTGGTTAGATATGGGTAAAATACGCAAATATTTTAAATAAGCAAGTGGTTATAAAATATTCATTTTAACGGGGAATATTCGTTTAAATCGTGAAATATTTTTTCTTGTCGGGGGGAATATTAAATGCGACGACGCTTGACCTTGTGTGGGCCCCATAACGGAAAGTGATTGGATGAAGAAAACGAAAAGAATAAGTTGGCTATAAATAACGGCGTAGTTGTTACCGTTAATAATGTTGGAATACCCGGTGGTTAAAACACAGTAGCACACGTTATTACACCAATTATTGATTCTTACATAAGAAGACACTACTCAATAATTGTTACAGTAATTACAGTTCAGTATTTTATTGATTCAATAATTGATGCGTTGATATTTTATATTACTGTTGTTTTAATAATTGTCATTGCACAGTATTTTCTATTATCGGAGTAATAATTCATATTATCTAAATAATATTATTAGATAACATTATTGGCAATGTCTAGAAAGTTCTGTCTAAGGAGAGGTTTGGTCATCTAATCAATTGTATTTAGTAAGGAGAAATCCTTATTGAAAGCCCCTTCTTTCCTGGGAACTGCCTGGTTGTCAGTAATGTGATTCTGTAATATTATTTGTGAATAATTAATTATTGATTTATATGATGAGGAAAATATTAATTTTATGCGGATATAGATGGAGAAATTTTTTTAATGTGACAATTGTTGAAAATTAATATTTTATCTTTTCTGATAAAATAATTCATTTAAATATATTATTTTAATAATATATTAATGGTGATATTTTTACAATGAACGTGGGATATATGAGTATATGAGGAGGAAGAGTATTTTTGTGGCATTAAATGATTAACACATGTTTTGTGTGTCGGTATACCCCAATTCTTGACCGAAATTTTATTATAGCTTGTAAAATCGCCCGTTTTTGTATTTCGGTCAATTTCTGTTTGGAATGTGGAAAAGCTTTCTTCTGTAAAGTTGTAGAGAATGAAATTTCCTATGGAAAGGACATGTGGTTCGATTTTTTCTGACAAAAGGGCTATTTATTGTGAATTATTGATGTTCCGAAGTTCCAAAATAATTAATTTTTGGAACTTTTAATTATTTTTTTAAAGAAGAACGTTTTTTACATTTTGTGGCCTCATTAAACATGTGATAAGTTGCTGAATTCAAATTCTTGGTGTGCTAAGGAAATTTGTATAAATATATTATTATTTTATTAAATTTTCTACTTTGGTGTTCTAAGCAATTTCCTATAAATAGGGTGCTTAGGTTAGAATTGAAAATCACACAAAAAACTGAAATCTTCTCTCTTTCTCTCTCGATATATTGAGTGTATTCTTGTGAGTATTTTGATACTTTGAGTGTTGTTATACGGTGCAAGTTCAAGTCATAGCCTATATCCGGTGTTTCAACTAGGAGTACTATTTTTTCGAGGTAAGGGTTGTTATTTTTTTCATATATGATATTATTTCTTTCAATATCATTATGACGAAGTATTGATCTGAACTTTTAATCAAATTTGGAACTTTTTGTGTCGAAGGTTACTATTCACGTATACGACACTATTCACGTATACGGTACTATTCACGAATACGGCACTATTCATCAAAAAATGAATTTTTTTCCTTTTCGTCCAAAATATCTATTATGGATACTAGCTTTGATTGTATCCATGTTTTGATCATTCTTGAATTTTACTTCACTATGATTATTTATAAGGTATTTTTGGACATGAAATAGCTGAAATACGAATCCTTGATATTTATTCTTTTGTTTCACTGGATTCATTTCCTTTAAAATATTTTTCATCATCCTCAGTCCTAAATGATGATATTATTAAATATCTTTGGCATGTAGTGCAAAGAAAAATGATTTTATAATGAATATCTTTGGCCCGTAGTGCAAAGATGAACAGGCGTTGAGATGAACATAACCGATCGATGAATATCTTTGGCTTTAAAAAGATGAAAATTTGATTCAAGATGAATATTGATTGATGTTACAGGGATAAAATATTGACGACGGACTTTTAAATTCATAGATAATACTAGATTTCATTCTCTACGTAACTCATCTATGAATTATTATTTCCGCTGCTGATCTGAAACTTGTTGTCTATTGTATTCTATCAGATTTTTCCCTGTTGAAGACTAACGATAATTTGTTCTATATTATCTTAGTCATAATATTCTTTACTGGGCTAGTTGAGCTCACCCTTTTCCTTTTTGTTTCATTTTTCTTCTCAAGAGGCGAGAATGTAGCGAGTACTAGTCGGGGTATGGAATGAAGGTTCTAGGAAGTTGTTTTAGTATTCCTCACCATTTTTGTAAAGTATTGTATCAATAATTGTAATGAGGACTTAGTTGGGTATGTATATTGTCTAGATGACAATATTTATATTTAAACTCACAGTTTATGGGTTATATTAATAAAGTTGTAGTTGTACCATGTTATTGACGACTCAGAATGGGTGATGTATACCTATTTTGGGGGCGTCACAGCATGACAGCCATCCATGGAAATTCAGACACTGTAAAAATAATGTACAAGCTGGTCACAGCTGAAAAAGGTCCATCATGGGAACCGAATCTAGATTCAGTAAACTAAATCTGTGATCACATGATTCCTAGGCTCACATTATACTGCAGTTTGTATGGAAAGAAGTAAGCAATTATATATATAAAAGCTGTAAATATATATATACAGACATGATCAACCACCACGAAGCAACTCCATGGGGGATCGGAAATTTTAATATATAAAAGCGGTAAATATATATATATATATATATATATATATAGACATGATCAACCACCACGAAGTAAACTCCAGGTGGGACGAAATGTAAATAAAGCTGTAAAAGTGATCAACTGCCACGAAGTAAACTCCAGGCATGACTAAATGTAAATAAAGCTGTAAAAGGCCACGAAGTAAACTCCAGGTCTGACAGAAATGTAAATATATATATGTACATATATATATAAAAGTTGTAAACGCACAAGATGTAAATCCAAGCTCATCGGATATGTCCGACAACAATTATATATATATATATATATATATATATATATATATATAAGCAGGTAAATGCTCCGGATGTAAAATCCAGGCTCATCAGATATGTTTGACAACAATTATATATATAAGTATATACATATATATATATATATATAAGCAAATAAACGCTCCAGACATAAGTCTAGGCTCAATCGAGGCATAACTCGATAATGTTAGTCCATATATAAAATATATACATATATATAAGTATATATATATAGACAGAAATAAAAACCACGGACCAAAGTCTGGGCAAACGCACACTACACGACTCTCAATGTGTATAACAGTGTGTGCTAAAATGAGAAGAAGGCTTTATAGAATGTGAGAAGGCTTACAGTAGGCTACCAATGTAGACTTCTATGACTCTATAAGGATAAACACTCAGCTCCCGCCGGATAAAAAGATAGCTATATGTGAGCTAACAGATGTTTAGAGATGAGGAAACACTCAATATGGGTGTGTACAGAGTACATTAGACATGGCTTCCTCGCCTTTCTCTCTCCTTCTCCCTCTCAAATGGCTGACCCCAAGGTCTATATTTATAGACTTATGGCCGAAGGTGCACCTGTGACAGCCGTGGTTGTACCTATGGATGGTCGTGGTGCATCCGGGCCTCGTGGGTCCCGTCATCTCGAAGTACGTGCACTCGTGCACTGTAATGTCTGCTCGAACTTGCAGAACTTCAATCCGAGCATCCGAACGAGGTATATGTGACCTTCTTCGGACCGCTTGTGTCGAGAGTTACGCAATGACATGGATTAGAGGTTGTACGAAGTCAGGAAGAGGGGTCCATGCCCATGGTCTTCAAGCTTCAAATTCTATCCAAGGTACTGCCACGCGTAATAGTCACTCGGGATTGTAACTCCTCAGTTCTTGTGGGACATCGTTGGATGTATGTATGTATGAAGTATCGAGATGATGCGCAGGTGTTGAAGGGGCAAGATGACGTTTGACTCTTCGTCGGGGTTATCGCCAATTTGAGTTGAAAGCAGACGTTGCTCAGGGTTACATTTGAGATTGGACTACTTGTTTGTATGTAGGAATGTCATCTTGTGAGAAAATGTCTGTCTGCCCAGTGTTAGCTCCGGGTCTGAGGTATGAGTGCCTCGGCAGGAGGTCTGAGCTTGAAGTTGATAGCATGCATTTGGAATAAGCATTTCCATAATTATCACCGGAACTACAACAGCACTCCTTGGGGTTATCCCCAAGGACGAAACTCGAGGTTATCTCTAAGGTTGGAAATGATCCTTCCGGTGTGTGTTCCGGGGTTGGAAATGATGTTCCCGGTGTGTGTCCTGGGTTTTGGGATTGACTTCCGGTAGTATCCGAAATGGATGTAAGCTGTCTTCTAGGGTTATCTCCGAAAGTCCTGCAATGTCAGTAACAGGCGTGCAGAAAATTTCGAGTGTCTACATGAACTTTAAGAAAAAAACGTTGTAAATGTGACAAACCACAACATTTTAAAAACGTTGTATAAACGGTGTCAAATAGATGACACCCTTAACCATGATGTTTCTGGGATACAAACCACAACATTTTTTACGCGTTATCTATTTACTGTTTTGTAGTAGTGAAAGTACCCTACATTATGCATATCATTTAATCGTACTCAAGTGTGCACATCGGTCTCCCGACAAATATAGTTTTCCCTTCAAAAAAGGTTATTCATCTCAGTCAATACAAGATTTCTGCACCAATCAATTGGTTTGGATCGCTTTAAAATTATGATTTAGGTTTAGCTGAATCGAATGACATAGACCGCTCTTTAAATGTATATAAGAACAATTATAAGTTTAATACTTAAATCAAAGTTCACAGAATATAAACAACTCAATTCTAACTATGAAGTATTATGCCATAAGATAAGAATCATACTTTCAATTTTTACTTGTACAACCAATAATAGTACAAGCTCAAGTAATGCTCAATAAATAGTAAGGTTTAGATACTTGCACAAATTCAAAGTTGTGTAAATTAGAAGAACTTGCCTCAAGTGTAGTTTACCATAGTATAACTTAATACCACTCTAATGAACTATAATATCCTATTTATGTATAAATACATTAGTTATACAAGTTTAATATGTACACCTACTATCTTAAATTGATGTGATACACTAGTGAAATTAATCGATACTAAACACAATACCAATATATATGTCATCATATACCGTACATACACATAACAAAAAAATCAGTTTCTAATACACTATGACATTAAAGAACATAGTTTATGATTAGGTTTGGTCTCTTCTGTGGCCATTCCAAGATTCTTTTAATGTTATGGTTTTGTTTTTAGAAAAATTTCTATCTCGACAAGGCTCAATGAAACCAATTTTCAACAAGATACTCATGAGTAACCATTATATCCCATAATTAGGTTAATAAACCTTAAACATATATGCTCAAGTTATTCTACCCATGTATTTCAAATTAACATAGTTTTACTTCTTTAGAAATCGTTTGAAACTATGTTTGACTAGTTCACAACATACTTAACTAGATGGATGCACATATCAATCATGTCTAGATGCATAAAATATCTTATTATGATGGTCTAAAAGTCCATAATACAAATAGGGCATTTCCCAACAATGTTTGTTTTCAACTTCAACATCTTTCTTGAAAATATCACGTTAAACCAACTAAGCATGAAATGAACTTTGAACTCACATTTTACTCATGTATATATATATATATATATATATCATTTGCAGTCATGGTTTGTTTTCCACACTTATAAGTTTTCTCGAAAACTCAATTTAAAACAAGCTAAAGTGAGTATCTACAAGTAAGGCAACCTATGTTAGCATGTCAGGGACATTTATAACTAGTATCAAGTTCAACTAGCATGCTCATCATAATAGAAGCAACCAAATTTATTTTCAAACACTGGCAGCCCGCACAGCCGCGCGGTGTAGTGCTATTGAGGTGGCGCGGCCGTGCCACTTTGAGTAGAGGCAACAAAAATGGCTCTACTTCTGTAGAGCCTCATCACATACATTGTTAAACCTGCAAACAGACCAACTGCAACACTTCTAAACATGCATACAGACTCAGACAACACAATGACTTGCCATTACATACCAAATAACAGAGAATTTATGAGAATTGTAAGAATTTGTCAAAACTCAAAATTAAGAACATAAAACAGAAATGCTACCTCTTGAAGATTAAATGAACTCTCTCAATTCTCTTATTATACTCCCTCAATTCTCAGCAACTTCACTCTTTAATTATATTTATCGGACAATTTTCTAGCAACTGAGAAATGAGAAGAAGAGCTTCCATTTATAGAGAATGGTTTGTCCAGTTCATGGTTTTGCATCATGGTTTGAATCAATGGGAGTTAAAAGAAAACAATGGACAAAGAGAAGTTGGGCAACCACCATTTTTGTAGCCATCATCACCATGGATCATAGCAGCTGAAGTTTACGCAACTAAGACTAGGCCACTATTTGAGCACTGTATTGGTCATTTATTTTGGGACAAGAGTTTTAAATCGCAGCAAATGGATTATATAATGCTTATTTTGGTTCCTTGGACTTCCAAAATATAATTTTAATGTGTTAATGCTACTACATAATGAAAAGTTAGGGATAATTTATGTACCCACATCATATAATATATGTACATTAGTCTAGTCTAATTAATATTTATAACATGTATGGATACCATTTAATTGGTTACTAATAACTCAATATCTCCTTACAACTTTATTATAACAATTAGACATATAGCCTAAGTTGATATTCCATAAAGTATACATTAATGCACTATACATTTTACATGGCCATATAGACATCATTTGTATAACTTACATATTTTATTAATCTTACTATATAGTTTCCATATTATATAGTCACATCCCAAATGTCACACTATACTTTATATTATATAGATGCAGTTACTACCACATATCTTGTACACAATAATTAAATAAATAAATATAATTCTACTTATGTAATTTATTTTACTCATTAGTATTCTATTACTCACAATAATAATTAATTAATAACATGATATTAATTAATCATTCACTTATTAATTCCTTCTTTAATAATTTTTAATCATCATAATTCCCATTGTCGTGCCGCACAAGGCATTCTTTGAACTTATCAAAAACTCCACATTTTTCTTAATTAATAAATTCAAATTGAATTAATTGAATTACTCATCTCACAACACATCAATATTTATATTCGAATAAATATTCATTTTCTTATTATATCAGAATAATATTTATTAATGAAATTAACGGTTCTTACATCCTCTGCTTCAGCAATAGGATCTATCATGTACGGTATGATATGCACCAGACCAGATGTCACTCATGTACTTAGTGTAACAAGTAGATATCAGTCAAATCCAGGAGAAGAATATTGGAAGGCAGTGAAAAATATCCTAAAGTACTTATGAAAAACTAAGGATGTATTTCTTGTCTACGGTGGGTCTGAATTGAAACTAGAGGGCATCACAAACTCAAGTTTCCAAACGGACCAAGATGATAGTAAATCCATTTCAGGGTAGGTGGCGCATTAAGTTGGAAGAGTTCCAAACAGCAAACAGTTGTTGATTTAGTGACAAAGGCAGAGTACATAGCTGCAAGTGAAGCTGCAAAAGAGGCTGTTTGGATGAAGAAGTTCATTATGGAACTTGGTGTGGTTCCTAGCATTAGAGGAACAATTCATTTATTCTGTGACAACACAGGAGCTGTTGCGCGAGGAACCCAGGTCTCATCAAAAATCCAAACACGTTTTTATAGCAGTTTCATTTGATCAGAGAGAACATTAAAAGAGGAGACGTCACCCTAGAGCGTGAGGACTCTCAAGACAATATGGAAGATCCATTTACTAAAGCATTAACATAACAACAGTTCGATCGTCACTTAGAGAAGATGGGTATGAGATACCACGACGATTGGCTTTAGTACAAGCGAGAGATTGAAAGTAGTATGTATACAAGTCAATCATGTATGATGATAAAGCATATACTTTGTAATCAATCTTATTTATTTATTAATAAAAGAATTATTTATTAAAGACATTTATTATCTACATGGTGATGTTTTAATAATATGCGATAAACCCATAGTTTTAAGCAATGCTTCTAGAATCATGATGAGGTCGTGCTAATGAGATCTAAATTCTTAGATAGATTAAAACTAAAATGTTCTCAATCAATGGATTACTAAAAAGGGGTTAGTGAATCCAGATAGATTGATACATATGTTGCTTGCTCATTGGATGAGAATGATTGATCTCAAGATCATTTGTATGGAGACACTAAAGAATGTATTTAGCTGTTTATTGGAGAATAAGTTCCCTGAACGTGACTCCTTAAGGAATACTTAATGGATTTTTACTTACCTGTCAATAGGAATTCCTATAGTGATAGTAGTACAAATGATCCTTAGATTTGAGATCATCATATTATCTTATATATGATGAATTGCACTTTGACTTTTTCCTTAAGACCCTTAGGGTATATATCAAAGGGTATGCTTGGGTGTAATAAGTTATATATAGAGATAATAAATGATCAATAAAGAATCTACCACTTCTAGTAAAAGAAGAGAAATGTCCCACGTGATTTGATAAATGACAACTAAGGAATCCTTGGCCAAGGTGGAATGAAATTAGAAAGTAATTTCTAATTTGCATTCATTAGGAGTTGTGCATTTAGGAATCGAAATACATATAATTAAATAAAATAAGACTTGACAGTAATTTCATATCTTATATTTAATTAGGACATTGTATGGTGGAAGGATTGAATTGTATGGTAACTATTCACTCAAAGGTTCTTTTATGATTAATGTTGAAATCCATATTATCTGAAAAGTCATTAATCGCTAGGGAGGCTTATCCCTATTGTAGAATATATATTATTTATTTAAATAAATTAATAGTTTAATTTATTTATTTAAATAAGATTAGAATTATTCTAATTGATTTAATCACTTCCGGTTTAATATGGAAAACCTAAAGGGTCGCACAATAAAAGGAAGAATAATTATTTAAGAAGTTAATGGCATAATTATAATAATATGTTAAGTATATTTAATTTAATTTATGGTGATAGAATAAATTAAATAGCTTAATATTTATTATTTAATATTTTGGAAATATGAAATATAAATTAATAAGAGGAGTCCTATTAATATTATTATTTATTATTATTTAATTTAATATAAGTACTCTCATTTATTCCTAATAGAATTATGATGAAAAATTAGTTAAAGGAGTTTAATTAATTATCCATGATAAGATTAGGGAGCTCAATTAATTAAAGGAGTTTAATTAAATAAATAATACCTTATTTTAATTAAATAGGGTTACCTGATATCTTTATAAGAGGAGTCTTATATCAGATATCAGATATACGTAATTCCAAAAGTTGGAGAGTATGCCCCCTTTTTCTATAGAGATAGGAAAAATTAGGTTTAGAGCCAATACACCCTTCTTCTTGAAAATTCTTCTTCCTTGGTGGATCAGAGGTCTTATAGAGGCCAACAATGATCTTGAAAGGTGGCTAAGATTGATCAAATGAAGTTGAATACACACGGAGATTCAAGGAGATCGCTTCTTGTTCTTCGAATTAATAATATGTAGGAGTTGAACTTTGTGAAAATTTTAAAATCGTTTTACTTTGCTGGAAGCTTTGATTGTTACTTTGATCTTCACAAAAACTGCTATGATTCCAAATAACTTCTTAATTCTTCATTTAAATTATTTATAATATGCATAAAGGATGATCCGGATGTTTGAATGAATGGGTTTAGTTTGTGAAAAATTCTTGAAAATATCTCTTTTATGTACTTCCCTTGATTGATGATCAAGGTTTCTATTTAAATTAAATAGTTTATGTAATAGGATTAGTTAGAATTTTTTTCGAACAACCGGAGATCAAGGAGCAAGTAGCAAGGAGCAAGGAGCAAGGAGCAAGGAGCAAGGAGCAAGGAGCAAGGAGCGCTCGAAGACCCATTTGTAACGGAGCCCGGGTTTAAATGTAATAGTTATATTTAAATATTTATTCTTGCACCCTAGTGTTTGACCTTTTGGTTCACTTGGTGGCTCAAGTGAACTAAACTAGAATAAAAGTCCATAATCAATCTAGGTAGAATATAGTATTCTATAATTTGCATGCTAGTATTATAAATATATATATATATATATATATATATTATGCAAACATGTTTCACATGTTTAATAATATGAAACTTATTTTATATATATATGTGACGCCCCCAAAATAGGTATACATCACCCATCTTGAGTCACCAAATAAATGGTACAAAATTCAAATATAACTTAATAATACAACTGTCGTGTAATATACGACAAAACATAAACTGAGAGTTTTAAACCGAATATTGTCATCTAGACAATATCCACACTCAATGGTGTCTTCATTACATTTATTATCACACTATTTAACAGAATAGTGAGGACTACTAATGTTATCATCTGGACCATCACTCCGTTCCCCGACTAGTCCCAGCTATATTCTCATTTCCTGAAGAGAACAATGAAAGCAAAGGGTGAGCTCAACTAGACCAGTCAGAAATATTATGTAAGACCCCGAATTTTATGAAATAAAAGTATTCAATTTTTTTATAGTTAATATTCATGAGTTACTATTCATGAGTTACTATTCACGAGTTACTATTCATGAGTTACTCATGAGTTACTATTTATGAGTTACTATTCACGAGTTACTATTCATGAGTTACTATTTATGAGTTACTATTCATGAGTACTATTCATGAAGCATGATAAAAAAAAATTCGTAAGAAGGCATTACTCAATAATTGTTACTGTAATTACTGTTCAATATTTTATTTTATTGATTCAATAATTACTACATTGATATTTTATATTATTGTTGTTTCAATAATTGTCACGACACAATATTTCCCATTATCGGATCAATAATTCATAATATTTGGATAATATTATTAGATAACATTATTGGCAATGTCTAGAAAGTTCTGTCAAGGAGAGGTTTGGTCATCTAATTGCGCGCCAGTAAGGAGAAATCCTTATTGGAAAGCTCCCTCTTTCCTGGGAACTGCCTAGTTGTCAGTATTGTGGATCTGTAATATTATTTGTGAATAATTAATTATTGATTTATATGATAAGGAAAATATTCATTTTGTGTGGTTATAGATTGAGAAAATTTTTAATGTGACAATTATTGAAAATTGATATTTTATCTTTTCTGATAAAATATATTATTATATTACAGTAATATAATAATGGTGATATTTTTATAATGAATGTGTAATATATGAATAAATGAGGAGGAAGAGTAGTTTTGTTGCATTAAATGCTAAACACATGTTTTTTGTGTTACAAATAATATTTAACACATGTTAAACATGTTGGTGGACACAAATTTTGACTGAAATTTGATTATAGCCTGTAAAATTGTCCGTTTGTGGATTTCGGTCAATTTCTGTTTGGAATTTGGAAAAACTTTCTTCTGTAAAGTTGTAGAGAATGGAATTTCCTATGGAAAGGACATGTGTTTTGAATATTTCTGATAAAAGGGCTATTTATTATGAATTATTGAAGTTTCGAAGTTCCGAAATAATTGATTTTTAGAAGTTTTAATTATTATTTTTAAGAAAAACATTTTTTTCATTTGAGGGGCATGTGTTAAATGGTTGAAATCAGCTGGTGGTGTGCTTAGGAATTTTGTTTATAAATAATATTATTATATTCAATTTTCTGCGTTGGTGTTCTAAGCAATTTCCTATAAATAGGTGTTTAGGTTAGAATTGAAAATCACACCAGAAACTGAAGTTTTCTCTCTACTTCTCTCTCTATATTATCGAGTGTATTCTTGTGAGTATTTTGATATCTTGAGTGTTGCTATACGGTGTAAGTTCGTTCAAATATTATTCCAAATCAAAAGTAACGCTTCTTTTGAGGTAAGGGATATTGTCGTTAGTATGTAAGGGTTATTATGTTTTTCAATTTCGAAATTTTTCTGAACCTTCAAAATTTCTGGAAAAATTTGAAATGATAATTTGATGAGTTTTGTAGATTGTGTCCAAAAATGGCGATTTTTGGATGTATAGATTAGGAGTTATGGATTTTATGAGAAAAGACTATTTTAAAAGTAAACCCTTATAACTCCTCGTGGCTAACTCCAAAATTGATGAAATTTATATTGGGAGTACATCTATATAATATCAATATACCCTGTAAATTTTGGAATTTTTGGACAAAAGCACAGTTTATGATAAATGTCTAAATATTCGGTAGTTTTGGCCATATGAAAAATAGTAAATGAATTTTAAAAATTCCGAAAAAAATATATGTTCAATATGGGATTATATTATGTTAAATCCCAGAAAAGAAATATTTTTGGAACTGATTTGGTATTTTTTCATGAAAATATTCTAGTTATAAGTAAATGAATTGAATATGTTATGTGAAGTAAGAAAATTAGAAAATATGATTTTATGGCTTGAGAATCATATATGAGGTATATGCAGTTTTTTGATGAGGGTTTTGGTTATTGGTGATGAGATCTTATGAGGTTGGCATTTTAAGATGATTAAATGCATTAATTAGTAAAGTGTAAACAATCGAAATTAATTGTTTATAAGTTTAAGAAATGATTAAAATATTGTGGTAATATTAATAATATTAGATTAGGAGATTATGAAGTGATTTATAACATTTTGATTAAGGTGTTATGAAATCATTGATTTATGAATCTTACTCTTGGGATTAAATCTATATGTTGATTATATTGTTTTTATTATCATATATAACATTCTTATAACCCCAATGATGATATTTTTCTTTGACTTGAGTGTAAAGATGGGTAGATTATTGGTATGATCGTAACTATAGGTTCTCTTTGGCCAGTAGTGCAAAGTTGAATTGTTGACTGGTATGATCATGACCATTGAATTTATAATTGAATATCTTTAGCTTAAGTGCAAAGGTGAATTAATCAACATATATGATTATAATTATGGTTTTTATAAATTCTGAAATGATTATGTATTTCTTTGAGATATGAACATCTTTGGCCTGTAGTGCAAAGATCAATTATTGATGAATATCTTTGGCCCGTAGTGCAAAGATGACTTATTGTTGAATATCTTTGGCATGTGGTGCAAAGATGAATCGTTGATGAATATCTTTGGCCTGTGGTGCAAAGATGAATTTATTAGTATGATTATGAATGTGAACTGTGATTTGGTATAATCATGATCTTTGATGTTTCAGGTAAAGACAGGTGATGAAAATTATCTTAGTCTTGGATGCGAAGAGGAATTTAGAATCACAATTATGATTATGAGTTATTCATAAGATTGTGGAAAGGAACTGTTGATTGATGTTACACGGATAAAACATTGTTGGTGGACTTTTAACGTGGAGAAGATAATAGACTTTATAGTCTATTTGACTCTTCTAATGGATTGCTCGTTCCGCTGCAACTATGGTTGAAAAGTTTTATTATCTACCATATGTTATAAATCTCTGATTTATTACTGGTGAAGTCTATTGATAATTTAATTATCTTTAGTCATGATATTCTTACTGGGCTAGTTGTGCTCACCCTATCGCTTCACAATTCCTTTCAGGTAACAAGAGTGTAGCTTGGTTTGCGCTGGGGTAACAGGAAATAGAACGGTGAATCTATAGTCATTGAGGTTCTTCCTAAATAGTATGGAAATAATTTTGTTGAGAACTTTAGATAAGTGTGCTGTATTGTATATGTCAATTGATATTTAATTTTGGTGAACCGAATAGGGTGAGGTGAACCCAACTTTGGAAGGGTGTTTTGCCACTATCATACAAGATGTCTAATGACCTACGAGTTATCATAAGACAGGGTTATGCAAATCCACTTGCTGAGTATATCTACGAGCACTACCTATATGATCTTGGAGTTTATTTGAAACATAATGTTCAATTGCGAGCATATGGAGATAGTTATATGTCAAGAGAAGACTCACCATTAGAAGGACCATGATAGTAAACGCCTCATTTTTCTTTGGGGTCTATCAATTCAACCAAAGATAATTACGTGAGCATATGATATCTATTATAACTTAGATGCATGGCATCCCATGTACGAAGGTTTCCTTGAGCACTTCCCAAAGATTTTAATTTCTAAAATAGTTATTAACTGTACTTTTATGTAATGTATCAATGTGAGGTGCTGTCCATAGTTGGGACCTAAGTCACAGTTGGTATTAAAACTCACAGTATATGTGTTGTTGTATTTTGCACGACAATTGTAGTAATAAAGTTGTAGTTATTTTCTGTACCATGTTATTGACAACTCAGAATAGATTGGATGGATTGGACCTATTTTGGGGGCGTCACATATTATGACTAAAATAATGCAGAATAAATTATCGTTAACCTTCAACAGTGTTAAACTGATAAAATATAACAAACATCAAGTTTAACTGCAATGGAACAAGCAATCCATTAGATGAGTCAAGTAGAGCATAAAATCTACTATCTTCTATGATTTAAAAGGTTTTTCATCAACTTTATTGCTGAGACTCAGCTTAATAAATAATCCATATCATCGAATCATCCCTGCACTACGATAAAGGATATTCATTAGTATAATGACCACGAAATATCCATGCACTACGGGCCAATGATATTCGTGTTTTCATCAATGGTCATGATCATGCCAACAACTGTCCATCAATGCACTATGGCCAATGAAGACTTTTACCACATCTTTTGTAACATTACGGTCATGATTAAACCGAATAATCCCTGGTCATAATCATACAAAGTCCATTTATGCACTACGACCACAGATGACTTTCGTCATAATATAAACATGAGGATGATGACAATGATATAAGAATTCAAATAAATGAAAGCAAAGGATAAATTTTTAAAGATTTATAATTTAATTTATCCTGAAATCAATAATGTCCAAATTATCAACATGATACTGCTTTGTGGAGTAAAATTCAAGAATAATATTGTACCAAAAATGATTTGGACTGAAAACGAATCAATTTTTATCATGAATAGTACCCTGGGTGAATAGTACCCCATGAATAGTACTTCATGAATAGTAACCCGTGAATAGTACTCAAGCATGAAAAAGTTAAAACTTATCAAGAATGCTCAGAATAATATTTCTATGAAAAGATACTAGATAAAACGCAAATATGAAGGATATTCTACTAATTTCATGGAGTATAGAAGCCAAAACTTTAACCAAATGAGTATAGAATTCGAAATCTGAAAAAAAATAATATTACTTACATACTACATAGTATTGAAAAAAATATTATTTTAAGCAAATATTGAACAAAAATAACATCCCTTACCTTGAGAAGAATAGTATTTCGACTGGTAAGGCGGGGATATTCTTGAAGAAAACTTGCACTATTTTCTACGGTCAAAGCTTTCTTATACTCTAAAGAAATACGCTCAAGATTATAGAAGAATAATTCTCTAATTCTGGTGTGATTTTCAATTATAACTAAGCATCATATTTATAGGAGAATGGAAAGGATACTATGCAATAAAATATTCTAATAAAACAAAAACTTTTAAATAAAATAAAATATATTATATATATATAACATGTGCAAAAAAAATATCATGGGTGAAAACCTCGTGAACTCATTTTATTTCCTTCTGCCAACTTTTCAAACCTACATATATATAATAATGAAATAGTACTTCATGTGATAACCAAATCTCCCCCCCCACCCATTCTGACTCCCGTACAATATATATATATATATATATATATAACAAAACTGAGATAACTTCTACCAACAGTTTTGAAAAATGGGTAAATGGGGGTCCAAATAATGAGCAACAAATACCTCATACAATTTCCCTCAATATTTTTAACAACCTTTATTATCATTATTATAATTTGCAATATTTAACAACCATCTAGGAAAGAGGGGGCTTTCCAATAAGGATTTCTCCCTATTGGCGTGCAATTAGGTGACCAAACCTCTCCTTGACAGAACTTCTAGACATCGTCAATATTGCAAATAATAATATTAATAACTTTGTCGTCTCAATAATTAATTTAATAATATAAAATATTATGCAGATGATACTCTAACAATAATTGAATCAATAATATGAGAGATATGATGCAAAGAATTATCGTAGCAATAATTGAGTATAACCGAAGTTACTTCTCACGTAAGCATCAATAATCAATACCGTGCTACTATGCAACCACGCCAGACATCTTGTATTTTTAACACCGGTTATTTCAATAGTTAACGGTAAAACTTCCGCCGTTATTTTCATAAAAAGATATTTCTGTCATTTTTTAATTCCGACAATAATTACATTGTGGGGTCCACCAATGATTGTGTCGTCATACGAATATTCCCTATTAAAATGAATATTCCTCGACCAATCGAATATTATATAACAACTTTCTTACTTTGCAAAAATTCAAACCTTAATATTCAACAATGATATTTATAGAAAAATTCATCTTTATTCATAAAAGTTGGGATCTTACAACCTCCCATTCTTATGAAATTTTTCTCTCGAAATTAGTGAACATATATGACGAAGAGGTGAGGATACCTTGATTTCATATCAGATTCTAACTCCCAAGTAATTTCCTCAATATCGTGGTTTCTCCACAAAACTTTGACTTGAGGTATAACCTTGGAGCATATAACATGCTCCTTCTTATCCAAGATTTTAACAGGTACCTCTTCATACGTTAAATCTTCCGCTATTTCGTCTGGTTCTAACTCAATAATGTGGTTCGGGTCTTTCACATATTTACGTAACATGGATATGTGAAAAATATTATGAACACGAGACATACTTGGCGGTAAAGCGAGTCTATAGGCCATAGTTCCTACACGGTCAAGGATTAAAAATGTGCCAATGAATCGAGGATTGAGCTTTCCTCTCTTTCCAAATCTCGTAACTCCTTTCCATGGAGCAACACGTAACAACACATGATCTCCAATATTGAATTCCATGTCCTTTCGATGAAGATCAGCATAACTCTTTTGTCGATCTTTGTGAGGTTTTTATACGTTGTCGGATTGTTTGAATCTTTTCCGTAGTCATACGTACCAACTCCAGTCCCAACAATGTTGCTTCACCCACCTCATCCCAAAGATACCGAGAAACGACACTTTCTTCCATACAACGCCTCAAATGGAGCCATGCCAATACTTGCTTGATAACTGTTGTTGTAGGAAAACTCCACCAATGGTAAGAACTTGTCCCAATTTCCTTTGAAGTCAAGGACACAGAGTCTTAATAGATCTTCAAGAGTTTGAATAGTCCTCTTCAACTGCCCGTCCGTTTGAGGATGATATGCCGAAATAAATCGTAGATCTGTGCCCATAGCTTTTTGCAAACTAACCCAAAATCGTGAGGTGAATCTTGGGTCTCGATCAGAAACTATGGATACTAGCATACCATGCAGTCTTATAATCTCGTTTATGTACATACGAGCAAGATGTTCAAGTGTATAAGTTTCTCGTATTGGTAAGAAATGGGCAGACTTGGTCAATCTATCAACAATGACACAAATTGCATCTATGCCTTGAGAAACCTTGGGAAGACTAGTAACGAAATCGATGGTAATGTGATCCCACTTCCATTCTAGAATTTCAAGTGGTTGCAATGGACCTTTTATCACTTGATGCTCTGCCTTGACTCGTTGACAAGTTAGACACCTTGAGATAAACCTCGCTATATCTCTCTTCATATTGCTCCACCAAAATGTATGTCAAAGATCACGATACAATTTGGTACTCCCAAGATGGATTGCAAATGGTGTGTTGTGCGCTTCCATCATAATTTTATACTGTAAATTAGTGTCGTTAGGAACACAAAGTCTAGAGTTGACTCGTATTATTCCTTCTTCATCGATTCTTGCTTCCGGGATAGCACCTTCTTGCACTTTTTTCCTCATACGCATCAGCTCCAGGTATTTAACTTGAGCAGCTTTAACTTTATCGATTAAAGTTGATTCTACTCGTATGTTTGCCATCATCACGTTGGTCCCTGGAGTCTTTAACTCTATCTCCATCCTTTGCAAGTCATACAAAATGGACCTTTGTGTTGACAATAACACACTCATAACTGCATATGATCTTCTACTCAATGTGTTAGCTACTACGTTCGCTTTTCCAGGATGGTATTGAATGGTATGATCATAATTTTTCAACAGTTAAAGCCAACGTCGTTGCCACATGTTGAGTTCCTTTAGGGTGAAGAAATATTTGAGGCTTTTATGATCCGTAAAGATCTCCACTTTCTCCCCATACAAGTAATGCCTCCAAATTTTAAGTGCGAAGACAATAGTTGCCAACTCTATATCATGAGTAGGATAATTCCTCTTATAATCTTTGAGTTGTCGAGAGGCATAAGCTATGACTTTCCCATGTTATATGAGAACACATCTTAACCCTTTGCCCGAAGCATCATTGCAGATGACAAATCCCTCTGAGCCAGATGGTATTGTCAGAACAGGTGCTAAAATTAGTCTCCTCTTGAGTTCTTGAAAACTCTTTTAACATTCCTTGCTCCAACCAAATTTTATATCTTTTTGAGTCAGCTGAGTTAATGGAGTAGTGATTCGAGAAAATCCTTCCACGAATCTCCGATAATAACCAGCTAAAGCCAGAAAGCTACGTACTTCGGTCACTGACTTAGGTTTCTCCCAGCTTTGAATTGTTTCAATCTTCACTGGGTCAATAGATATTCCATGACTTGATACTACGTGCCCAAGGAATGCTACTTCCTCAAGCCAGAACTCACATTTCTTCAACTTGGCATAAAGCTTATTTTCACGAAGCTTTTGAAGTATCAGCCTCAGGTGTTGCTCATGATCTTCACGGCTTATGGAATATATGAAAATGTCATCAATAAAGACAACCACAAAATGATCTAAATATTCCTTGAATACTCGGTTCATCATGTCCATGAAGGCAACAGGAGAATTAGTCAATCCAAAAGACATGACTAGGAATTCGTAATGCCCGTACCGAGTTCTAAAAGCCGTCTTTGGAATGTCATCGGTTTTAATCTTTAACTGATGATATCCGGAACGAAGTTCAATCCTTGAAAAGAATTTGGCGCCTTACAACTTGTTAAACAGGTCATCAATACATGGCAATGGGTACCTATTTTTGATGGTGACATGATTCAACTCCCGATAATTAATACAAAGTCGTACACTCCCATCTTTCTTCTTTACGAATAGAACAGGAGCACCCCAAGGAGACGTACTAGGACGAATAAAGCCAATGTCTAACAATTCCTGCAGTTGGGTCTTTAACTCCTGAAGTTCAATAGGAGTCATTCGATATGGGGCTTTGGAAATGGGTTTTGTACAGGGTTCAAGGTCGATACAAAATTCAATTTCACGCTCTGGGGGTAGGCCAGGAAGTTCTTCAGGGAATACGTCATGAAATTTATTAACAGTAGAAATATCATTCAAATTTGACGTATTTTTGTTTAAATCTGTGACATGGGCTAAGAAAGCTTGACATCCATTTTTTTAATAAATGAATAGCTTTATGGCTTGATATGACAGTGATTGAATTTAGTGGTTTGGTTGCTTGAATTCGTATAATAGGTTGGTTAGGAATATGAAAGCTAACAACCTTACGAAAATAATCAATTTTTGCATGATGAGTAATTAATCAATCAATCCCTAAAATCACATCAAATGCAAGTATTTTTAAGGAAATAAGATCGACAGGTAATGTGAGGGTACCGATTTGAACCAAACAAGACTTATAAACAGTGGATGTAATAAAGGTTTCTCACAACGGAGTTTCAACATATAAGTCAAAGTCTAATTTCTTCGGAGTCAAATTTAAACGTTGAGCGCAAGTGGGAGAAATAAAAGAATGGGTAGAACCGGTATCAAATAAGGTATAGACTTCGCTAGAGTTTATGATAAGCTTTCCTTTGGTGCCTGCATCCCAGCTGGACTTGGCTTCCCTTAATGACAAAATCTAGCTAGGTAACCTTCTCTTCCAAAATTAACACGTTTTGGATTGCTGTGCACAGTTTGGACTGATATGTGCCTCCCCTCCGCATTTGAAACATATGATAGGTGATCGTTCTCCTTCCTTAACAATGGGTGCTAGTGCTGACGTCTTTCCATCATTGTTGAATCTCCTTTTATTGAAATGTCCACTTTTATTTGTCTTGGTCATGATTACCACTGAAGTGGTTACCATTTTTGGCATGTTGGTTCTGTGACGCCCCCAAAATAGGTCCACATGACCCATTCTGAGTCGCTAGATATCACACTATAAAATTCAAATACAAACTTCATTTATACAACTGTTGAACTGTCGTATAAAATATGACCATAGTTAACTGTAAGTTTTAATACAAATGTATGTAACTCTCATGGTGCCTCAACCACAACCTTACAATGGTACTTTACATAAAAGTATAGTCAAAAACTGTTTTAGAAATTAAAATCTTTGGGAAGTGCTCAAGGAAACCTTCGTACATCGGAGGCCATGCGTATAGGTTATGATAGATATCGTATGTCCACAGAATTATCCTTGGTTAACCCAATAGACCCCAAAGAAAAACGAGAAGATTACTCTCATCTTCTTTCCGATGGTGAGTCTTCTCTTGACATATAACTATCTCCACTCTCTCCAAGTGAAAATTATATTTTAAATAAACTCCAAGATCATATAGGTAGTGTTCGTAGATATACTCAACAAGTGGATGTCCACAACCCTGTCTTATGATAACACGAGGTTGTATGTCATTAGACATCTTGTATGACAGTGGCAAAACACCCTTCCAAAGTTGGGTTCACCTCATCCTATTCGGTTCACAAAAATTAAATATCAAATGACGTATACAATACGACACAGTTATCTAAAGTTCTCAATAAAATTATTTTCATACTATTTAGGGAGAACCTCAACAACTATAGACCACCGTTCTATTCCCCTATTATCCCCGCTCGACCCAGCTACACTCTTATTACCTGAAAGGAATTGTGAAGCAAAAATGGTGAGCACAACTAGCCCAATAAAGAATATAATGACTAAAGGTAATTTACATCATCAATAGCCTTCATCAGTAATAAATCAAAGATTTAGAACATATGGTGTGACGCCCCCAAAATAGGTCCAATCCATCCAACATATTCTGAGTCGCCAAATACATGGTACAGAAAACAACTACAACTTTATTACCACAACAACACATATGCTGTGAGTTTTGATACAAATATATACCAACTGTGACTCATGTCCCAACCGTGGACAACACCTCACAGTGATACCTTACATAAAGGTACAGTTAATAACTGTTTTAAAAATTAAAATCTTTGGGAAATGATCAAGGAAACCTTCATATATAGGAGGCCAAGAATCTAAGTTATGATAGATATCATATGTCCAGAGATTTATCCTTGGTTGATCCAATAGACCCCAAAGAAAAATGAGAAGATTATTATCATGTTCCTTCCAATGGTGAGTCTTCTCTTAATATATAACTATCTCCACCGTCTGCAATTGAACATTATGTTTCAACCAAACTCCAAGATCATATAGGTAGTGCTCGTAGATATACTCAGTAAGTGGATGTGCACAACCCTTTCTTATGATAACACGAGATTGTATGTCATTAGACATCTTGTATGATAGTGGCAAAACACCCTTCCAACGTTGGGTTTGCCTCACCCTATTGTTGTTCACCAAAATTAATTATTAAGTGACGTATAAGATACGACACACACATCTTAGGTCCTCAATACAATTATATATTGTATGTCATGCCGTTTTATAATGTGTTGAGAAACTTTGACAGTCTCGGACCACCACATTATTCCCCTGTTATCCCCGCTCGACCCAGCTACACTCTTATTACCTGAAAGGAATTATGTAGCAAAAGGGTGAGCACAACTAGCCAGTAAAGAATATCATAACTAAAGATAATTAAATTATCAATAGCCTTCATCAGTAATAAATCAGAGATTTAGAACATATGGTAGATAATAAACCTTTTCAACCATAGTTGCAGCGGAACGAGCAATCCATTAGAAGAGTCAAATAGACCATAAAGTCTATTATCTTTTCCATGTTAAAAGTCCACCAACAATGTTTTATCCTCAGTAACATCAATCAACGCCACATCCCACAATCATATGAATAACTCATAATCACAATTGTAGTTCTAAATTCCCTTTTCATCTTGGGCGAAGATAATTTTCATCACATGTCTTTACGAAACATCAAAGATCATGGTTATAACAAATCATAGTTCCCTGCTCATAATCATACTAATAAATTCATCTTTGCACTACTGGGCCAAAGATATTCATTAACAGCTCATCTTTTACACTACAAAGCCAAAGATATTATTCAACAATGTCATCTTTTGCACTACGGGCCAAAGATATTCAACAACAGTCATCTTTGCACTAAACGCCAAAGATATTCATCAACAATTCATCTTTGCACTCACAGGGCCAAAGATATTCATATCTCAAAGAAATATATAATCATTTCGAATTTATATAAACAATAATTATAACCATGTTGATCAATTAAGCCTTTGCACTTAAGCTAAAAATATTCAATTGTAAATTCAATGGTCATGATCATACCAAATCAACAATTCATCTTTGCACTCATCGGCCAAGAGAACCCATAGTCACGATCATACCAATAATCTACCCATATTTACACTTAAGTCAACGAAAAATTTCATCACCGGGATTATAAAAATGTTATATATGATAATAAAAACAATACGATCAACAACTGCATTTAATTTCAAGAGTAAGATTCATAAATAAATGATTTCATAACACCTTAATCCAAAGTTATAAATCACTTAATAATCTCATAATCTAATATTATTAATACTACCACAATATCTTAATTATTTCTTAAACTTATAAATAATTTATTTTAATTGTTTACACTTTACTAATTAATACATTTAATCATACTAAAATGCCAAACTCATACGATTTCATCACCGATAACCAAAACCCTCATCAAAAGTCTGCATATACCTTATATAGGATTCTCAAGCCATAAAATCCTATTTTCCAATTTTGTTACTTCACATAACATATTTAATTCATTTACCCATAACTAGTATATTTTCATGAAAAATACCAAATCAGTACAAACAAAATTTTCTTTTCTGGGATTTAGCAGGACATAGTCCCATATTAAACATATATTTTTCTCAGATTTTTTAAAATTCATTTACTATTTTTTTTATGGCCAAAACTGCCGAATATTTAGACATTTATCATAAATTGTACGTTTGTCCAAAAATTCCGAAATTTATAGAGTATATTTATGTTATATATATGTACTCCCAATAAATATTTCACCAATTTTGGAGTTAACCACAAGGAGTTATAAAAGTTTACTTTTAAAATAGTATTTTCTCATAAAATTCATAACTCCTAATCTATACATCTAAAAATCGCCATTTTTTGGACACAATCAAGGAAACTCATCAAATTATCATTTCAAATTTTTCCAGAACTTTTGAAGTTCCAAATAAAGTACGAAACTGAAAAACATAATAACCCTTAAAAATCCCTTACAATCCCTTACCTCAAAAGAGCAGTACTTCTGACCGGAATGTAAAGCCGAAGAAACCTTGCACTGAATAGCAACTCTCAAAGTATCTAAATACTCATAAAATACGCTTGATAATATAGAGAGAGAATGAGAGAAAGCTTATGTTTCCGGTGTGATTTTTAATTCTAACTTAGCCCTCTATTTATAGGAAAATGTTAGCACGCCGAAGCAGACTTGACCTGCTACCTGATGGCTTTACCTACTACTATTGCCACCCACCATATTTGAAATACAATTCAGCACATTTCTTCACCAACCATAGGTGGGGCCCACGCATTCTAGAATTTTCCACCAAAATGATAAATTCCAAAACTTTAACAATTTCTGAACCAGTCACCTCTTAAAATTCATAACAAATCATACGTTCATTTTTAACTGTTCAAAATTTGTGGACATATACTCAACTTATATATGTATAACATATTCAAAAATCACAACGATCCAACGGTCGGATTAAAAATTATAACTCACGCAATATATCTCAAGAATACTAGTTTAATTTTTAATACCTCTATTCCGACAAAATACTGATAAAACACCTCAACATTAATTCCTTCAATTATAGCCACATAAATAAATCCATCATTTATATTCGCATTAAATAAATATTTCCTTATCATATAAATCAATAATTAATTATTCACAAATAATATTACAGAATCACAATAATGACAACCAGGCAACTCCCATGAAAGAGGGGGCTTTTCGATAAGGATTTCTCCTTACTGGCGCACAATTAGGTGACCAAACCTCCCATTGACAGAACTTTCTAGACATTGCCAATAATGCTATCAAATAATATGAATTATTGATCTGATAATGGGAATATTGTGCCGTGACAATTATTGAAACAACAATAATATAAAATATCAATGCAGCAATTATTGAATCAATAAAATAAAGTATTGAACATTAATTACTGTAACAATTATTGAGTAGTGCCTTCTTATGTAAGAGTCAATAATTTTAAAATCTTGCAATAATATCTAGGGTGCTACTTGTGCAACCACGCCAGATTCGTATTTTAACCACCGAATAATCCAACAAAGTGTTAATTGGTAATAATTACGTCGTTATTTATAAAAACTCAAACTTGTCGTTTTCTTCATCCGAAAGTTATTCTGTTATGGGGCCCACAAGTGGTTGCGCCGTCATACGAATATTCCCCGACAGCAAGAATATTCCACGACCAAACGAATATTTCCCAACAAAAATGAGTATTTTATAACCACTTGCATATTTTGAAAATTTTATATATATTACCGTTAACTTTAAACTTTTGTCAATTTAACCATTTACTGAATAATAATTATAAGAAAAATTTAATACTTTTATTTCATAAAATTCGGGGTCTTACAAATGCTAGATGATAAAACTCTTCAACCATAGTTGCAGCGGAACGAGCAATCCATTAAAAGAGTCAAATAGACCATCAGATCTATTATCTTCTCCATGTTAAAAGTTCACCAATAATGTTTTATCCTTGTAACATTAACAATTCCTGTCCACAATCATATGAATAACTCATAATCATAATTGTGATTCTAAATTCCTCTTCACACCCAGGATGAAGATAATTTTCATCACCTATCTTCACCTAAAACATCAAAAATCATGGTTATACCAAATCACAATTTCTGCTCATAATCATAGTAATAAATTCATCTTTGCACTACGAACAAAGATATTCATTAACAATTCATCTTTTGCACTTTCTGCCAATGACGACATACAACTTTATTTTTGAAGAGTCAAGTAGAGCATGATATCTACTATCTTTTTCTGAATTAATTAAAAGTTTATTATCAATATTTTATCATTTGAGACTCGACAATAAATAATCCACATCATCGAATCACCACTACACTACGGCCAAGGATATTCATTAATATCACATCCATGAATTATCCATGCACTACGGGCCAAGGATATTCATTATTATCAAATCCATGAATTAATATTTTATTGCTGAGACTCAGCATAATAATTAATCCACGTCATCGAATCATCCCTGCACTACAGGCCAAGGATATTCATTAATATCACGACCACAAATTATCTATGCACTACGGGCCAACGATAATTGTGTTTTCATCAACGGTCCTGATCATGCCATAAAACAATTCATCTTTGGACCCTTGGCCGAAGAGAATCCATAGCCATAATCATACCAAAAAATGTCCATCAATGCACTACGGGCCAATGAGAACTTTTACCACATCATTTGTAACATTACAGTCATGATTATACCTGTTAGGTTTGTAATATTCATGAACGCAGTCAAATTGCATAAAATAAGCAAAAACGTGGAAAATTAGAGTTTTAAAAATTTTACAAACCATATACCCGGATCACCCTTTATGCACAATTATTAATTAAACGAAAAAGAAAGAACAAGAATCATACCCTTGAAGATTCGAGCTTCCTCAGGTACAAGTTCACCTCCAATCCTTTTCGCGTTCAACTTGAATCCACCGGGTTTTATTCCTTCCTTTGATCAATGTTAGCCACCCAAGTGTTTGGCCTTTAGAGGTGATCCACCAAGGAAAAAGAAGGATTCAAGAAGATGGGTGTTTGGCAAAACCATAGTTTTCTATCTCTATAGAAAAGAACGTACTCTCCAACTTTTGGAATTGTGTATATCTGATATATGATATAAGACTCATCTTATAAAGATATCAGGTAACCCTATTTAATTAAAATAAGGTATTATTTAATTAAACTCTTTTAATTAAATGGGCTCTCTAATCTTATTAGGGATAATTAATTAAACTCCTTTAACTAATTTTCCCTCCTAATCCTATTAGGAATAAATGAGAGTACTTATATTAAATTAATTTCTAAACTCTTTTAGAAATTAAAATAATAATAATTGTAATAATATTAATAAGACTCCTCTTATTAATTTATATTTAATATTTCTAAAATATTAAATAATAAATATTAAGCTATTTAATTTATTCTATCACCATAGATTAAATTAAATATACTTAACATATTATTACGATTATGCCATTAACTTCTTAAATAATTATTTTTCGTTTTATGTTGTGACCCTTTAGGTTCTCCATATTAAACCGGTTGTGAATAAATCAATTAGAACAATTCTAATCTTATTTAAATAAATAAATTAAACTATTAATTTATTTAAATAAATATTATTTATTATACAATAGGGATAAGCCTCCCTAGCGATCAACGACTTTTCAGATAATATAGATTTCAAGATTAAACATAAAAGAACCTTTGAGTAATAGTTACCGTACAATTCAATCCTTCCACCATACAATGTCCCAATTAAATATAAGACATAAAATTACTGTCAAGTCTTATTTTATTTAATTATATGTATTTCGATCCTTAAACGCACAACCCCAAATAATGCAAATTAGAAACACCTTTCTAATTTCATTCTGCCTTGGCCAAGGACTACTAGGTTGTCATTTATCGAATCACATATGAAATTTCTCTTCTTTTACTAGAAGTGGTAGATTCTTTATTGATCATACATTATCTCCATGTACAACTTATTATACCCAAGCATACCCTTTGATATACCCTAAGGGTCTTAAGGAATAAGTCAAAGTATAACTCATCATACACAAGATACTATGATGATCTCAAGTCCAAGGATCACTTGTACTACTATCACTTCAGGAATTCCTATTGACAGGCAAGTAAAACTCCATTAGGTATTCCTTAGCGAGCCACGTTCAGTGAACTTATTCTCTAATAAGCACTTACATACTTGCTTTAGTGACTCCACACAAATGATCATGAGATCAATCATCCTCATCCAATGAGCAAGCAACGTATGTACCAATCTATCTGGATTCACTAATCCCCAATTTAGTAATCCAACGATTGGGAACTATTTTAGTTTTAAGCTTTCTAAGAATTTAGATCTCATTAGAATGATCTTCATCATTATTCTAAATGTATTGCTTAAAACTATGGGTTTATCACATATTATAAAACAACATCATGTAGATAATTAAAAGCCTTTAATAAATTAATACTTTTTATTAATAAATGAATAAGATTTTTTAAAAAGTATATGCTTTATCATCAAACATGATTGGCTTATATGCATACTACTTTCAATCTTCGACTTGCACTAAAGCCAATCGTCATGGTTTCTCATACTCTTCTTCTCTAAGTGACGATTATCCTGCTATTGGATAAGCTTCAGTAAATGGATATGTAATGTTGTTCTTGAGAGTCCACTATCTCTATAGTGATTTCCCATCTTTCAATGATTCCTTTAATCAAATGAAAGTGCCACAACAGATGTTTAGATCCAAGACGAGACTTATGAACTATTCCTAGTTCTGTAATGAAATTTTTATCCAAACAATCAACTTGTAGCTTCATTTATAGCTATATACTTTGTCTTTATCACTGAACCAGCAACTCTTTGCTGTTTGGAACCTTTTCAATTCACTGCACCACTGTTCAAGGTAATGCTTTACCTTAAAGTGGATTTTATGTCGTCTTGGTATGTTTGAAAAACCTGAGTCTGTTAAGCCCTCTAGTTTTAATTTAGACTCACCACAAATTTTAATCACATCCTTAGTGTCGGTTATGTACTTTAAGATGTTTTTCACTGACTCATAGTGAACTTCTCCAGAATATGACTGATCAACATCAGGTCTCGTATATTTCATTGCATACATGATAGTTACTCATGTGATCTCTCTTTTATGAGTCTATGGGGACTATTAAGAGAGATACACTCCATGGCTCATCAACATGAGACATCTCCTAGAGTTTGCCATGCTAAACGACTTTAGTATCAAATGAATATACGTTCCTTGGGTTTTGTCGAGCATCCTCTCAAATCTATCTATATATATTTATATCCCCAATTAAGATACTCTTCCCAAATCATTCATGGAGGAATGTTTAGACAACTTTATCTTTACTGATTATAGCATTTGTATATCATTCCTTATCCGCAGTATATCAACATATAATACTAGGAATGTCACGACGCTCCCACTGACCCTTTTGTACGCACTAGGTTCATTCTTGTTTTTGATAAAATCAAACTCTTTTGATTGTCTCATCAAAATGAATGTTCCATATTTGAGAAGTTTGCTTCAATCCAATTCTCTGAGTGTCTACAACTCTTACCTCATCGTATGTAACTGAATCATCATCTTCTATGATATATACCTCATCATCATCATCCATGATGAATCCATACCTCCCAAGTATCTTCGGTACTATTCCAGATTTACGATTCGGTTGTGGTACAATAGGTCTATCTACAGGTTCCTCTTATTTGACTTTTAGTGTTTTGTGGTTCTTGAACTTTTCAAGATTCTATTATCTCCCACTAGCCCCTTCAATGATAAACACCTTTATCTTAGAAGGTAGCGTGTTTCGTAACAAACACCTTTTGCTAAGTAGGAATATAGAACATATACCCTAAACTTACTTTAGGATGTCCCCACAAATCTGTACTTGTCAAATCTTGTCCCAAGCTTATCCTTTGAAATATTTTCACGTAAGCTTGACAACCCCTTATCTTAACATACTTAAGATTAGGAATCCTCCCTGTCCATAACTTTTATGGAGTCTTAGGATCGGATTTTGAGGCTCCCTAATCTTATTACGGATAATTAATTAAACTCCTTTAACTAATTTTCTCTCCTAATCCTATTAGGAATAAATGAGAGTACTTATATTAAATTAATTCCTAAACTCTTTTAGAAATTAAAATAATAATAATTGTAATAATATTAATAAGACTCCTCTTATTAATTTATATTTAATATTTCTAAAATATTAAATAATAAATATTAAGCTATTTAATTTATTCTATCACCATAGATTAAATTAAATATACTTACTATATTATTACGATTATGCCATTAACTTCTTAAATAATTATTCTTCCTTTTATGGTGTGACCCTTTAGGTTCTCCATATTAAACCGGTTGTGAATAAATCAATTAGAACAATTCTAATCTTATTTAAATAAATAAATTAAACGATTAATTTATTTAAATAAATAATATTTATTATACAATAGGGATAAGCCTCCCTAGCGATCAACGACTTTCTAGATAATATAAATTTCAACATTAATCATAAAAGAACCTTTGAGTAAATAGTTACCGTACAATTCAATCCTTCCACCATACAATGTCCCAATTAAATATAAGACATGGAATTACTGTCAAGTCTTATTTTATTTAATTATATGTATTTCGATCCTTAAATGCACAACCCAAAATAATGCAAATTAGAAACACCTTTCTAATTTTATTCTACCTTGGCTAAGAACTACTAGGTTGTCATTTATCGAATCACATAGGACATTTCTCTTCTTTTACTAGAACTGGTAGATTCTTTATTGATCATACATTATCTCCATGTACAACTTATTATACCCAAGCATACCCTTTGATATACCCTAAGGGTCTTAAGGAATAAGTCAAAGTATAACTCATCATACATAAGGTACTATGATGATCTCAAGTCCAAGGATCACTTGTACTGCTAACACTTCAGGAATTCCTATTGACAGGCAAGTAAAACTCCATTAGGTATTCCTTAGCGAGCCACGTTCAGTGAACTTATTCTCTAATAAGCACTTATATACTTGCTTTAGTGTCTCCACACAAATGATCATGAGATCAATCATCCTCATCCAATGAACAAGCAACGTATGTACCAATCTATTCGGATTCACTAATCCCCAATTTAGTAATCCAACGATTGGGAACTATTTTAGTTTTAAGCTTTCTAAGAATTTAGATCTCATTATAATGATTATCATCATTATTCTAAAAGCATTGCTTAAAACTATGGGTTTATCACATATTATAAAATAACATCATGTAGATAATTAAAAGCCTTTAATAAATTAATACTTTTTATTAATAAATGAATAAGATTGTTTACAAAGTATATGCTTTATCATCAAACATGATTGACTTATGTGCATACTACTTTCAATACCGAATAATCCCTGGTCATAATCATACCAAGTCCATCTATGCACTACAGGCCACATATGACTTTCATCATAATATAAGCATGAAGATAATGACAATGATATAAAGAATCAATCAAATGAGATAAAGGATAAATATTAAACATTTATAATACAATTTATCCAGCGTTCAATAATAACCAAATGTTATCAATCACTTAATAATCTCATAATCTAATATCATAAATATTATAACAATATTTTAATCATTTCTTAAACTTATAAACAATTTATTTTAATTGTTTACACTTTACTAATTAATGCATTTAATCATCCTAAAATGCCAAACTCATAAGATTTCATCATCAATAACCAAAACCCTTAACAAAGATCTGCATGTACCTTATACAGGATTCCCAAGCCATAAAATCCTATTTTTCCAATTTTGTTACTTTACATAACATATTTAATTCATTTACTCATAACTAGTCTATTTTCATGAAAAATACAAAATCTGTTCCAAAAATATTTCTTTTTTGGGATTTAGCAGAATATAGTCTCATATTAAACATATATTTTTCTCAAAATTTTTAAAATTCATTTACTATTTTTCACATGGCCAAAACCGTCGAATATTTAGATATTTTTATAAACTGTACTTTTGTCCAAAAATTCTGAAATTTACACGGTATGCTTCTATTATATACATGTACTCCCAATAATAATTTCACCAATTTTAGAGATAACCACAAGGAGTTATAAGGGTTTACTTTTAAAATAGTCTTTTTCCATAAAATTCATAACGTTTAATCTATACATCCAAAAATCGCTATTTTTGGACACAATGTAGAAAACTCATCAAATTATCATTTCAATTTTTTCTAGAATTTTTGAGGGTCAGAAAAATTATGAAACTGCAAATGGATTTTCACCCGCTATGCGGTAATCCACGTAGACAGATTATTTCAACAGAATAATAAAGAATGGAACCAGGTTATGCGTAATCCGCACGGACAGGATGTTCCAACAAAATCATAAAGAATGGAACCAGGTCATGCGTAATCTGCACAGACAGGATGTTCCAACAGAATAATAAAGAATGGAATAACAACAGAATTCACCAAGCGTGCGATAGACCACACAAATAGGTTATTCCCAACAAAGTAATAAAGAATGGAACCAGGTCATGCATAATCCGCACACACAGGATATTCCAACAGAATAATAAAGAATGGAATAACAACCCTTACGAGTATTGAAAGAAAATAACTCTCTTCATGAATACGAAAGAATAATACCCCTTAGGAGTACAACAAATAATATCCCTTACCTTAGAAAGAAAAGTATTTTGACTGGTAGGGCGAGGATATTCTTGAAGAAAACTTATATTATTTTCTACGCTCAAAGCTTCTTAAACTCCAAAGAAATACGCTCAAGATTATAGAAGAAGAATTCTCTGAATTTCTGGTGTGTTTTCAATTCTAACTAAGCATCCTATTTATAAGACAATGGAAAGGATACTATGCAATAAAATATAATATATTCTATTTATAATATATATATATATATTATTTAAAATCTAATAAATCAAATAACTTTATAAAAGTATTTTATTTTATATAAAAAGATTTTACTATGCAAACACTATGCAGGTACTATACAAACACTATGCATAATAAAATATAATATATTCTATTTATAATCTAATAAAACAAATAACTTTATAAAAGTATTATGTTTTATATAAAAGATTTAACTATCTGAAACACTATGCGAGCACTATGCAAATACTATGCATACTAAAATATATTATATTCTATTTATAATCAAATAAAATAAAACTTTATAGAAAGTATTCTGTTTTATATAAAAAGATTTTACTATGCAAATACTATGCATAATAAAATATAATATATTCTATTTATAATCAAATAAAACAAAACTTTATAAAAAGTATTTTATTTTATATAAAAAGTTTTCTGTTTTATTACATTTATAATAATAATAAAACGAAATTTATCACATTTATTATAATTCATAATATTAATCGACCAGGTCGTTCCCAGGAAAGAGGGGGTTTTCCAATAAGGATTTCTCCCTATTGGCGCCCAATTAGGTGACAAAACCTCTCCTTGACAGAACTTCTAGACATCGTTAATATTGCAAATAATAATATTAATAACTTCGTCGTCTCAATTATTGATTTAATAATATATTAAATATCGACAATAATTGAATCAAATAACGTGAGATACTATGCAACAATTACTGTAGCAATAATTGAATAAAACCGAGTGACTTCTCACGTAAGCATCAATAATCAATACCGTGTGCTACTATGCACCCATGCGTATTACTGTACTTTTACTACCAAGTAGTTCAACAGTTTTAACAGTAAAACTTCCGTCGTTATTTTCATAAAAAATATTTTTGTTGTTTTCTCAATTCGATAATTATTCTGTTGTGGGGTCCACCAATGATTGTACCGTCGTACGGATATTCCCTGATAAAAAGAATATTTCCCGACTAATCGAATATTCCCCGACACAACGAATATTTTATATCAACTTGCTTACTTTGAAATTTTTTCACATATTACCCTTAACTTTAAACTTTTATCAATTTAACTATTTACTAAAATAGAAAAATTGAATACTTTTATTTCATAAAATTTGGGGTCTCACAGATTCCCTCCACATTTGTTGTCACCATTTCGATGACTGCTACCACTGGTATTATCGACTTGTCGGCTGCTCTCTCTTTGTTGGGTTGACTCATTGTCGCGCTCCAATAACTGAGCCCTATTTACAACATATGAATACGAACATAGTTTGTGAGAGATAAGGTATTGACGTATCTCGGGTTTCAAACCTCTTAGACATATCTGCGTCATTCTCTCCTCATTATCAACTAAGTGGGACGCAAATCGGGATAACTCGGCAAACTTGGCTTCGTACTGCGATACAGTCATGTTGTTTTGCTCCAGTTTAATGAATTCTACCTCTTTTATGTGACGAATACTTTTGGGAAAGTACTTGTCGTTGAACAGTTCTTGGAACTTCTCCCAAGACATCTTCAGTGCGGCAGGTTGAGTACGCTTTATAGATTCCCACCAGTAATCTGCCTCTGCTCGGAACATGAAGGTGGCAAAGGGAACCTTTTGCTCCTCAGAGCATCCTAAGACACCTAATATCTTGTTGATCTGCTTTATCCACATCTCCGCCTTAAGTGGTTTTGGCTCTCCAAAAAACTCCGGTGGTCCAAGCTCCTTGAACTGTTTAGCGGTGACCGTCCGAGAGTTGCTAGTGTTTCCACCTGCATTTTAGACAGGAGCCACTCTCACCTGATGTTGCATGAATTGTATAAAGCCTCTGAACATTCCATCGTTCATCATTTTATCAGTGTTGTTGTTTACTTGAGGATTATTGTCTTCCTGTTGCACATTATCCTGGGTATTGATCTGTGGTGACTTGACGGTCTCCTATGCTCCATTGCTATTCTTAATATTCTCGTATGTCATTTTCAAATACTGCCACAAAATAAGGGTTAATTGACATATCACATATTATCCCTATACTCTGACTGACCAATTAAATACCAAATAAACTTAGGTAGGTCATACTAGCGAAGGAATTCCCCATCTCTCCCCTTCTAGTTCTTGTCTCACATCTCAGCTAGGGATTATATCCCTAAGCTTTGATACCAACTGTGACGCCCCCAAAATAGGTATACATCACCTATAACGCCCGAGAAAATCGGATTTTTATGATAATTAAATTTTTATTTGATTATGTGAATTAAATGAATTTAATTGATTTATTTTGTGAGTAAGCTATGTGATGGTCGTTCTATGACCTAGAATGTGCTAATGTGGTTAGTAATCTGGCTACGTGCTAAAATTAATTGTTTAGAATTTCTGAGACGAAAATAAATATTTTTCGAGAAATTCCCGTAAAAACACTATTCATCCGTTTCTGCTCGGGGAATTATTTTGAAATTTTGAGAAACGCGTAATGATAGAATATTAACATGAGATGAAATATCTAATAATATTTAATTTTTTGCCTGCAGACTTAAAACCTAAGGGTTGAGTATATTGATTTCCAAGAAGGAAATGAAACGCGTAGAAGGAATTGCGTTATTACTAGAGCTTGTGTTATACAAGTATGATACTATTTAGTGTCTATGTATAATACGAAGAATTAATACGAAGTACAATACGATTATCGTACGAGTATTATACAGAGAGAATACATGAATTATACGTGTAGAATACGATTGGTATTATGGAATTAAGTTAAGACTTAAAGTGAATTCAATTGATTTGGATTATGCCAAGTCCAATCAATTGTATAGGTAAGCCCAATGAATTAATATGTTAAGCCCAAGCTAAAGCCCAATATTATATTAATTTAGCTTAATTCAAGAAAATCGAACCGTGGATCGAACCGATAGGTCACCGAATGGGTAAAACCCATGGAGCAACCCATGGGGATGATCCATGGGCATGGTGGGCCGGCCAGTTGGGGTGCAAGGCAAGAAAATCACTTGGTCACCAAGTATTTTACTTGGTGACAAAGTATGGAATAGGAAGGAGGTGGGGGAATATTGACCTAATTGCCATCCATTTCATTTGTCTATAAATAGAAAGCTAGAGTTGGTCATTTGAGGGTTTTTCAAGTTGCCAACATATATTTTGAGAGAGATAAAGAGCTAGAATCAAGCAAACAATCTACTTTGAAGTTTTGCCTTAGAGTTTTTCAAGAACACCAAAGATTCCTTAAGTTAATATTCCTTAATAGTAGTTCCATCTCTTTTGATTTCTTTAAGAATGAAGAATCATAAATTGGTGGTGTATGTCTATTATGGAGGAATAAGGATGACTTGTAATTCATACAATCTTTATAAGTCATGAAGACATAGAAACATAAGGGTTGATGTAGGTTTAAATCATTGAAATATTGTTTGTTGGGGTTGATTGTTGATAAAAAATTGAACTCCATCAATACTTAAATATGTGCATCTTACTTTGTTAGGATGTAGATATGAAATCCATGGAGTATTCCATGTGATTTGGCTTGGAGAACACTAGTAACGAAGTTATGGCGAATTTTACATAATTAGACGTTAAACGTCGAGAACATAGGAATTTTGGATTGATAGTTGAAAGTTGTCGTGAGACTTGAAAACATTATTTTTCAATGTTAACACGTGAGTTAGGGTATTTAAGAGTCGTGGACTCAAGAATCGTCGGATTCCGACTTAAGTCGAAGAAAACGAGTATTGAACGCTTATTAGCATTTAACGAACGCTTAAAATGAACTTAATAGTGAATTTTGAGTTAACGGATTCGAACGTGTTAAATTCTAATATGAACGTCTAGAGTATGTCGTTTATGACGTGTAGGCTTTTGAACAGACCAAATCGGACTTATAACGAAGAAGTTATGGATCCGAGAAACTCACCAAAATTTTTTGATTTGTTAAAATTTTACGATGCGAGGTCAGCCGCAGCTGAACAAGGCTTTTAAAGTGCCTCACCGTAGCGCTGGCATAGTGTTAGTGGTTACTAGAAAGTGGAGCCGTAGCGCCATTAGTATAAGGAAGTCTCGCTGCAGCGCCAGTCTTGTATAGGGAAATCAAGCCACGGCGCCGAGGCAGACTTTTTGTTAGATAACTTAGGTTTGAACTTCAAATGTTCAGAGACCTGTAGGAGTTACATTTATGCACTTCATAAATGTATTAAAACTATTCCTATATTTCATATACTAATGTATATGGTAATGAACTTAGGAATTGAACGTACGTTATTAACTTTTGAACGAAGAACACAAAGTGTTATTAATGAACCATAATCGGTAATCAACATTGGTACTTCACCAATGATGATAGAGTTCGGTTAATGATGGGAGATTGTTAATAAGCCAAGATGAAGGGTAATAATTCGAATTGACTTTATTAATGAAATAAAGTTAACTAAGACATAGAAGAGAAAGAAGTTGGTAGGAACAATGTGAGAATTATTTGGTAGCTAATTGCAGTGTGCTATATGAATATATCATGTAGATTCTGTAAAGGCTAAGAACAGTCGATTAAGTTGTTTGAAGACGCTGAAAGGCAAGTTTTCTTAACGCTTGTCTAACTTTCAAGTTAGCCAAGTTTTATGTGATTCATTGTACTGAATTGCAGGATTGGTTTTAAAGAAATGGTCAATGCCAGTTTTAACTCGACTAGACTACTCATAAGATATAGATTGATTTGTATACATATCTTTCTATATAGAAATGTTAACGCTATCCTATGCCAAGTAATTGGTACGGATGTGAAGGTAAGGTTTGTCTATGAACAAACAAAAGTATTTTTCATCGATTATTCGATGGGCATGCAAGTTTGCCAAAACTTAAACATAAATAAATTTAACAGATGAATGTTGATCAACATAGAGTACTATAGGCTGATCACCTAGAAGTGCTCGTAAGTAATGCGGATGTACAGCCTAAGTTCTGTGATATCCTTTTCAAGTATGAAAATAGAAAGCTAATGTTCATGGTCTATCGACCGGTTCAGAATTCCTAATCTGTTCTATACTTTGGGAGTCGATGTTAGGAATTGTTAAAGTATTATTGTTTCATAATACTTCATAACTATTTGTTCAGTTATGTATGAATAGTCATATGATTCACGAATGTGGTATTACTGTTATTCTTTGGTAAACTTGTTGGGCTTGTTATGCTCACTTCTTGCGTGAATTATATGACAGCAGTTAAGGATGAACGTTCTGTGAAAGCTATAAGAGATAAGGGCAAAGCTAAGATGGATAATTAACCATCGTGTAATAAACTAGTATGTTTGTATGTATTACACATTATGAACAACAAACAATGTAATCGGTTTATGAACCTGGGAAAGGATTACACTTTGATTGTAATAAAAGATAGTAATTACACTCATTATATTGTATTGCAATGGAATGATTGTATAGTTATGAGTACCATGTAGCACTATATGTCGGGTTTGAAGATACTCGAATCTGGGGGTGTCACAAGTTGGTATCAAAGCATTAGGTTATAAAACTTAAGGGGGGAAGAACCTTAGGCTAATAACCTCGTAAGAAAGGTAAAGTCTGAAGAAAGAAATTCGAGTCGAATGAATTAATAAGGTATTGAGAAAACTCAGTACCGAAAGATTTAAAAGATGAAAAGTAACCTTAAAGAAATTAAATGTGATTTGTGCTTATACTATTGTGTATTATGTACTAATCAACTTGTTATGTGCTATTGTAGATGTCAATCGATAGCTTGATATATAGAGACATTCACGTGATAAGTGAGGAGTCAGTGAACCAAGTGGAGATAGTACCTATGCCAGTGGCGGAGGTATCAGTAGTGGTTCTATAAGACTCTAATCCGAAAGAGTACATGTCTGGGGAGGATTACTCTGAGGAAACAATGGGCATAGCATCATATTTGAATATGATGATAGACGTGGAAGAGGAGATGGAGGTAACATCGATTAATACGGTGGTACCTACTTAGGAGCCAACACCTATAGATGCAATGAGATCATTGTATCTGGCAGTGTTGGATAGGAATGTGTATCTGCGCACTATGGTGCTGTCACAGAATGAGGAGATAACCGCCTTGTATGAGTCAAAGGAATCTGCAGAGGCGGATTTTGAGTTGGAGCACGATGAGAAAATGCTGATGATAGATAAGGCGGGGGACTATATGGAAAAGGCGATTGAGCTTCAAAAGAAACTGGTCGAGAAAGACCAGAAGATAGCTAGGATGTCATACATCCACGAATGCGCTCATGAGGATTTCAAGTTGAAAATTTCTTGTTATTCCATTGAGTTCGGACAGACTTGACATACCATTAGTCGAGATATTGTTTCGATTTTAGCAAATTAGGAACATGAGAATTTCGTACAACAGTGTTAGTAGATCGTTAGATCTTTTGTATATATGTAGTGATGTAAAACCCTCTTTTGTATAATTAAAGGGTAGTCTTTTTGTAAATCCCAAATTTTGTAGAAGTCAATCGCGGGATAGTAATGTAATAGCTTTTTGGCTAAGGAAACATGATGTAAATAGTTTTGACTATGAAAGCATAGTAATACAATGACGTTTTTATTTAATGTGCTTGTTATTGTATGAGTTGTTATTTGAGAATGATAACTAAGAAGTTAAATAGATAATAATGAAACTTTATTTATTTAATCAGAATTATGTCGCCAAGAAGGAGACAACGTAACCAAGAGGCCGAGTCTCATAATGAAAATCAGGGGGGTCCTAATAACCCTATGCACGAGTTCGTTAATTTATTAACGGCAACATTTAACCAAGTTGGGGGAGGGATTCCTATAGCACCTAGGGTAGCAAGAACAACTACCTTTAAGGAATTTAAGAGTGTGGGTCCTCCGGAGTTCCGAGGAACGATAGACCCATTAGAGGCCCAGACATGGGTAAAAGAGATAGAGAAGGCGTTTGTTATTACAAACGTAAGTGATGTGCAAAAGACTTCTTTTACGACTTACATGATGAAGGGGGAAGCCAACTACTGGTGGGAGGCTCATCAGGGTGGGGCTAGGACAGAAGCAGTTACATGGGAACAGTTTAAGAAGGTGTTCTTCGAAAACTACTTCCCTACTAGTATAAAAGGTAGGATGGAGATTAAGTTCTTGGAACTTAAGCAAGGGCATATGATTGTTCCCCAATATGCAGCCAAATTCAATGAATTGGCAAGATTTTCTCCACATCAGGTGGACACGGAAGCGAGGAAGGCACGTAGGTTTGAGCAGGGTTTGAAACCCTGGCTCTACAGTAGGATTTTAGTATTTCAGAGTGCTTCCTATGGAACCATTCTGGAAAAGGCAATTATTGTCGAAGGTGGTGGTGAGGCGTTGTCTCAATACCACAAGGAAAGGAAGAATAAGAATAAGTGTGAGGGAGGAAATAAGGCAGAGGTTGCCAGTGGGAGTGGAAACATGCCTAAGAGGAAGAGTTTCAACCCTGGGAATACTGGGGTAAAACAGGGAGATCCTAAGTGTAGGACGGAGGCATGCAAGACATGCGGAAAGACTCATATGGGAGTCTGTTTAAAGGGGAAATCAGTTTGCTACACTGTGGGCAGGAGGGACATCTGTCACCCAGCTGTCCTAACCCTAAGAAAAACCATGGATGTTTTGTATGTGGATCATTGGATCACATGGCAAGGAATTGCCCGAAGAAAGGGTTAGAGGGAAATAAAGGTTCTGGTAGTGGTAAATTAGCCATTACTGGACCAACACCATCAGTACGTAGACCCTCAGCCCGTACATTTAATATAACTATCCAAGATGCGGTTGCATCAACGGATGTAGTAGCAGGTATCATTCTAGTCAATGAAATAAATGCTTATGTGTTATTTGAGTCGGGTGCTACTTGTTCTTTTATAGCATGTGGATTTCCTAAGCAATTAGGTTTAATCCCTGAAAAGCTAGCAATACCTTTAGACGTTAAGGTAGGAAACGATGAGATAATCCCCATTGAATATATTCATAAGGATTGTTGCATAGATATTAGAGGAATTAAGTTATCGGTAGATTTAGTACGTAATAAGCTTAAAAGAATTCGATGTAATTATTGGTATGGATTGGTTGATTAACCATAAAGCGATAATAGATCGCCATAGGAAAAGTGTGAACCTTCGGCTTTCTAAGAAAACCAAGGTAGTGTTTTTCGGTAGTAAGTCACCGAGACGCTCTTGTTGTCTATCGATGACACAAGCTAGGAAGATATTGAGAAAAGGGTGTGTAGGTTACCTGTGCCATGTGGTGGATACTCAAAGAGTGGGGACATACTTGGACCAGATATCTATAGTGCAATAGTTTGCGGATGTATTTTCGGAGGAGTTACCAGGTATTCAACCGGACATGGAGGTTGAGTTTGTAATTGATCTGTTACCAGGTAAGGCACTAGTTTCAAGGGCACCATATCGAATGGCGCCAGTAGAGATAAAGGAGTTAATGGTTCAATTACAGGAACTATTAGATAGAAAGTACATTCAACTGAGTGTGTCTCCTTTGGGAGCACCGATATTGTTTGTAAAGAAAAAGGATGGGTCGTTAAGACTTTGTATCGACTATCAAGAGTTGAACAAGTTAACGATTAAGAATAAATACCCATTGTCCAGGATCGATGATCTATTTGATCAGTTGAAAGGGGAAAAGTATTTTTTTTAAGATAGATTTGGGAATGGGGTATCATCAGTTAAAGGTGAGAAAGGAGGATGTACCTAAGACGACATTCAGAACTCGTTATGGTCATTACGAGTTTTTGTTGATGTCGTTTGGGTTGACTAATGCGCCAGCCGCATTTATGGATATGATGAACCGAGTGTTCAAATAGTATTTGGACAAGTTCGTCGTAGTGTTCATTGATGATATTCTAGTCTATTCTAAGACATCAGAAGATCATGTCGAACATTTAAGAATAGTGTTGGAAACACTGTGGAAGGAAAAGTTGTATGCGAAATTCACAAAGTGTGAATTTTGGCTTGAGCGAGTGCAGTTTCTAGGACATGTTATTGATAAAGATGGCATTTCCGTGAATCCAGAAAAAGTAGAAGCAGTTAATGAGTGGGAGCAACCAAAAACGCCAACCGAGGTTCGGAGTTTTCTGGGGATAGCGTGATACTATAGAAGGTTCATTCCGATCTTTTCTAAAATAGCTACTCCGTTCATAAATCTGACCAGGAAGTCGGTGAAGTACGTGTGGACTGAAAAATGTTAGTACAGTTTTCAGGAACCGAAGAAGAGGATAAGTGAGGCACCTGTATTGTCCTTACCAGATGATATAGGGAACTTTGTAGTATATAGCGATGCTTCGCATAAAGGACTGGGTTGCGTGCTCATGCAGCATGGCAAGGTCATTGCGTATGCGTCACGTCAATTTAAGGATTATGAGAAGGCCTATCCTACTCATGATCTGGAATTGGTAGCTGTAGTTTTTTCATTGAAGATATGGAGGCATTATCTATATGGTGAGAAGTGTGAGATATACACGGATCACAAAAGTTTAAAATATATCTTCACACAGAAGGAGTTGAACATGAGACAGAGAAGGTGGTTAGAGTTAATAAAAGATTATGACTGTGATATTTTATATCATTCGGGGAAAAAAAATGTAGTAGCTGATGCGTTAAGTGGGAAGGGTAGAGAGAAACTGTCAATGTTAACAATTCAGAATGAGTTGATAACAGCGATGGCAAGAATGGAGTTAGAAGTTAAGTTACCGGAGGAAGCGGTGGAAATGTTATTTTCCATGGAAACCCAACTGACCCTAGTGGAACGGGTTAAGGGAGTACAAATGAGCAATGAGGAATGCGAGCAGATGAAGAAGAGGATATAAGATGAAGAAAAGACTAAGTATAACCTCGATAAGGAGGGATTACTTCATTTTGATGGAAGAATTTGGGTTCCAAATGATTCTGAATTAAAGGAGGAAATAATGATGGAGGCCCATAGTTCGAGGTACTTGATACATCCCGATAGTACGAAGATGTATCAAGACCTTCGTCAGAACTTTTGGTGGCCAAATATGAAAAGGGAGATAGCAGAATATGTTAGTAGGTGCTTAACTTGTCCAAAAGTTAAAGTTGAACACCAACGACCGAGTGGGTTGTTGTAACCGTTAGAAATTCCAGAGTGGAAATGGGAGCACATCACAATGGATTTTGTGGTGGGACTTTCAACAACAAGGAAAGGATGTGATGTTATTTGGGTGATAGTGGATCGATTGACGAAATTGGCTCATTTTCTACCAAAAGGAGTTAGGTATAACCTAGAACAATTAGCTAAGCTGTATGTTAAGGAAATTATTTCCAAACATGGAGTACCTGTTTCGATTATGTCAGATCGTGATCCATGATTCACATCGAACTTTTGGAGGAGTTTGCAAGAGCAAATGGGAACGCATTTAAGATTAAGTATGGTGTATCATCCTCAGACGGATGGCCAGAGTGAACGGACAATTCAAACGCTTAAAGATATGTTAAGATCTTGGGTTATGGATTTCAAAGGGAGTTGGGACGAGTATCTACCGTTGGTAGAATTCTCGTACAACAATAGTTTTCACGCTAGTATAGGCATGCCGCCTTACGAAGCGTTGTATGTAAGGAAGTGCCGAACTCCATTGTGTTGGGATGAGGTGGGTGAACGTCGGATGTTGGGACCTGAGATGGTACAGTAAACGGTAGACATGGTGAAGATAATACGTGCTCGATTAGTTGCGGCACAAGATAGAAAAAAGAAGTATGTAGATCCTCACAGAGAGAAGAGAGAATTCGATGTAGGATCTTTTGTTTTTCTGAAAGTATCGCCTTGGAAGGGGAAGATACGTTTTGGAAAGAAAGGGAAGTTAAGTCCAAGGTTTGTAGGACCTTTTGAGATTTTAAGAAGGGTAGGAAAGGTAGCTTATGAAGTAGCCTTACCTCTAGAAATGGAACGCATTCATAATGTGTTTCATTTGTCTGTGTTGCGTCCTTATAAATCGGACTATAAACACGTAATAGAGTATGAATCTATCCAGATAGAGAAAGATTTATCATATGAGGAGCTTCCGATTCAAATTATTGATAGGAAGGAAAAAATTTTAAGAAATAAGGTAATACCTTCAGTAAAGGTGTTATAGAGAAACCACAATGCTGAAGAAGCAACGTGGGAACTCAAAAGTAAAATGAAGGAAGATTTTCCTCATTTGTTTATGTAATTATAAGCTAGATTCTGGGGACATAATCCTTATAAGGGGGAGAGAATGTAACGCTCGAGAAAATCGGATTTTTATGATAATTAAATTTTTATTTGATTATGTGAATTAAATGAATTTAATTGATTTATTTTGTGAGTAAGCTATGTGATGGTCGTTCTATGACCTAGAATGTGCTAATGTGGTTAGTAATCTGGCTACGTGCTAAAATTAATTGTTTAGAATTTCTGAGACGAAAATAAATGTTTTTTGAGAAAATCCCGTAAAAACACTATTCATCCGTTTCTGCTCGGGGAATTATTTTGAAATTTCGAGACACGCGTAATGATAGAATATTAACATGAGATGAAATATCTAATAATATTTAATTTTTTGCCTGCAGACTTAAAACCTAAGGGTTGAGTATATTGATTTCCAAGAAGGAAATGAAACGCGTAGAAGGAATTGCGTTATTACTAGAGCTTGTGTTATGCAAGTATGATACTATTTAGTGTCTATGTATAATACGAAGAATTAATAAGAAGTACAATACAATTATCGTACGAGTATTATATGGAGAGAATACGTGAATTATACGTGTAGAATACGATTGGTATTATGGAATTAAGTTAAGACTTAAAGTGAATTCAATTGATTTGGATTATGCCAAGTCCAATCAATTGTACAGGTAAGCCCAATGAATTAATGTGTTAAGCCCAAGCTAAAGCCCAATATTAGATTGATTAAGCTTAATTCAAGAAAATCGAACCGTGGATCGAACCGGTGGGTCATCGAATGGGTAAAACCCATGGAGCAACCCATGGGGGTGATCGATGGGCATGGTGGGCCGGCCACTTGGGGTGCAAGGCAAGAAAATCACTTGGTCACCAAGTATTTTACTTGGTGACAAAGTATGGAATAGTAAGGAGGTGGGGGAATATTGACCTAATTGCCATCCATTTCATTTGTCTATAAATAGAAAGCTAGAGTTGGTCATTTGAGGGTTTTTCAAGTTGCCAACATATATTTTGAGAGAGAGAAAGAGCTAGACTCAAGCAAACAATCTACTTTTAAGTTTTACATTAGAGTTTTTCAAGAACACCAAAGATTCCTTAAGTTAATATTCCTTAATAGTAGTTCCATCTCTTTTGATTTCTTTAAGAATGAAGAATCATAAATTGGTGGTGTATGTCTATTATGGAGGAATAAGGATGACTTGTAATTCATACAATCTTTATAAGTCATGAAGACATAGAAATCATAAGGGTTGATGTAGGTTTAAATCATGGAAATATTGATTGTTGGGGTTGATTGTTGATAAATAATTGAACTCCATCAATACTTAAATATGTGCATCTTGCTTGGTTAGGATGTAGATATGAAATCCATGGAGTATTCCATGTGATTTGGCTTAGAGAACACTAGTAACGAAGTTATGGCGAATTTTACATAATTAGACGTTAAACGTCGAGAACATAGGAATTCCGGATTGATAGTTGAAAGTTTTCATGAGATTTGAAAACATTATTTTTCAATGTTAACACGTGAGTTAGGGTATTTAAGAGTCGTGGACTCAAGAATCGTCGGATTCCGACTTAAGTCGAAGAAAACGAGTATTGAACGCTCATTAGCATTTAACGAACGCTTAAAATGAACTTAATAGTGAATTTTGAGTTAACGGATTCGAACGTGTTGAATTCTTATATAAACGTCTAGAGTATGTCATTTATGACGTGTAGGCTTTTGAATGGACCAAATCGGACTTATAACGAAGAAGTTATGGATCCGAGAAACTCACAAAAAATTTTGACTGTTAAAATTTCACAGTGCTTTTCCGGTGCAGCAGTGGCTGACAGTCTTTAAAAAGTGCCTCGCTGTAGCATGGGCACAGTGTTAGTGGTTACTAGAAAGTGGCACCGCATGGCATGTTTTGGTATAAGGAAGTCTCATTGCGGCCCTGATCTTGTATAGGGAAATCAAGCCACTTGCGCTTTAAGCGCGACTTTTTTGTTAGATAACTTAGGTTTGAACTTCAAATGTTCAGAGACCTGTAGGAGTTACATTTATGCACTTCATAAGTGTATTAAAACTATTCCTATATTTCATATACTAATGTATATGGTAATGAACTTAGGAATTGAATGTACGTTATTAACTTTTGAACGAAGAACACAAAGTGTTATTAATGAACCATAATCGGTAATCAACATTGGTACTTCACCAATGATGATAGAGTTCGGTTAATGATGGGAGATTGTTAATAAGCCGAGATGAAGGGTAATAATTCGAATTGACTTTATTAATGAAATAAAGTTAACTAAGACATAGAAGAGAAAGAAGTTGGTAGGAACAATGTGAAAATTATTTGGTAGCTAATTGCAGTGTGCTATGTGTCTATATCATGTAGATTCTGTAAAGGCTAAGAACAGTCGATTAAGTTATTTGAAGACGCTGAAAGGCAAGTTTTCTTAACGCTTGTCTAACTTTCAAGTTAGCCAAGTTTTATGTGCTTCATTTGAACTGAATTGCAGGATTGGTTTTAAAGAAAGGGTCAATGCCAGTTTTAACTCGGCTAGACTACTCGTAAGATATAGATTGATTTGTATACATATCTTTCTATATAGAAATGTTAATGCTATCCTATGCCAAGTAATTGGTACGGATGTGAAGGTAAGGTTTGTCTATGAACAAACAAAAGTATTTTTCATCAATTATTCGATGGGCACGTGAGTTTGCCAAAACTTAAACGTAAATACGTTTAACGGATGAATGTTGATCAACATAGAGTACTATAGGATGATCAACTAGAAGTGCTCGTAAGTAATGCGGATGTACAATCTTAATGATGTGATTTCCTTTTCAAGTATGAAAACAGAAAGCTATTGTTCATGGTCTATCGACCGGTTCAGAATTCCTAATCTATTCTATAATTTGGGAATCGATGTTAGGAATTGTTAATGTATTATTGTTTTATAATACTTCATAACTATTTATTTAGTTATGTATGAATAGTCATATGATTCACGAATGTGGTATTACTGTTATTCTTTGGTAAAATTGTTGGGCTTGTTATGCTCATTTCTTGCGTGAATTATATGACAGTAGTTAAGGATGAACGTTCTGAGAAAGCTAAGAGAGATAAGGGCAAAGCTAAGATGGATAATTAACCATCGTGTAATAAACTAGTATGTTTGTATGTATTACACGTTATGAACAACAAACAATGTAATCGGTTTATGAACCTGGGAAAGGATTACACTTTGATTGTAATAAAAGATAGTAATTACACTCATTATATTGTATTGCAATGGAATGATTGTATAGTTATGAGTACCGTGTAGCACCATATGTCGGGTTGGATGATACCCGAATTTGGGGGCGTCACATCACTCATCTTGAGTTGCCAAATACATGGTACAAAATTCAAATACAACTTAATAATACAACTGTAGTTTAATATACGATAAAACATAAACTGAGAGTTTTAAAACGAATATTGTGATATAGACAATATCCACACTCAACGGAGTCCTCGTTACATTTATTATCACACTATTTAACAGAATAGTGAGGACTACTAATGCTATCTTCTGGACCGTCACTCCGTTCCTCGACTAGTCCCAGCTATATTCTCATTTCCTTAAGAGAACAATGAAAGCAAAGGGTGAGCTCAACTAGCCCAGTAAGAAATATTATGACTAAGATAATGCAGAATAAATTATCGTTAGCCTTCAACAGTGTTAAACAGATAAAATATAACAAACATCAAGTTTAACTGCAGCGGAACAAGCAATCCATTAGAAGAGTCAAGTAGAGCATAAAATCTACTATCTTCTACGATTTAAAAGGTTTTTCATCAACTTTATCGCTGAGACTCGGCTTAATAAATAATCCATATCATCGAATCATCCCTACACTACGACCAATGATAATCATTAGTATAACGACCATGAAATATCCATGCACTACAGGCCAAGGATATTCGTGTTTATATCAATGGTCATGATAATGCCAACAATTGTCCATCAATGCACTACGACCAATGAAGACTTTTATCACACCTTTTGTAACATTACGGTCATGATTATACCGAATAATCTCTGGTCATAATCATACCAAGTCCATCTATGCACTACGGCCACAGATGACTTTCATCATAATATAAACACGAGGATGATGACAATGATATAAGAATTCAATTAAATGAAAGCGAAGGATAAATTTTTAAAGATTTATAATTTAATTTATCCAGAAATCAATAACGTCCAAATTGTCAACATGATACTTCTTTGTGGAGTAAAATTCAAGAATAATATTGTACAAAAAGTGATTTGAACCGGAAACGAATCAATTTTTATCATGAATAGTACCCCGGGTGAATAGTACTAGAGTGAATAGTACCCCGTGAATTGTAACCCGTGAATAGTACTCCAGAATGAAAAAGTTAAAACTTATCAAGAATGCTTAGAATAATATTTTCATGAAGAGATACTGGATGAAACACAAATATAAAGGATATTCTACTAATTTCATGGAGTATAGAAGCCAAAACTTTAACCAAATGAGTATAGAATTCGAAATCTGAAACGAAATAATATTACTTACATACTACAGAGTATGGAAGAAAATATTATTTCAAGCGAATATTGAACAAAAATAACATCCCTTACCTTGAAAAGAAGAGTATTCCGACTGGTTGGGCGGGGATATTCTTGGAGAAAGCTTGCACTATTTTCTACGCTCAAAGCTTTCTTAAACTCTAAAGAAATACGCTCAAGGTTATAGAAGAAGAATTGTCTGATTCTGGTGTGATTTTTAATTCTAACTAATCATCCTATTTATAGGAGAATGGAAATGATACTATGCAATAAAATATTCTAATAAAATGAAAACTTTTAAATAAACTATAAAATATATATATATATATATATATATATATATATATATACATGTGCAAAAAAAAAATATCACGGATGAAAACCCAGTGAATTCATTTTATTTCCTTCTGCCAACTTTTCAAACCTACATATATATAATAATGAAATAGTACTTCTTCATGTTATAACCAAATTCCCCATACACCCATTAGAAACTCGAACTCTCATAACAACATATACATATATATATATATATATAATACTTATATATATAAACAAAACTGAGATAACTTCTACCGACAATTTTGAAAAATGGGTAAATGGGGTTCCAAATAATGAGCAACAAATACCTCATAAAATTTCCCTCAATATTTTTAACAACCTTTATTATCACTATTATAATTTGCAATATTTAACAAACAGGTCGTTCCCAGAAAAGAGGGGGCTTTCTAATAAGGATTTCTCCCTATTGGCGCACAATTAGGTGACCAAACCTCTACTTGACAGAACTTCTAGACATCGTCAATATTGCAAATAATAATATTAATAACTTTGTCGTCTCAATTATTGATTTAATAATATAAAATATTATGCAGATGATATTGTGACAATAATTGAATCAATAATATGAGAGATATAATGCAGCAATTACTGTAGCGATAATTGAGTATAATTTAGTGACTTCTCACGTAAGCATCAATAATCAATACCGTGTGCTACTATGAAACCACGCGTATTACTGTACTTTTAACACCGGTTATTTCAACAGTTAACGATGAAACTTCCGCCGTTATTTTTATAAAAAGATATTTCTGTCGTTTTCTAATTTCGACAATAATTACGTTGTGGGGTTCACCAATGATTGTGTCGTCGTACGAATATTCTCTGTTAAAACGAATATTCCCCGACCAATCGAATATTATATAACAACTTACTTACTTTGCAAAATTTATAAATATTACCCACAACTATAACATTATAACAAATTCAAACCTTAATATTCAAAAATAATATTTATAGAAAAATTCATCTTTATTCATAAAAGTTGGGGTCTTACATATATATATCTGCGTGTGTGTGTGTGTGTGTGGATGCGTGATTAACAAGATGAGACAATTAATAACAAATCCCTCAAAGAAATTATATTAAGTCCTAAGCGTTCAAAGATATTTTGAATATCGAACGTCGCCTTCTATCATGATAAAATTAATAGAGTATTAAATATTTAATATGAGTTTGTTGTGTCACCACAAGGCAAGTAATAAGTATTTAAGATGTTAATTTATCACATTTGATGCTTATAAAGAAAATTGAACAATAATGTTTTTTGTGTCATCACAAGGACAATATTTTTCTTTTTTGAATATATGGAAGTGCTAGGATGGACTTAACTTAGATAATTTTGATTCGGATGTGCCACCACTTTATCAAAATAATCCAAGAGGCAAAACATAAGGAGTTACATGATGATGTAATTGACAAATGAGTTGTCTACCTATTTATTTATATATAGTTTGTTGTGTCACCACAAGGCTATATACATTTGAAATGGGATCCTTATTCTCACTAGCAAATCTTTAATTAGATATTGTTGAACTATATTGATGAGGCTAATATAGTTTGAAGAAAATAGTGGGAGATAGCAATATAAAATAAGACCTAATTTATTTTGGTAAAATAAATTAATTAAATAAATGTAATCACCCCAAAATTCATACAATTTAATTCTCGACTTCGGTCGTTAACAATACATTCAACCTCTAATTTTACATCATTAAATGATAATACAACCATTGAAATTTTCAGAATAATTAAAATTTTCTATTACAATTAATTTTTTTTATTACAAACTATTCTCATTACCAAAACTTTCAACCTTTAAATCTAAATATCTTAGAATCATTTTTATACTACAAGAGTTTACATCGCAAAATTATATTACAATTCAACATATTCGGAACCTTAAACATGGTTCAAATAATAATAATTCCGCCAAAGTATATAAATCTTCAAGTATCACATTTGATTCATATATTTCAAGTAACACATAACTTTACCTTAAATCTTTAACCTGCAAAAGTGGTTATTTGCAAGGTTGAGCTCGACATCCCAGCAAAATCTAACAGTTTTCATGCATCACATAACACATAATAACATGCTCAATATACATCTCATAAACATTGGACTAACATAACATACATATTGTAGTTCATATAACAAGTATAAAGATTGAGTTCCTTACTCAATCAACATTCATTACTCATAAATTGACTTTAACATTTCATAATTTAAACATTAATATAACACACCATGCTATTTGCAATAAAGATTTCAAACAGTTCATCATCAAATTCACATAGCAAATAGGAACTAAAAGACTTGCATTGATCGTGGTTTACCAATAATAGTTTAACAGCTTACAGTTATCTGCACTTCATGTGACAACCCGAGAATTTAGAAAAAATTTAAAATCGTAATTGATTGATTTAAGGTTCAATATTAGAACCTAGACAGAAAATAAGTGTATGCGTTTGATATTTTTGGAAAGAAATTTTGAGGATTTCAAAATTCTGTGAAGGATTTAGGTGAATTATTCAGGATTAAGTGTATACATGAATATGTTTTGTGTATATGGTCATTTATGTGTTCAGAATGTAGTTAAGGGTCAAGGGTTGACCAGATAAATTTTATCAGTGTCGAACCCTAAAATTATATTAAGAACGACAACGTTCATTTAGAAAACCCTAACGACTGATAAGTAACCCAAGAAATCGGTTCTAGAAACCCTAATTTCAGTTCCAGGAATTCAAAACCCTAATTCGGATTTTTAAAAACCCTAGTTTCGGAATGCAAATGCTAGTATAAGGTTTAAATGCTATTAATGATAACCTAATTAGGGATAACCCTACTTGATTTAGAAAACCCTAATTTCTGGTTTAGAAACCCTAATTTATAATTAGGGAAAACCTGATTGATAGTGTAATACTTTTAATGTTAATTAGGAAACATTAATCACAATTTTCAAGTTATAAGAAAACCCTAATCTAATTAGGAAACCTAGTTTCTAAATTTGAAAGATTATTTTTCTATATAAAACCCTAATTCTCGGGTTATAAACCCTAATGTTCAATTTTGACCCTAATTGCTAAATTAGCAATTTTAATTAGGAAATAATAATCCTAATTAGCAAGATTGAGCTTATGATTAGGAAATCTAAACATAAATATAGAATTCTAATTATAATTTTTAAATGTTAATTTTATATTTCGAAAACCCTAAACTGGATATCCTAGAAAAGTTAATTATGGAAACCTAAGGGCAAACCCTAAGGCTTAAACCCTAAGGGTTAAAACCTAAGGGTCAAACCCTAGGGGTTGCATCAAAGGACCAATTTGCCATTAAAATGGTATGCAAAAAGACTAGAATGCCATTTTGTCACATTCTTTAATTGGTGGCTTGCAAATCTCACTACAACAAAAAAGCTTATCAGTGACCGTCTATCGTGACCGCATCACGATTCTTGAGATGAGTATCGTGATCGTGGCGGTCGGCGATATAATCGCAGATAATCCGTCATTGGGAGGACATCAGCGACCAACACTAGCGACCGAATAATTAGCGACCGCACTCTGCGACCGATACCGTCGCTATTCTGACGTATGCTGAGTCATTCGTCATGTGTGACGTGTAACTGCGTGGCGGCCGACGGACAATAGCGATAGCGTGCGGTCGCTAGATTATCTTGATCATTGATGTAGTGGTAGCGACGCATCTTGATCGTTGATGTTTTTTTTTTAATTTTGCTGTTTTATTGATTTCCCAAAAATAACTCACTTTGTACATTTTTCAATCCCAACACAGCAATATATATAAACTAGCATCCATATTAACATCCATCCAATACAATACAAAACATTCATCCATGAATAAACCTACATCAAATACAATACAAAACATTCATCCAACACAATACAATCGATATCATAAACATCCATATATATAAACCAATACAATTGTCCAAATAATGAATCTAAAAAGTCTACAAGGCTTTAAAAATCTAAAAAAAAATTAAGTCTAGCGCTCTTCATGGATCATCAAATTAGGATCCTGTAATTAACAAAGTAATAAAACATATATGTTACATATAAGTAAGACATTGACTCAGAGACTATAAACATATATATATATATATATATATATATATATATATACTCTCTCTCTATTTGTCGTCTTTGCTCCTGCTCTCTGCTCCTCCTCGCCGCCGCTGCCATTACCTTTTCACCTCCGCTTGACTCATCATGACTCAGAGACTGCAGATGCCCACCCAGTATACGAAGAAGATCACGATCCTGACAGATCACTCTCACACAGTCAACAGGAGTATGATAGGCTGGATAACTTTGATATTTGTGTAGGCCGGGTGGCGTGACTGCTGTGCTTGCGATGGTCGAGGCGTCGTCTTTGTCCTTGGCCTTTGACATAATTTTTCTTCACGATGGGCGCCTCTCTCAATAATTCTTGATCAATCGACCTTGAGGTGCCTTGAGGATAGCGCTTCGTTCATTAAGCCTTTATAAGTGTCTGTCGGAAGATGAACAATTAAATAGTTTAAAATAAATTAAAAAAATACTCAAAAGGTCGTCACAATTTATAAACAACATTTTAGGATAAAGTGAACTTATTCTGCTTATCTGAAATGACCTCGAGCGGGACCATCACGGGTGGCCACATACACATCCAACCAATTGATAGGTTGACCTTGAGACCAAACTCCTACAATTCATTTTCTCATATTATTATGTAAACATATGATATTTTAGCTACAAAAGATTCTTTGTAAACATATATCGTACCACAGCGACAATGTCTTTGCTGATTATGATATCTTCTTTGCCCGATATGTGCCTTTTTGCCTTCTCGCCGTCTAATACACCTGAGGATCTGTTCGAGGCGGCAGTCTTGCGCCTCTTGACCCAGCTCTCAGCTCTCCACTGGTCACACATCTGCACCCATATGGGTTGTGCGCACCACCAGGGGCTATGCTCATGCATATATTTCTCACCCTGTCCTGGATGGTCAATCTCAGCATTGTGCAGGGCTTTTTGTCGTTCCTTGTTCAAATTATCTTTAGTTCGGATGGCGCATTTCTGCCAGAATAGTGTCTGAATAACTGATTCTTGTGCGTCATCCCATCTATACCGTTTCTGCAAATAAAACAACAATAATAATATTAAAAGCATTATATTACTAAACAATATTATTTGATTAACTATGTATTACCTATCGTAGTGATAAAAAATATACACGAAATTCAATCAAATCAGATCCTTATGGGCGAGAGGTGTGCTCATTTATGTAATCATCAGGCGTGAGCCGATTACATGCTTATAATTGTGAAATGCACTTCACAATTTTACTATCTTGAAAATCACTACAATATACGATAATTTACATTAAAATATATTTATAACAATAGAAATATTAAACCCTTATACATACGATGTTTAACTTACGTGCTTTACGGAGGAGGACGGATGCGTATAAGAATGCGATCATCCGAATTAGCCGAGACCTTGACACATGATTAGGGCCCACCCAACCCAAGGCTTTAAATCTTTGCAGTTCGTAAGACATCTATAAATAAAAAAATTAGGATGTTAGTATGAAATTATGAATGACAATTAATTGTATGAAATAGTTAACTACGATTATCATAAGTGAATGATACATAAACATGACTGCAAAATAGTTAACTACAACAACTACAAATGATATAGTTAAGGATATAGAGAACATTCCTATATAGAGAACATAAATGAAAGGTACATAATTATGAACTAAACATGAACATGAACATGAACATAAACATACATTTTGTACAATTATAACTAAACATACATTTTAATGAAAATCATTGTCTGATGAGTCAGAATCATTTTGTTCAAGTATCGGAGATTCATAACCATCTTCTTGATTACGTATGGTCGTGTCGTACCAATAACTCTTCCTCAATATCACTATCATCTGGCACAATAACTGTCTCGGGATCCAATTCATCAGGTTCATCTCCACCCTCTAACTAGATTACATCATTATTGTCCTCTATATTTATTATAGGAGGTCTCTGAAGTATTTCCTCTTGGTAGAAATCCTCGTCTATTACTTGGACATGACTACGCGCGGGAGTATGAATTACAACTTGCCAATCTGTAGGCGGTCTATCCCTTTTCCTAACAGGACTAGGAGTATAGTAAACTTGTACTATTTGAGTTGGTAAAACAAACAGTTCGTTGGAGTACGCAGACCTATGGAGGTCAATATCGACGATTCCATGTTTGTCAACACGTATCCCTTTTTCTGAATCAAACCAACGGCACTTGAACAAGTGAATATAACCCCCATACGTGCCCTTGTACGACAACTCTACGATTTCCTCCAACTCCCCATAAAAGGCACGACCAAGCTCATTGTAACAATATCCTTGGATGCACACTCCAGAGTTCGTTGTTCTTTTACCGCGCCCATATGCCTTTGTGTGAAATTCACAACCATTTATTTTGTAACCATTGCGGGTGACTTGGTCCCTGTCTGGTCCCATAGCTAGGACTTGTACATTAGCCGGAATCGTTGATCCCTTAGTCAAAGCCTACAAAAACTCCATCTTATTAAATGAAGTCATAGTTAACATGGAGTATATATATATATATATATATATATATATATATACTACGTGCTTAAAAATTGAACTTACTTTGTCCTTTAGCCAAAATGCAAAGTTTTTATCTCGATTGATTTGAATATCTTTATCGAGTTATCTTTGGGATGCTTCACTTTTAACTTCGTCATCGTACAATCTATACCATGTTATAAACATTAACATATTGGAATAAATTTTCAACTTAAAAGATAAATTATCAAGTTTACATGTGTACCTCACAAATTAAATCCAATTTCCTCGTAATTGAGAAGAATGTAAGTATGTCGACATGTAATTCTTGCTCGAGAGAGGAATATCGCTTCCCTTTTCCATAAGCGCGCCCGATAGACCAAATACGAGAGAGCCACCATTTAGTTCAACATTTCCCCATCATCATGTCTCGATACTCGATTGGCCTTTGTCAAGACTTCGTCCAGAAAAATGATCCGAGACAAGCGTAGATATCTCATCGAAATCAGTATGCCTCACATATCGACCCCTCAACATAAGCTCTATTCTTCACCTTCCTCTTAAGGTTTCCCATCACCCTCTCGAAAGGGTACATCCATCTATATTGAATCGGACCACAACACGAGCTTTCATAGGGAAGATGAATTTACAAATGCTCCATGGAGTCAAAAAATCCAGGTGGGAATATTTTTTCCAGTTTACACGTGATCTCTATGATGTTATTCTCAAATACAAACATGTCCTTCTCATTCAATGATTTTGAACACAAGTCTTTGAAGAAACGACTAAGATCCGTCAAAGCATCCCATATTGGTTTATCAAGCAGATCCCAAAATGCTATAGGCATGAGTCTCTCCATGAACACATGGCAGTCATGACTCTTCATTCCTTGCAATTTCCCACCCGTAACACACCTTGCAATGTTTGACGCATATCCATCTGGTAGTTTCAGAGACTTAACCCATGTGCACACATCTTCAACTTGCTTTTTGGACAATGTGTACCTTGCATGCGGTTTGACAATCTTACCATTAGGAGATTCATAAAGTTCTAATCTAGGGCGCTTACAAATATCTTTCATGTCCAAACGTGCCTTATCGTTATCTTTTGTCTTCCCCGTAACATTCATCACAGTGTTAAACACATTGTCAAACACATTCTTCTCAATATGAATCACATCTAGATTATGACGAATCAAATTTGTAGACCAATATGGCAGTTCCCAAAAGATGCTTCTCCGAACCAAGTTATGAGATTCACCAAACCCATTGATTATGTTTGTGACATCAACCTTACCAAATGGGATAACCAGCAATCTCATCACACGATCTCGCATCTCTGTTCCCGACAATCGCATGCGAGGCATATCATTATCTACTTTCCCTTTCTCAAGTGTTCTCTATTTCTTTGAACGGGTGATCTCACCTAGTAAAGAACCGATGATGACAGTCAAACCAACAAGGCTTTCGACCTTTTGATAGATTAAACGACTTTGTATGCTCCATACAATACGGACAAGCCAACTTCCCGTGTGTACTCCATTCAGTTAACATACCATAAGCTAGGAAGTCACTTATAGTCCACATAACCACTGCCCTAAGGTTGAAATTTGTTTTCGTTGCAACATCCCAAGTCTCAGACTCCATCCTCCCACAATACCTTCAACTCGTCTATAAGAGGTCTCAAGTAAACATCTAAGTTCTTTCTAGGACTCTTAGGACCGGGAACCACGAGTGAAAAAAAACAAGTATGGTACATTTTTACATACACATCCAAGGAAGCAAGTTATGCGGAGTAACAATCACGAGCCAACATGAGTACTGAATAAATTTGAGTGGCCAAACGGATTGAAACCATCGGTGGACAATCCAAGCCTCACATTTCTAGGTTCCAATGCAAATCCAGGATGTGCTAAGTTGAAATCTTTCCAAGCCTTCCCATCTGCGGGATGATTTAGTTCTCCATCTTTAGCTGGAGATTTCGCATGCCAACTCATATGTTCAGCTGTTCTTGAAGACATGTACAATCTTTTTAGTCGATGTGTTATTGGAAAATACCTTAGAATCTTAAACGGTATACTTGATATTTTTGTAGTCACACCCTCTTTATTAGGCCTAAACCGATCATGACTGCAAAACGTGCACCTTGTCAATTGTTCATTTTCCTTATAAAACAACATGCAATCGTTGGGACATGCATCGATCTTTTGGTATCCAAGACCCAACTTCTTCACCATTTTCTTACAAAAGTAATAGTTACCAGGTAATTTCTCACCATCAAGCAACATACTCTTAATGGCATTCAAGAGCGACTCAAAACACTCATGGCTCATGTTGTGATCAACCTCGATGTTAAGTAATGTCGCCACTGCAGACAATATAGTGTGTTTGGTGCAACCATGCCACAATGGCTCGCTACCCTCGTCTAACAACTTAAAGAAGTCTTTGGCATCAGAATTCATAGGTTGCTCTCTGCCTTGCTCCCAATCAAAATCTGGCCCCGCAATATCATGAACCATTTCATTCATACGATGAGTACTCTTTCTGAATTGTGTACTTGTGTGATGCCACCATCTCTTCTCCTTGTGTGCCCACCAAAGATTCTTCGTAATTTCTCATGAACCCGAAACAAGTAAATGATAGTTTACCATGTCTCTGTCCATATAATTTACATTCTTACACTTCAAACATGGACATCGATGTCTGCGACTTACCATTCATACATTCCGGTGACTATAATGATATACTCCAAAAACACTTGGCAACCAAATTCTAAATTCAATTTGTAGCACTTACACAGGCACTTGACTTTCGTCGTGCCATCCAACTCTGATGCGAATAGAGGTCCATGATTCCACGATACCTATGTTGACATGAATTATTGTATTCCTTGTTAGAGATTTACTATTCAAATTCAATCCCATTTATGATGCTTATAAATACATATAGATGTATATGTACATATATAACATGAGTGTGCATCATATATGATTATTCGGGAATTGAATAAGGATAAATACCAAAACAACCTAAAGACAATAGATTCCTATGGGTAAAATATGAATCATTGCATCATGCATGCTCAACATATGCATTGGGACAAGTCTAAATTACTCGACCAATGAAAAAATTTCGACAGTCTCCTTTATAATATGGACTATCCACATGAACGAGGACATGCATACTTGACTATTTGTAGGCATATAAGAGCAACAAGAATGTATAAGAATCTCTTGAACCTTCTTCTTGATTGAATTATGGATAAAATTAATTCCTAGTTATGTTTTATGTCATACTCATGTTCAAGTTATTGGATTGGTATAAGTATGATCATATATTGCAACCAAGGTTTTGGGTTAAGCCCTAATGTTCAAGTTATATAGCCATTTGACTTATATATGAAAAAAATTCTACAGCAGAGTCTCCTATAATATGGACTATCCACATGCACGAGGGCATGCATACTTGACCAATTTCGGGGCATAATTTAGGAGAATCCAATATTAGTAACAACAATAAGAAGCCCAAAAATTGTCTCAATTTCAGCAATATCAACAACAATTTATCTAAATTTTAGCAACAATATATTCAGCAGTAATGTTATTTTCATATAGTTCAACACTCTTTTATTAGATTAGTATATGAATGTCATTCATATAGTTCTCATCTCTAGCAATTGAACAAGATAAAAGGTGGGAAACTTGATGGGACTCATGAGTTTTCATTCTCTAGTTTGTAAAAGGGTGATATAGTCTTGCATTGATTTTTAAAGTAACAAACATATTAGAATACACAAAACCAAAAATAGGACATGTAAAATGGGATGAAGAGCTCATCTAGCAGAGAAATATACTTTTATTATTTTCCTTATTATACTAACTACAATCTAATACATTCATCCTATTACCTAAATCAAGCTACCCAAAATATAAATTTTATACTAACTCCATCCTATCACTAATCAAGTTAACCAAACTGACATAAATTAACAAAATCAAATTACCCAAAGTACTGCGTATTACCCAAATAAATTTTACTCTAATCAAAACTTATAAACCAAACATAATCATATTACCCAAATCGACTTCAAATACTAATAAAATCATAATCATATTACCCAAAATATGATTTAAGCATGCTATCCATATTCATTCATTCAACTCTTTGCAATAAATTAACTCTTAAAACACAAATTCGTAGCAAACATACTGATTTGGAGAAGAACGAACAAAAATAACAAACAACCAAAAAAATTAAAGAAGAAGAACTTAAAAAGTAGCTCTTACCTCTACAATTAGTCTCTAATTTGAAGAAGAATGAACGAAAACTGCTTCTCCTTCTTCTCTTCTCCCCCCTTTCTCCCTCTTCTCTTTATTTCGGTGACCTCCCTCTTTTTTTCCCTTCCGTGTTCTGTGTCGAGCGAACTGGTTACTGAATTCATTTATAAGATCAGGCACTAAAGGTCACCCAAAACAGTCCACTTTTGGGCTTAAAATGTGACTTTTCACAAGTTTAATGTTCAAAACAGTTTAGGCTTGGACACATAATGATAATATCAGAAATGATAACAATTGAAAAGTTTCATTGAACAATACCCTAAGATTCCTAATCGCTAAAATATCCCCAATGCTTCCTTCCAATGTCTATTTGAACAATACCCTGAAATCAAACTATTCCAATCTAGCATACATATCAATCAAAACATTACCAATAAGCTAATTTCTATATATAGGAGCAAATAACACAATCAACAGAACCAATTCCATAACATCCTATTCAATTTCCAACTGATTAATTAGAGCAACCCCAGTTCATGTCTTAATGGTGGATGATTCTTCCAAGAAACGGAAGAGGCCCAAGGTATCTTCTTAAACGAAGAAATCCAAAAAGGCTAAAGGTAAGGCGAAAGTGAAGGATCAAAAGAAACTTAATCCAACTAGCAAAGGAATTTGCTTCCATTGCAACAAGCCAGGTCACTGGAAGAGGAACTCCAAGGATTATCTTGAAAAGCAAAAGTAGAAGAAGCTTGGGGAAGCTTTGAATCCTATAAAAGGAAAAAACTGAAATCATTTTCTGAAAGGTTAATCCTGTTGCTTCACGAAATTGATTAATATTATGTAACTAATCATAGAAACTGGATATATATATATATATATATATATATATATATATATATATATATATATATAATACTATGGCCACGCGAATCACGACGACAATCTTCAAGAAAATCTCCCACGTGATTCTTATTATATATATATAATATTTATTCTTAATAATTTTATAATTAAAATAAAGATTTTATTTTAATCTTGAAATTGGATTTCATGTAATTTAAAAATGCATAATATTAATTAAAACGAAGAACAAGAAGTTATGGAATCATACTCTTGTGGATACGAGCTTCCATATGTACGAGTTCAACTCCAACTTCTCCGCGATCTCCTTGAATCTCCGGGTAGATTCCTTCGTTTGATCAATGTTAGCCACCCAAGTGTATGGCCTCTAGAGGTGATCCACCAAGGAAATTTTTTTTTCAAGAAGAATGGTGTATTGACTCAAACCCTAGTTTTTCCTATCTCTATAGAAAAAGGGGGCGTTCTCTCCAACTATTGAAATTTCATTTTTTTTATTAAATAAATTTTATGCAATAATTTATGCCCAATAAATTATTCTAAAAACATATTCATACATATATAGAATCAAAATAATTAATAATTCGCATAAAGTGTGGCTCTAATACCACTATATTATATATATATATATATATATATATAGGGAGCCCTTCATATAGCAAATTTAGGTTGCTATAGTCTTGTCAACACCCCTTTTTGGACCGTTGATAAATTGAATTGATGGCTGCGATTAACTTTTCTATTTGATAAGCCGGCACAGGTTGTTGTGCCTAATTATTTACCTGTACCAATTTCTATTTTAATAAGTGAGGCCCACGTAAAATTATATTGTCAGTATAGTTATAAAAAGTGAATATTTATTATTAAAATAATCTGGACGGAAGAGCTTCTACCGGCCTACACATTTTTTTTTTTTTTTTTTTTTTATTTCTCCCGTAGAATGCAATGTGATCTACCGGCATTAAAATAATAAAAAAATTTAAATACGTCTGGTGATCTGGTTGGTATTAAAAATTGAAAAAAAAAATTGAAAAATAGTCTACTGGTACGACATTGTCACGACTGATAATAAAAAATTGAAAAAAAACAATTTTATTCAAACAATTCACTGCTAAATAGATTCGAACTCGCAACCTCAAACTCCATACACTCAATCATATGACCACCCCAAGAGCACCACTACAATAAATATTAATTTCAACCAAGGATATATCTTTATATTAAAACTTCACCATCCCCAAAATCTATATTCTTGCATTATTATTATATTATGATTTATTATTATTAATAAGTCTATATAATACATATGGGGGTTTTCTATTTAGAAATAAGTTAATATCTATATTTATTAAGCAATGATTATTAGTAATGATTTTATATATTAAGCAATGATTTTATTATTAAGAAATGATTTTATTATTAATAAAACTAGTGAAGTATAATAATAATGTGATTATCGAATTTATAAAAGTAGTGAAGTATTATTATAATAATAATAATGTGATTATCAATATTAGAAGTACAGATTATACCAATACTAGTATCAGATAACATTAAGAGGACTAGTACATATTAAATGTTCATTTTCATAAAATAAAAAAACATAGAATGATTAATACAACCGACGCCTATTTTTTTGGCTCAGGAATCCCTAGCACTCGATAGTGATTTCGCTTATCGTGGTCGGTTTCAAAACCACAAATTACACATTTTCGATGAGTCGTAGAAGGAATGATTTTCTCGAGTGCACTTTTGAATCTAGATTGTTTTTTGCGGCCCTTTGTTTGAGAAATAGTAGGCGGCAAAAACTCTTCTTCTTCTTCCACCTCTGCATCTTCATCGTCATTATCGTATCCCATATCATGATTTGGATCTCCAACTGTGCAATCAATGTCGTCATCTGCCAGTTCAGTAATATTCTCATCCGGATCATACTGGTCAACCAACTCTTTTCCTCGTGCATTCAGTTTAAGAACAGTTTTGTAACCTCGAACTGAGCAAGCCGCTTTGCTCGCTAACTCCTGGTAATCACCCATCAAATGATTATAGCGCATTGCTTGATTTTGTTCAAGTCGTGAGATGTGGAGTTAAAGAGTAAGTCTTCACCATTGCTTTTGTTCGCGTCTCTTGTCCACCGATGAAGGATCATGTCGGTCGGTATTTGTGAAATACTCTTTGCTATGAAATATCTCAAGATGTGCCTGCATAATTCACCAGAGTGAGAAAACATTTGGCAGTTACATGTTACCGATCCCAGTTGTCGATTGTTGACAACTTCTTTATATCTTCCACCACTTTCAGTTGCATCTGCATTATACACTGCATAAACCTTAGTATCAGTGACACACAACTCACTAAGTTTATGAACATTGTATTTCATGGAATCGACGAATTGACGTTGGAAACGTCTAAACATCTCTTTTGTGTACACTTGTGCAACATGAACTTCTAAAGATGAACCGAGTACCATAATCCTTTTACGATGTTTTGTTATGTAGTCGGCCTTCCTCTCCCTGATAAACTGTCTTTCTACAGCCTTTTGACTCTGCAGTACAAAACATAGCATACCTGTTGATGCATTAACATACTCATCAAAAAAGGCATTCATGCTCTCGCTTCTTCTAGTGGTAGTCATTCCCGCGGCAAAATATCTCTTTGTATATGCTGGAATCCATTTATGTCGTACATCATACAAACTTCCAAGCCATTCATTGGTATACAATTCATAGGAACTTATCAGAATATGCCAACGCTCTTCAAATTCCTCGATGGACAATGAGTTATACACACAGTTGTTAAAATCATTTTTGAACGATGGGTGCTCAGAATAAACATGATGCAATTTTTCAGGAAATTTATTGCTAATATGCCAAGAACACAATAAATGATAACTAGAAGGAAGTACCGTAGAAATAACATTACTCATGGCTCTGTCTTGATCAGTGATGATGGTTGTAGGTGCCTTGTAGTCCATGGCTTCAAGCCATGTCTGTAATACCCAAACGAAAGTGTCCTCTGTCTCGTCTCGTAACAATGCAAATCCAAATAATATAGACTGATAATGGTGGTTGACCCCGACAAATGGAACAAACAAAGATGCCATACTTATTTGTCCGGTATGTACTATCAAATGTCACAACGCTCCCGAACCGTTGATACATAAACCTTGATCGAGGCGTCAACCCACAAAATATAAGCTATCGCGGTTGTTTTCACCGGGTTTCACTCGGAAAAAAAAAATTTATTGGCGCACTTCCGGATGCAAGTTTGTTCAAATGATTAACAAAGACTTGTGCATCATTTTCATCTGCGAGAATCACGCCTTAAATCTCGCACCACATTCTAAACATTGGCGATAGAAAGGAACATTTTGCAAACCACCTCCCATTGTGCTCAAAACATTCATCATCTTACTAGGACCAATCTGGGACTTATTTAAAGTGTCAATTAAATTTCTTGCAACAGAGTAATATTTACGTGTGTCTCTATCAAATCTACTTTGGTGGGGGTCACTAAGTGATGATTGTGCTCTAATTCAACAAAGAGAAATCATGCCAATTGTCTTCTTTCTTATTGTGGACAACATATATTCTAGCTTTGCACATTGTTCGTCCTATCGAGTCTCTCTGTTTAGTTATTTTATTACTACTATCTTCATCATCAGGTAAACTCTTGCCACAATTGGTGTACCGGCTTTCTTACATACATACTGTCTAGATCTGATATCATTCGTATTAGCATGTTTATGACTAGTTGCAATTCTAATCTCAAATCCATTTTTGCGAGCATATGATCTATAAAAATATTTAACCTCTTCCAACGTACAAAATAATTGACCAACGTACGGAACAATATCAGATTTATTACTTTCAACTTCACTGACAAATTCAGATGTATTATATGACATTTTGAAAAACTTACTTGTGAATAATAGTGATGAATTTTGCTCGATCAGAACTTCAACTTGATTTTCTGAAATAAAAGTGGGCAACCAGATTAAACAAATTATGAGTAGAGGTGAAAAGAGAAAATAATATCAGAGAACAAATTCGGGTTCATGGAGAAGAAGATAACTTGAGAAAATAGCAGCTTCCTAGACAATATTTAAAGGTAAAAAGACCGGTAAATCTGACTTTATAATAAAAATAATAATGGTAATAAACTAATAAAAAAGTACATAAGCCGGTACAATATGGAACGACTTTATACTCAATTCGTAATAATAATATAATAATAATAATAATCGAATAATTATAATAAAATATTGAGAAATTTAATTTGGGGGGAAATGGACTGTTTTAAGATATATACAAATCCAAGGTAAATTAAAACAGCTAGGCCCGTGGTGCTCGGGTGGTCATATGACGAGGGATTGGTGCTTGAGGTCGCGATTTCGAATCTGTTTAGCAGCGAATAGTTTGGGATACCGATTTTTTTATTCAAATTGTCACCGGACATTTTGTCTTACGGGTCTTGTTTACATAAGTTAAGCCGATGAAGTCAGCATCTGCACGGGATGCTTTTTTATTTATTTTTTTATTTTAATTTGCTGAGTCATCATTATACAATGGAGAAAAGAAGATAAAAAAATTAAAAAAGCTAAGCCGGTTTAAGATGTACCGACCGGGAAAAAAAAAAAACATCGCCTCGGGAAAGAACACCTGCAAGCTCGGTAAACTAAAAAGCTGTGACCCATAACAGTATTAATGTTTGAATTTGGTCCTAAAATAATTCATGTACTGGACTTGCATTAGCTTATTTAAACGTCTATTGAGAACACATGTTGTTCAAACTAAAGTTCACTTGCCAAGCTAGATCAAACTAAAAATAACAGAGAGTATAGAGGGAGTATTTCGGAAGATTTTAATGCATGAAAACTTCAACAAGTTGAACCTATTTGGATTCCATTTATTATATTCGAAGATACCAAAGATTTTAATGTAAGATATTGTTATATTTATTATTGTTATTTATTGTATGATATTCCATTTGTTCATTTTTAATAGTTTACATTGTTGTTATTATTTTCAGATAATAACAACAAAATAATCTAACATTTATAATGATCACTTTATATTTTATTAAAGAATGATATTTATTTTTAATATATTAATTAGACTAATTGGACATATTTTTACAAAAATAAGAAAAAATATTAAAGGGGATAATAATAAATATAGATATTAACTTATTTCTATTTTAACAAATCCAATTAATAGATTTTGGGGGATGGTGAAGTTTTACTATAAAGATATATCCTTGGTAGAAATTAGCAGCTAGGCCCGTGGTGCTCGGGTGGTCATATGACGAGGGATTGGTGCTTGAGGTCGCGATTTCGAATCTGTTTAGCAGCGAATAGTTTGGGATACCGATTTTTTTTTATTCCAGCTGTCAGCCGGGACAGGCTGTACCGGCCGGGTCTTGTTAAGCCGGATGAAGCTGTACCGGCCGGATGCTTTTTTATTTATTTTTTTATTTTAATTTGCTGAGTCATCATTATACAATGGAGAAAAGAAGATAAAAAAATTAAAAAGCTAAAATTGGTTTAAAAAATCTACTTAAAAAAAAAAAAGAAAACTTTTACAACATAGCATGCATTGATAAGTATTTATTTTATTATTATTTGTCATTTATTTTTTTTATTTTATTCCAGTGTACTCAATTGTTTACTTATTGTTTTAATTTATTTTTCTTCTTATTGTTTTTGTTTTTAATAGTTTCTGTTTTTATTAGTTTTTAATGCATGTTAATATTATTACATTATATACATGCATGTTATTATTACATGCATGTTGTTCAGTTTTTAATGCATGTTAGTGTGTATTGTTATTACTGTCATTTTGCAACATGTTACTTTCAACTTCATTTTGTCATACATCTTAATACTAATATGGAATTGATGTATTTTTTTAGGTAAAAGATGGATAGTTGGGAATATAGGCCAATTGATCCAAATATTCTGCATGATCAACAAGATCATGTATCATATGACATATATCATGGGAGAGATAGGGGAAAACTAGGCTCCAGTCAATATACTGATCAGAAATATAATCAGTGGGCTTTGACAAAAGAACAAAAAATTCTTTTAGGTAAATGTGGATTTGGAGTATTTAGTTTTCAAGGTGTTGTACACCAAACCGATCTTGGTCTCGATATCTCGCCTTTAGTCGAGAGATGGCGCTTCGGAGACCAATACTTTTCATTTAAACTGTGGAGAAATAACAATCACGTTAGAGGATGTTCACTTTATTTTTGGAGTTCTGGGTGGTGGGAAAGCCCTTAACGGGTCCCCTTACTCATCACCAATTTGAATTATTTTAGGGATTATTTTGGAGATAAATTAGTGTGGTGAATATTTTAGTTCAAAAAAATGCAGGCAATTTCATTAGTGTGGTTGCACGAACATTTTAATAAATGTCCCGAGAATGCAAGTAAAGATGTTGTAGGGCGACACACAAAGGCATACATGTTGTGGTTGTGTGGGGTAATATTATTCCCTAATAGGAATAGAAATAGTGTGCACCCACGATATATGTCTTTTATTGCCAACGCTGAAGATTTTGTAACTTACTCTTGGGGCGCGATAGTGTTAGCATATTTGTACAGATCTTTATATACTGCTACTAGGAAAGGAGTTAAATACATTAACGGTTGTGTTACATTGTTACAAATTTGGGCTTATGAGCGTGTAAGTATTGGAAAGTCAAACCCTTGGCCACAATCATCCTTATGGTTACCTAGGGCTTTAGCATGGTCCTATTTTGGAGCCCACAGTTACCCTGGTAGACGTGAGAATCCCCATCACCATTTGTCATTTTACCGAGGGGAGTTAGATATTAAGTCTATGTGGGATGTGGTTTGACGGCCTTACATAATGTGGGATGATGATATTAGTGGATTTAATTTTGAAGGCAGGTTGTTGGGATTTGGTGGGGTCCCCTTGATCCACTTTGATATTGTGGAATTTCAGATGTCGGACCATGTGATGAGACAGTTCGGGTTCATGCAAGGCATACCATCAACAGCCAAAAACCATGGTGACCTTAGGAAGGAGAAAAAGTTTAAATTTATTGATGTCGAGGATTGCATGGCCTTGAGAGGGGAATATATTTCGATGTGGGAGGCATACATGGATCATCTCGAAGGACAACAAACTGAAATTTCTGATTATGTCCCAATAGATGATTACATGGTCTGGTATAGGAAAATTACACGTTGGAAAATCCACCGACCTCGACAGGCAAGCGACCACGACAGTTGTTATGAGCCTCGGGCCATTTACAACCAACAACACCTTATTCAAATGGTATAAAATTATATTCTTCTTTAATAAATCATGTATTGGAGTAAATACTTAATATTACATTTATTCATATTTATTGTTAATAATATTTGTTTGTGTTTATCTTACATGACAGGTTGAGAGTGCAAAGTCGTTACTTGATAAATTTTCAGTACTTACTCAGCTGCCTCCCGAGTTGGTTCTGCAAAAAAATAATTGGGATTTCCAATACGCCTATCGACTTGAAGCAAGAGGTAAACAAATACCTCGATGTGGGGGTCCATAAATTTTGGACCATAGTCCCAATACACACAACTCAATGAAGGGCTTGGGAAACAAACTAATTATGTTGTACAAGAGAGCTACATACCCACCCCACAAGTAATCGAGGAGAGCTCCATTCCCACCACCCAAGCCTACGAGGAGTGTTACATTCCAACCTTCCAAACCTATGAGGAGTGTTACATTCCAACCAACTCTTCATTTACGGGACTTTCTGACGCCAAGGGATCTAGTTCACAAAAGGTATATATAGTTATGTTAATAGTGATGGTTTTAATTATTATTGCTATATAATAATAATGTACATTTGGGTCTCAATCAGGTACAAGATGCGGGAGACCACATCTCTTATGGACCAAAAGGGTCCTTATCCAAAAGACTTAAAGATTGGAAGGAGACATTTGTAAATAAACATATGTTTGGAAACGTGGTGGCACCAGGAAGGGATTTATATCCTTTATCACATCCGCGCCAGTTATATGAATTAGAACACAATGCAGGGCAATCCTTAGGGCCTGGGAGTTGGATATTCGAGCATGTCATCGACGCTTATATGTTGTTGCTACGAGACAGAGAGGAATACTACAGGTTGCGGGGAATACAAAGGTGGTCCCAATTTGGTTTCATGAATTCATTCTTCATGCATCTTGGGCAGGGCTATGTGCCCTACACTAACGTGAATATTGCATGGAGTTTTTGCGATCCGTATGTTAACAAAGATGTTGGTCCACCTTTACACGAATGCAAATACATATTCATGCCGATGTGTAGTACCAATCAACACCATTTTGTCTTGTTCCTATTCGCAGTTGAAGATTGGATGGTTACCATAATTGACCCGCACTACAATGACACTAAGTATATTAAGTTACATGAAATGTACTCGAATTAGTTAAAGTTATTGATGTTTAGTTTTAAAATATTTTAATTTTATAATGTCCTTTAATATTAAAAAATTATTAACCAACTACTTTGTACATGCAGGTACATTTGATACCATTTTGCTTGCGAAAATGGAAATCCGATCGAGATGAGTGGCCCAAATGGTAATCCTCTTTGTCTGCAGACCTTAAAGATTCGAATCAAAAACAACACAACAACTTTCGGATCGTGGCATTTTTGTATGCAAGTATGTTGATTGTTTCGTTAGGGCCAATGGTAATATTTCTGAAGAGAAGTGGTCCTTAGAAGATGTCACAGTCTTTCGTTACCGCGTCGCATGGGAGCTCTACAAGAAATCCGCAAGATTACTTCCAACCTCTGAGATATAGAACTTATCCAACGTTATCTAATGTACATATTAATTAATAAGAATGTCTATTTGGTTGAACTTTATGGGATTTTCAAATTCATAACTTAGTAATATGAATATTGTTGAATCACATAAAACCACTTCATATTATTAATCTGAAAAAAATTTATCTATTTTGTTGAACTCAGTATGGATATTTTTATTCTGGACTAATATTAATAATAACATTATTTATATTAATATTAAAAATCATTATTAATATTATTTTTAATAATAGTAATACATGAATATAATAATAATAGTAATACATGAATATAAAATCATTATTTATATTTTATTAAAGAATGATATTTTTTTTTAATATATTAATAATCCTTTTATTGATATTATTACAAAAATAAGAAAAATATTAAAGGGATAATAATAAATATAGATATTAACTTATTTCTAAATAGAAAACCTCTATATGTATTATATAGACTTATTAATAATAATAAATCGTAATATAATAATAATGCAAGAATATAGATTTTGGGGATGGTGAAGTTTTATTATAAAGATATATCCTTGGTTGAAATTAATGAAATTTAGGCCCGTGGTGCTCGGGTGGTCATATAATTTAGTGTATGGAGTTTGAGGTTGCGAGTTCGAATCATTTAGCGAAATGAATTGCTTGAATAAAATTATTTTTTCAATTTTTATTTCACCAATAGTGACAAGCTTTTAATTTACTTGGCTATTTTTTCAATTTTTAATACCGGTAGTAGCGACTGTCTTACCGTGGAATTTTTTTTATTATTTTAATGCCAGTAAATCAATCCAAAAATTTAAATTGTAATTTTAAATATTTATGGAATTATATAAATATTTAATTAATGTATTTATTAATGTGTTTATTGAGAATAAATATTTGTTTAATTTGATTTGATTTGATTATTTATTTGTTGAATAAATAATTAACGAGTTAAGGAAATTGATCATCATGAGATAATATTTTAATATTTAGTTGATTAAATAAAATTATAATTATAAAGAAAATTATAATTATGTTGTATTGATCTATGTGGTAAATTGATCTATGTGGTAAATTTATTTAATAAATTGTTATTAGAATTAATTAAATTAAGTGTGACCATAAACTATATTATAAAGGAGTTATTAAAATAAGTTAAGGAGGTTAATTCAGCTTTTGCCAAACAAGGCCTAATGAATGTTAAGTCTTTAATTTAAATCTGCTTTTACCAAACAAGGTGTAAGATTTAATGGGTTAATTTTTAGTTAGTTAGCCAAACAAGCCTTATGGCTTTTGAGTTTTAAAAAAAAATGATGTCGCTAATAGATATATTATATTATATAATTATTACCTATATTATATCATATGCTATATTTGTTAGTACGTAAGTTAGAGTTAGAGAGAAAGAACACGTAAGAAGAAAAAAGAAGAAAAACTGAGAGAAAGAAAATTGAGAGAATTCTAGAGAGGTTTGAGAGAAGAATTGGGAAAAAGAAAGCTTGTTGATCAAAAGAAATAGCCATCATCTTCTAAAACTAAGGTATCATCTTACCCTTTTATTTTTAAAAGTTATAGTTTTATTCTCTTCAAAATCCTCTCAGAAAAATCTTTGTAGAGGTTGAATTATTTGTTATATATAGTTTTATATGATAAATTGGTGGTTAAAAAGTTGTTTTATAAGTTTATAGATGAATTAATTAATTCATGTTATGTAGTTATTTATGAATAAAACCATATTACAAAGAATTGGTATGAATATATATGATTATGGCTTAGTTTAAAGTAAAATTGAGGTTTGATTAGTTGTTTAATATATATATATATATATATGAATTCAAAGAGGATGAATAAACATAAGCATAGTATGTTGAATTAATTATTTTGGTTGAAAACAAAATCACAAAGGATGATTTTCACCAAAACTTTCAAAAAGTGAAGTTTTAGCAAAAATAGTGAAAATTAATGGTTGTAATTTGATGTTTATGTTGTTTAGATGGCTAGAAACGCATTAGAAAAATATTAGATTATGTTTCAGTAAACCTATTACACCTCGGGTAGGTTGGTATGGTTGTTAAAAGGAGTTTGAGGCCTAATTTGGCTTTTCAGTAGTGTTCTAGAGCATAAAATTGCAAAATCGCGTAAGGGACCCCCTTCCTGACCGCCCCCCTAGTACAAAAACCCCCGCCCCGACGGGGGGTATTCTGCCAAGCCAAAATTTTGAAAAAAAAACTGACCGGACATAGTTTACTAAAATGAGCATAACCTTTTCGTACGAACTCCGATTGATGCGATTCAAGATGATTCAGAACAAGGACGAATAGCCTATAACGTTTATTCTTTAAGTGTTTCAATTTGAAATCGTTATGAATGGTCAAAATGGATATCTTTAGGACTATTGTGTATTTGGAGGTAATCGAAGGGCGTCGGGATGCGCGAATGCAAGTGCAATCCTTTGTGTATTAGTATAACCTAATGATAACATGTTGGATATATAATAGGATGTTGTATCAAGTTTTTAATGTGTATGTGGTGCAATGACATGATCACTTAAGTAGTTGTACTAAAGCTAAATAGTGATGTTCATGAAAAGATGTAATGTTGTTAGTGAGCTATACGGCTAATATTAGTGTAACTAATGTGTATTGTCAATACATATGGTATGTGTAGGACTTGTGGTGAACGTGAGTAGTGATTGTTTAACCTACGCACGAGGCAAGTTCTCTAACTCTACTTTTATAATTGTGCAAGTATCTCTAAACTCTCTTTGAGCAAGTTTTTCTAACTCCAAGCTTTCTTTGTGCAAGTTTCTTAACCCTAATTATATCGCAAGCTCCTAAACCTTATCTCTTGATATTGAGCCAATCTTTAACTTGTTATTTAGCATGAAAATTTCTACATTCTAACACACTAATCTTGAACAAGTTTTATCATTCAACTTACTATATGTTATGCATACTTAAGATTCAACTCTAAATAAGGTTTTAACCTTAGCTTAACATTGTTCCAGCAAGGTATGTTACATTATTCAATACTTATGCTCTTAGATTATTCCTAAAGCATGACCTTAGTACACAATGTTGATTCACTTATGAATTATTCCATAGCATAATGTTATTATAGCTTTTATTCAACTAATCCTTAGTTGATGTTCAGAACTCTAAATTACCTTGAAACTTATCCAAACCAAACTTACTTTGGTGCGGACTCATATTCTAAATGCTGAGATGAACAACCTTATTATAGGGGATAACTTACGCATATCGTTAAAATGTTTGTGCACAATACATTGTACGAAGGGTTGATCCCCCTAAGAACGAGGAGTCCTTATAGTCTTATGACAGTTAAAGTTAAAGTTGAAAGAATACTTATAACTATGGACAAGTTCGTGGTCTTTTCAACCCTCGCTATATATTTCAAGTTCTGTTCCTGATTATTATTGATGAAGTACTTTATTCATTTCTATTGAGCCTATTCATTTGGCAATTGATATGATGTTTATTCATTATTATTCAAGTGAGCTTTGTTTGCTCACTCTTGCATATATACACTCATTATAAAATAAAGTTGAGAAGGTCGATGAACCTACAACTAGCAAAGGAAAGGAAAAATGTACAAGTGATGAAGACTTGTAATTTAATGACTTTTATGTTAATAGACTTTATATTTAATGATGTGATGTAATTATTTTATTTCCGTACTTGATTGATGTTAAGGTTAGACAACCTGGGATATTTTGGATTTATTGATGTAACCCTTTTATAGGGAGGATTTATGGTTTAAATGTTATTTTATTTGGGTAGATAGTATGAATGTATGGAAAGTGAACACCAAGTCTTAGGGGAATGAAGTACCCAGATTTGGGGGTGTCACAAGTTGGTATCAAAGCCTTAGGTTATGAACCTTAGGTGGGGAAAAAGCCTTAGAAGTAACCTTTGAAAAGATAGTGGTGATAAACTCTTATCGAGTTTTAAGGAAGAAGTAATAAAACACTTATGTGCTTATGTGATTACAACTTATGTGCTCGTGAGTGTCGAGTAGTAATGATTAGTAATTAAAACTTAAAATTTTTTGTTGTCGATGGCTAATGTAGGAGAATCCAACCAAAGTTAGGGAGGAAGGATCCCAGATGCCTAGAGAGGAGGAGCCTCGAGATATTCAGTGGTTTGGGAACAACTATCGCCACGGAAACAACTCCGCTGGTCACAAAGGGGTTGAGCAGAGAGGTTACCCGATGAGGATGATGAGATAGAGATGGACGAGGAAGACCCCGAGAGAGCGCCACCATAGTGAAATGAGGATGAGGATGACGAGGAAGAAGAGCTTCCACTTAACTCGATCGCCGCCAGATGTATTGATGAAGTATACGACCGCAAATGTGGAACTTCAGGATAAAGGCCGAGGAGTTGCAAGAGATAGTAGTTTAAATAATGCAGCTTCAAAATGGCATAGAAGGACAACGAGATCCAGGATCGAGATGAACGCTTGAATAATGTCAAGAGAAGTCGATCCACACCAAGGAGAAAACGAAGCAACCGATGAGAGAGAAAATCGCAGAATCAAGAACAAGTCAAGGAAGAATCTACTAAGAGGGCAAGAGCCAAGACGCTGTACGAAGAAGCTTATCAACGAGCCGGATAGCGCAGAGAGAGAGGCACAAGCAAAGAGGATCAAGATGGAAGAGATGAATAACGATTCAACACCGTGATTAATCGAGCTCAAGATCGGGTCATGGGTTATCCGATTCGGCCGAGACGCCGCCATCGTATATATTAGATCGCCGAACAATGTTCAATTATGGAGGAAGAGCGCCATAAGGCTACGCAAAGATCTTAGTAGACATCGTAGGGAATGTACTTGATATGTGATTTATGATATGATAAATAAAATGTAAATCCCAAGTGTTATGTAACCTATGGGATATGATGATGATGTTATCCTCGAACTTTAGTAGTTCAGAAAGTAATGTAAATAGCAGTGATGCTATTGTTCTTATGTTTTCAAAAAAGATTATGAATGAATAAAAGTTATTATTTTATTCAAAGTGTTATGTGTTACATGATAATCTTTTATGGTGTGCAAATTAAGTAGAAATACTTAAAGAAATCGAGTAATAGTCTAATGAGTGTGTTTTAACAAAAAATGCCTCCAAGACGCCAACCCGATAAAGAACCCCGAGGGATCTACCAATAACAACAATGCCGAGGCTAATCCAGCTCAAAGAATAGCCTAGTGACGCATCGACGGGTGTATTACGTAATCAACCGCAGAATCAAGTCGTGACATTTAAGGACTTCAAGGCTGCTGACCACCAGATTTTATGGTCCATGAATCCAGCTTGAGGCACGCACTGGATCATGGAGATAGAGAAAGTATTTGATGTAGCTAGAGTAGGTGAGAATCGTAAGACCGCTTTTTGCAAATATTCATGTTGAAAGCAGAGGCTAGTTATTGGTGGCAAGCCAATAAAACTCGAGGAGGACAAGGGGTGATGACATGGGATAGGTTTAAGGAGATATTCTTCGAGACCTATTTCCCAGAGAGTTCGAAGAATCAGATGGAGGTGCAGTTTCTGGAACTGAAGCAGGGAACAATGACGGTATCGCAGTATGCCGCAAAATTTAACGAATTGGCGAGGTTTGCGCCGTATCAAGTCAACACGGATGAGCGCAAGGCTAGGAGATTTGAACAGGACCAAACCCCGTTGTATAAAGTAGGTCTCCCTGCTCCAAATTGAAGACATTCAGAAGGCAGTGCTTGAGAAGGAAATTCTCATTGAGAGTGGAGGCGAGGCTGTAACAAAGCACAACCAAGAGCAGAGAAAGAAGAAGAATGAGGGCGAAGTTAAGAATGGTGGTGGTAATAGTGGAAATGGTAGCAATAACCTGAAGAGGAAATGGAATGGAAATGTGGGTTCAGAAACCAAAGCAGGTAATCAAAGCAGAAGAAGAAGTTCAAGCATGTGCTACGTGCGAAAGTTTCACGTGGGTGTGTGCTTAAGGGGAAAGCGTATATGCTTTAATCTGTGGCTGTGAGGGTCACATTGCCCCAAATTGCAACAAACCAAGAAGAATGTTTGCTACACGCGAGGGTCAAAGGATCATTTTGCTCATGAGTGCCCTAAGAAGAAAGTCAAGAGACGACGGAAACAAGGGAGGTAGCAAAGGAGGTACATTAACCATTATGACCAACGCTATCCAATGCACTCCACAAACCTGTAACCTTCAACATGATCAGGCAGATGATGTCGTTCAATCAAAAGATGTGGTGTCGTATTATCCCAATCAATGATATTGATGCTTATGTATTATTTGATTCGGGTGCTACTTGCTCATTTATATCTCGATGAATTTGCTAAGAGGTTAGGATTACCTAAATGAAGAATTGAATTTCCTTTAAACATAGAAATTGTGAATATGGAAGTGATTCCTATTAGGTTCATATACAAGAATTGTAGGATGAACATTAAAGGAAATGTTATGATGGTAGATTTAATTCCGATAAAACTTGGAGAGTTTGATGTTATTTTGGGAATGGATTGGTTGTTCAATTATGGAGCAATAATTGATTGCCAAAAGAAATGTGTAAACCTTATGACTCCATCAAAGGTAGTTTTCTTTGGTAGAAGATCACCTAGACATGCGAGATGTTTAACGATTATGCAGGCCAAGAAGTTGTTGAATCAGGGCTTTGTGGGTTATTTGGCTTACATAGTCGATACTCAGAGGAAGGGGGTGAAACTGGAAGAGATACCAGTGGTTAGGGAATTCGTGGATGTGTTTCGAAGATTTTCCAGACTTCCACCGATCGAGAGATTGAATTCATGATCGACTTAGCGCCAGAACCGCCCCAATATCAAAGGCCCCGCATGAAATGGCTCCTAGAGAGATGAAGGAACCGATGGTACAATTGCAAGAGTCATTAGATAAGAAGTACATTCAACCGAAGTGTGTCACCGTGGGGAGCACCGGTGTTATTCGTGAAGAAGAAGGATGGGTCAATGCGTCTTTGCATTGATTATAGGGATTAAACAAAGTCACTATTAAGAATAAATATCCATTGCCAAGAATAGATGACTTGTTTGATCAATCGAAGGGTGCTAGATATTTCTCAAAAATAGATTTGAGAAGTGGGTATAATCAACTGAAAGTGAGGAAGGAGGATGTACCGAAGACAGCATTCCGAACTCGCTATGGACATTACGAACTTTTGGCGATGTCTTTTGGTTTGACTAACGCCCTTGCAACGTTCATGGATTTGAAGAACAGGGTGTTTAAACCATTCCTAGATAATTTTGTGGTGGTATTCATTGATGATATTTTGGTGTATTCAAAATATCAAGAAGAACACGTGGAACATTTACGTTTGACATTGGAGACGCTAAGAAAGGAAAAATTGTACGCGAAATTCTCTAAGTGTGAGTTTTGCTAGAACGTACAATTTCTCGGGCATGTGATCGACAAAGATGGGATTTCAAAGTGATCCATCAAAAGTTGAAGTCAGAATCAATTGGGAACAACCAAGAACACCTTCGTGGTGAGGAGTTTCTTGGGACCGGCCAATTATTATAGATGGTTTATCCAGGATTTTTCCAAGATTGCCACTCTGTTAACAAATTTGACAAGGAAAGCTGTAAAATTTGTTTGGACGGAGAAGTGTGAAGAAAGTTTTCAAGACTTGAAAAAGAAGTTAAGTGTGGCACCTGTGTTGTCATTACCAGATAATACAAGAAATTTTGTGGTGTATAGTGATGCCTCACACAAAGGATCGGGTCAGTGTTCTTATGCGTAATCTACAAAGTTATTGCTTATGCATCAAGACAATTGAAGGACTATGAGAAAGGATATCCGACTCATGATTTAGAGTCAATCAGCAAGTGGTATTTGCTCTAAAGATATGGAGGCACTATCTCTATGGAGAAAAAATGTGATATACACACACTATAAGAGTCTAAAGTATATTTTCACCAAAGGACCTAAACACGCCAAAGGAGATGGATGGAATTGATAAAAGATTACGATTGTGAGATCTTTATCATCATCCAGCAAAGCAAATGTGGTTGCAGATGCTTTAAGCAGAAAAGGCCTGGGAGAAGTTGATGTTGTTAACCAACCAGGAGGAGCTCATTTCAGCAATGGCAAGACTAGAGTTGGAAATCAAATTTCCAAAAGAAACCGATGAAAGATTGTTCCAGATGGAAGCTAGTTCAACTTTGGTTGACAAGGTGAAGAATGCTCAACTACAAGATGAAGAATGTGGAAAGATCAAAGAGAAAATGGTTGAGAGTGGTGAAGTGAAATACAAGATCGATACTGAAGGGTTACTAAGATTCGAGGGAAGAATCTGGGTTCCAAAGCAGATCAGATATTAAAGAAGAAATCTTGATCAAGCTCATAACTCAAGATATTCGATACACCCGGGAAGTACGAAGATGTATCAAGATTTACGACGACACTTTTGGTGGCCAAACATGAAAAGAGATGTTGCGAATGTGTTGCAAAATGCTTGACATGTCAAAGAGTCAAGGCCGAGCATCAACGACCAAGCTTGACACTTCAACCATTGAAAATACCAAATGGAAGTGGGAACACATCACAATGGATTTTGTGGTGGGTCTTCCAACTACTCGTAGAGAGATACGATGCGATTTGGGTGATAGTGGATGACCGAATGAAATCAAAGACACTTTTTTGCCAATAAAGATTAGATTCAATCTTGATCAATTAGCAAAGTCAGACGTTAAAGAAATCGCTTTCGAGACATGGAGTTCCAAAGTCAATTGTGTCGAATAGAGATCCGAGGTTCACATCAAACTTCCGAAGAAACTACAAGAATGCATGGGAACACAAATTGAGAATGAGTATGGCATATCATCCGCAAAACAGATGGCCAAAGCGAACGAACAATCCAGACGCTGGAAGATATGCCGAGAGCATGCATCATGGATTTCAAAGGAGCCGGATGAACATTTACCATCGTGGAATTTGCCTACAACAACAAGCTACCACGCAAGCATCGGATGCCGCCTTACGAAGCATTATACTACAGAAAAGTGCGCGTAACTCCACCGTCTTTGGGATGAAGTCAGTGAACGCCAATTGTTAGGACCAAAATCGGTACAACAAACTCACCGAGGTTGTTAAACTCATCAGACAAGATTGGTAGATGCTCAAGATGATAAAAAGAAGTATGTCGATCAACATGCACAAGATCGTGAGTTCGATGTAGGAAATTTCGTGTTCTTAAAAGTTTCTCCTTCGAAGGGGAAAATTTGTTTTGGTAAAAAGGGAAAGCTAAGTCCGAGGTTTATCGGACCTTTCAAGTGTCACAAGAGAGTAGGAGAAGTGGCTTATGAGGTAGCTCTACTACTCCCGTAGTTGGAACACGCTCATAATGTTTTTCATGTTTCGATTTTACGACCGTATAAACCCGATTACAAGCATGTGATAGAGTACAAACCTTTACAGTTCGATAAAGACTTGTCTTATGAAGAGGTTCCTATCCGTATAGTCGAAAGAAAAGAACAAGTGCTCAGAATAAGGTGATACCTTCATGAAGGTAGTATGGAGGAACCATAATATCGAAGAGGCTACGTGGGAACTCGAAGCTGAAATGATGAAGAATTACCCTGAGTTATTTGTTTAATCCGTGTCTTCAATTCTGGGGACAGAATCTTTGTAAGGAGGGAAGAATGTGATGAATAATTTGTTTGAGTTATGATTCTGGGGATAGAATCCTTTTAAGGAGGGAAGGATGTAACAATCCAAAAATTTAAATTGTAATTTTAAATATTTATGGAATTATATAAATATTTAATTAATGTGTTTATTGTAGAATAAATATTTATTTAATTTGAGTTGATTTGATTATTTATTTGTTGAATAAATAATTAACGAGTTAAGGAAATTGATCATCATGAGATAATATTTTAATATTTAGTTGATTAAATAAAATTATAGTTATAAAAAAATTATAATTATGTTGTATTGATCTTTGTGGTAAATTGATCTATGTGGTAAATTTATTTAATAAATTGTTATTAGAATTAATTCAATTAAATGTGACCATAAACTATATTATAAATGAGTTATTAAAATAAGTTAAGGGAGGTTAATTCAGTTTTAGCCAAACAAGGTCTAATGAATGTGAAGTCTTTAATTTAAATCTGTTTTACCAAACAAGGTGTAAGATTTAATGGGTTAATTTTTAGTTAGTTAGCCAAACAAGCCTTATGGCTTTTGATTTTTTTAAAAAAACTAATGTCAGTTAATAGATATAATTATATTATATAATGAATACCTATACTATTATATACATTATATGTTGTACGTAAGTTAGAATAGAGAAGAAGAACACGGAAGAAGAAAAAGAAGAGAAATTGAGAGTGAACTTGAGAGAATTCTAGGGAGGTTTGAGAGAAGAATTGGGGAAACGAAAGCTTGTTGATCAAAAGAGAATAGCCATCATCTTCTAAAACTATGGTATCATCTTACCCTTTTATTTTTAAAAGTTATAGTTTTATTCTCTTCCAAAATCCTCTGTAAAATCTTTGTAGATGATGGATTATTTCTTATATATAGTTTTATATGATAAATTGGTTGTTAATGTGACACCCCCAAATTTAGGTACTTCATTCGCACAAGATTTCGTGCTCACTAATCAAGCATTTATACTATCTACCCAAATAAAATAATATTTGAATCATAAAAACCTTCCCTTAAATAGGGTTACATCATTAAGTTCAAAAACATCCCAGGTTTTCTAACCTTTAAACGTCATTCAAATGCGGAATATTATTATTACATGACATCAATAAAATAAAGTCTAAGATCATCATAATAAATAAAAGTACAAATCAACATCACTTGCACAATTTTCCCTTTCCTTTGCTAGTCGAAGGTTCGTCTACCTTCTCCACTTTAGCTGCAATGAATTTATAAATATGCAAGAGTGAGCAAAACAATTTCTCACTAAATATAACAATGAATCAACAGGAGTATAATAATAATAACTGCCTAAAATAGGCTCATCAAGACTAAATAGTACTCTATCAATGATAATCAGAAACTGAATCCAAAATATGGAATAAACATAACTGAGGGTCATAAGACCATAAACCATGTCCACAGTTGCGAGTAATCTTTCAACTCCAACTTTAACAGTTATAAGACTATAAGGACTCCTTGTACTTAGGGGGATCAGCCCTTTGTACAATGTATTGTGCACAAACATTTTAACGCTACGCATAAGTTAACCCCTAATAATAATAGGGTTATTCATCTCAGTATTTAGAGTACAAGTCCGCACCAAAGAAAGTTTTGTTTGGATAAGCTATCAAGGGTAATTTGAAGTTCAACGAACATCAACTAGAGGACTAGTGGAATTAATAGTGTTTGAGAATCATAACAGGGGTTTAATACCAACATAACATAGAACAAAATCATAAATAAACTGGTTATACATATCAAACTCATGCTTGAAATAACTATAGAGCATAAGTATTCAATAAAATGACTAAAATGGTTAACCTGTGCCTGAATAATAAATAAGCTAAGGTTAGAGTCTTATAACATTGGAAATGAATTTACTGTATGTACAATAACTAATAGCAAGCTGGAACTAAAAACTTGCCCATCATGATATTAAATTCATGTAAGGATTAAAACAGTTCAATAGTATAAATGAGAATTCAAAAAAAAACTGCGTTCATTATACAATAATAGAATTCAAGAAACTTTCTTAACTATAAATAATTTAGAATGAATCAACAAAATGAGAATTCAAATAACATTAAATTTAAAGTTAGTTCGAATGAACTAGGACGATTGATTTATTCAATCAATAGTTGAAATAGAAAGCTTGCTCAATCAAAGAATAGAGGTTTATAATGTAATAATAGAACTAGCTCAACGAAAATAAAGAATTAAGAAACTTTCTCAATGTAAAAGATAGAGTTTAGAGACTTGCTCAATGTAAATATAGAGTTAGAAAACTTGCCTTGAGCGTAAGCTATAAAGTTAAACTCACGATCACGTACACAAAATTTTAGAGCCACAATACCTATTAGACATGCTAACATATCATAACATGTTCATTACCATTCACATTTCAGAAACTCTAAGTGCTTTACTACACAACACTTGTCTAACTTTCATTATGTATACTAAATTACCACATAACGCATTCTTAATTTATTAATCATTTTTTTAAGATTTGAATTCATAAACCACATAACATGACTCTATTTAACCTCGTTGTTACATGATTCTCACATTCCATAACCTTAAGCTAAGCTACAACGAACAACCAAAGTCTCTGAGAATAAATGCACTTTTTAATTGTCCTCCTAAAATGGTCACTACTGCCGATCGCCGCTAGGTTTATATGGGAATGCCACGATGGTCAGGCGCTCAAGCGACTTGCAAAACCCAGTTTTTCAAAACAGAGCTTCGACACTTTTCGTAAGCCAACTAACACAAATTTCACCCATCAAATAGTAAAATTAACACATGCAAATGATACAACACCATTACAACATGTTTCCTCACTTATATATCAATATAGAACAACTTAACAGCAATTACACTAATGTAATTTCTCAAATTTCATGTTTTTCATGTAAAACTCCAATTTTTGATATTCATCCCAAAAATTATCATTGTGAATTCATTACATGCTCAAATCATCTCATTCAAATTACATTATGTTCGTATCTCAATGAACTAACATATATAAACTTCAATTTATAATTTCACATACGAATTGGCCAATAAAATTGATACTTACTCATACTATATGAAGAACATAGACACTGACATCATATTTTTCCTACTATCGAACAATTTAGCATGCAATTTCCTTGTTTGAACATTACTCCAGCATTACAAACATGTATAACCACAACAATCAACTATATATGTCCATAATTCAACAATTGATTTACTAGAATATAAGAAAAATCTTGTCGTGAAACATGTATATACACATATATATTATCACAGTTATGAACATACCTTTTGTTGCTTGACAGAAATTCTTGCTAAACACACTGATGATCGCTACGAAATCCTCAAGTTTCCTCTCAACTGTCTCTAAGTTTCACTGTCAAGTTCTATCAACTCTCTGAACTCTCTTCTCAATATTGCCAATATTCAACTGACCAACTAGTATGCGTAATAACAAAGATATAAAACTGATAGGGCCATAATAAGCCTCATCAGTTACAACCAATAACGTATATATTATATTAATTATTTTATTTTATTTTATTTATTTAATTTATATTATTTATTTTATTTGATTTTCAAAAATTAGAAATCCCGAAAGCCATAAGGCTTGATTAGCAAACCATTTAAATTTTAAAGAGTTAAAATACTTAAGCCTTGTTTGACAAAAACTAATTTAAATCCTTTTTAATTTATTTTAATAAACACTTTAGTTTATAAACTATAATCACATATTATTTTCATATCCAACATTAACCCATTAAATTAATAACATACTATATTTTAATTAAATATAGCCTTTTAGCAAATATCACCAAATTATAATTTTCATTGTAACTTTATTTAATAATTTAACATATCATCTAAATTATTAAATCAACACAACAACATAACACCTCATTTAATAATACAAACCTCTAAATTATAAATTAATTTAATTTAGAAAATTCCCTAATACATTTAGATTCATCAACCATCACATCAATAAAATATTTATTTAATAATAAACACGTCAAATAATATTTATATAACTCAATAAATATTTAAATTACACTTTAAAATTTGGATCGTTACATCCTTCCCTCCTTACAAGGATTCTGTCCCTAGAATCACAATTCAAACAATCAAATCATCACATTCTCCCCTACTTACAAAGATTATGTCCCCAGAATCGAAGACACAGATTAAACAAATAACTTAGGGTAATTCTTCATCATATCAGCTTTGAGTTCCCACGTAGCCTCTTCGACGTTGTGGTTCCTCTATATCACCTTCACAGAATGTATCACTTTATTCCTGAGCACTTCTTCTTTCCTGTCGACTATCTGGATAGGAATCTCTTCTTAAGACAAATCTTTACTGAACTACAACAGTTCATACTCAATCACATGCTTTTAATCGGGTTTATACGGTCGTAACACCGACACGTGAAAAACATTGTGCACATGGTCTAATTCTGGAGGTAAAGCTACTTCGTAAGCCACCTCTCCCACTGTGCAATATTTCGAAAGGTCCAATAAACCTCGGACTGAACTTGCCTTTCTTGTCGAAACGAATCTTTCCCTTCCAAGGAGAAATTTTTAGCAATACAAAATTTCCTACATTAAACTCACGACTCTGCCTGTGTTGATCAGCATACTTTTTCTGTCGATCTTGAGCAGCTACTAGTCTTGTTTTGATGAGTTTGACAACTTCAGCAATCTGCTAAACCAGTTCTGGGCCTAACAGTTACCGTTCTCCAACTTCATCCCAACATAGTGGAGTTCTGCAATTTCTGCCGTATAACGCCACATACGGTGGCATACCAATACTTGCATGGTAACTGTTATTGTATGCAAATTCCACCAACGGTAGATGATCATCCCAGTTTCCTTTGAAATCCATGATGCATGCTCTGAGCATATCTTCAAGCGTCTGGATTGTTCTTTCGCTTTGCCCATCGGTTTGTGGATGATACGCTGTGCTCATCTTCAATTGCGTTCCCATACATTCTTGTAGTCTCTTCCAGAAATTTGATGTGGACCTCGGATCTCTGTCAGATACAATTGACACTGGAACTCCATGTCTTGAGACGATCTCCTTAACGTATAGTTTTGCCAACTGATTAAGATTAAATCTAATCTTTATTGGCAAAAAGTGTGCAGATTTTGTCAATCTGTCCACTATCACCCATATTGCGTCGTATCCTTTCTGAGTCATTGGAAGACCTACCACAAAATCCATTGTGATATGCTCCCATTTCCATTATGGTATCTCCAATGGTTGAAGAAATCCGCTTGGTTGTTTATGCTCGGCCTTCACTTTCTAACATGTCAAACACTTTGCAATGCATTATGCAAAATCTTTTTTCATGTTCGGCCACCAAAAATGCCGCCGAAAGTCTTGATACATTTTCGTACTTCCCGAATGAACTGAATATCTTGAGCTATGTACTTCCGTCAAGATTTCTTCTTTAATATCCTGAATTGCTGGAACCCAAATTCATCCCTCGAATCTTAGCATTCCCGCAGTATCGACCTGGTACTTCGCTTCTTTACCCTCGACTATACTTTGCTTTATTTTCTTGCATTCTTCATCCTGTAGCTGAGCGGCCTTCACTTTGTCCACCAAAGTTGGACTAGCTTCCATTTGAAACAATTTTTCTTCGGATTCTTCTGGAAATTTGATTTCCAGCTCTAGTTTTGCCATTGCTGAAATGAGCTCCTCCTTATCAGTTAACATCATCAACTTTTCTCTGCCCTTCCTACTCAATGCGTCTGCAACCACATTAGCTTTACCCGGATGATAAAAGATCTCGCAATCATAATATTTTATCAGTTCTATCCATCTTCTTTGTCGTATGTTCAGGTCCTTCTGTGTGAAAATATACTTTAGACTTTTATGGTCTGTGTAAATCTCACATTTCTCTCCATAGAGATAGTATCTCCATATCTTCAATGCGAACACAACCGCCGCCAACTCTAAATCATGAGTCAGATACCATTTCTCGTAGTCTTTCAGTTGCCTTGATGCATACGTAATAACCTTGCCGTTTTGCATAAGGACACAACCCAATCCTTTGTGTGATGCATCACTATACACTACGAAATTTCCTGTATTATCTAGTAACGACAACACAGGTGCCACACTTAACTTCTTCTTCAATTCTTGAAAACTTTCCTCACACTTTTCCGTCCAAACAAATTTTATAGATTTGCTTGTCAAATTTGTCAACGGAGTGGCAATCTTGGAAAAATCCTAGATAAACCATCTATAATAACCAGCCAATCACAAGAAATCAGATGCCTTTCCCTTTCCTTGCAGCTAAAGTGTTTATTAAAATAAATTAAAAAGGATTGAAATTAGTTTTTGTCAAACAAGGCTTAAGTATTTGAACTCTTCAAAATTTAAATGGTTTGCCAAACAAGCCTTATGGCTTTTCGAATTTCTAGTTTTTGAAAATCAAATAAAATAAATAATATAAATTTAATAAATAAAATAATAAATATAATATATTTATGTTATATACATTTATTCTAGTAACTGATGTTACTTGTTATGAGTATTAAGCCGATGTCAGTTGGGTATTATATCATTACACATACTGGCTATCAAAGCTTCATTCTAGTTTTGCTAGTCTAGAGGCAATAGAGAGAACTGAGAATTGAGAGAAATTGGGAGAAGGCTTAGGATTTTTAACAATTCCAGTGTGTAGCAAGGATTTATGTTAAGCAGAAAAAGGTGTGTTCTATACACTTATTATGCGTATATGGGTTTTTACGGCATAAACCTTCTAAGTCTATGAATTCAGTTTGTGGAATTGTGGTTATGTATAACTGTTAATTGTGATTATACATGTTGGTGATGCTAAAGTTTATGTTTAAACCAAAATTGCATGTTAATTTTGGGATATCAAGAAACATTTTTTTTACAAAGATATGTATTTTTCCATATGTTCATGAAAATATCAATTTTAGTGGCCAATTCATATGAGAAAGTGTTAATTGAGTTTTGGTTATGCTAGTTTGTTGAGATACGGACATAACATAATTAGAATGGAGTGATTTGGCCAAATAATGAATTTATAGTGATGATTTTTGGGATGAATATCAAAAAAATGGAGTTTTATATAAAAAAACATAAAATTTGAGAAATTACTGTAGTGTAATTGCTGTTAAGTTGTTCTATATTGATATATAAGTGAGGAAAAATGTTTTAATGGTGTCGTATCATTTGTATGTGTTAATTTTACTGTTTGATGGGTGAAATTCGTGTTAGTTGGCTTAAGAAAAGTGTTGTGGCTCTGTTTTGAAAAACTGGTTCTCGTAAGTCACGCTGCCCAAGAACCCTTAGCGCAGCGCGCCATGGCTTCCCTATATAAAACTCGTGTGGCCGCGTGAGTGCCCATTTTCTGACACTGAAGTCTATTTATTCTGCAGACTTTGGTTGTTCATTGTAGCTTAGCATAAGGTTATGGAATGTGAGAATCATGTAACAACGAGGTTAAATAGAGTCATGTTATGTGGTTTATGAATTCAAAATCTTAAAAAAATGATTAGTAAATTGAGAATGCGTTATGTGGTAATTTAGTATACATAATGAAAGTTAGACAAGTGTTGTGTAGTAAAGCACTTAGAGTTTCTGAAATGTGAATAGTAATGAACATGTTATGATATGTTAGCATGTCTAATAGGTATTGTGGTTCTAAAATTATGTGTAGGTGATCGTGAGTTTAACTTTATAGCTTACGCTCAAGGCAAGTTTTCTAACTCTATATTTACATTGAGCAAGAGTCTAAACTCTATCTTTTACATTGAGAAAGTTTCTTAATTCTTTATTTTCGTTGAGCTAGTTCCATTATTACATTATGAAGCTCTATTCTTTGATTAAGCAAGCTTTCTATTTCAACTGTTTATTGAATAAATCAATCGTCCTAGTTCATTTGAACTAACTTTAACTGTAATGTTGTTTGAATCCTCATTTTGTTGATTCATTCTAAATTGTTTATAGTTAAGCAAGTTTCTTGAATTCTATTATTGTATAATGAACGCAATTTTTTTTTTGAATTCTCGTTTGTATTATTGAACTGTTTTAATCCTTGCATGAATTTAATATCATGATGGGCAAGTTTTTAGTTCCAACTTGCTATTAGTTATTATACATACAGTAAATTCATTTCCAATGTTATAAGACTCTAACCTTAGCTTATTTATTGTTCAAGCAAAGGTTAACCATTTTAGTCATTTTATTGAATACTTATGCTCTATAGTTATTTCAAGCATGAGTTTGATATGTATAACCAGTTCATTTATGATTCGCAATTGTTTTATGTCATGTTGGTATTAAACCCCTGTTATGATTCTCAAACACTATTAATTCAACTAGTCCTCTAGTTGATGTTCGTTGAACTTCAAATAACCCTTGATAGCTTATCCAAACCAAAATTTCTTTGGTGCGGACTTGTACTCTAAATAATTTGAGATGAACAACCATATTATTATTATTAGAGGTTAACTTATGCGTAGCGTTAAAATATTTGTGCACAATACATTGTATAAAGGGCTGATCCACCTAAGTACGAGGAGTCCTTATAGTCTTATGAGTGTTAAAGTTGGAGTTGAAAGATTACTCATAATCTGTGACATGGTTCATGGTCTTATGACCTTCAGCTTATGTTTATTCCATATTTTGGATTTAGTTCTTGATTATCATTGTTAGAGTACTATTCAGTCTTGATGAGCCCATTATAGATAGATATTATTATTATACTCTTGTTGATTCATTGTTATATTCAGTGAGCAATTATTTTGCTCACTCTTGCATATTTATAAAATCATTGCAGCTAAAGTGGAGAAGGTAGATGAACCTTCAACTAGTAAAGGCAAGGGAAAATTGTACAAGTGATGCTGATTTGTACTATTATTTATTATAATGATCTTAGACTTTATTTTATTGATGTCATGTAATAATAATATTCCGCATTTGAATGATGTTTTAAGGTTAGATAACCTGGGATGTTTTTGAACTTAATGATGTAACCTTATTTAAGGGAAGGTTTTATGATTCAAATATTATTTTATTTGGGTAGATAGTATGAATGCTTGATTAGTGAGCACCAAATCTTGTGGGAATGAAATACCTAGTTATGGGGGTGTCACAGGTTGGTATCAAAGCTTTAAGTTATGAACCTTAGGTGGGGAAAAGCCTTAGGAATTAACCTTTGAAAAGATAGTGATGATAAACTCTTATCGAGTTTTAGGAAAGAGAAAGTTATAAAACACTTATGTGCTTATGTGATTACAATTTATGTGCTCGTGAGTGTCGAGTAGTAATGATTAGTAATTACAACTTAAACTTTGGTTAACAGGATGGCTAATGTAGGAGGATCCAGTCAGGTTAGAGAGGAGGAGCCTCAAGATATTCAGGTAGTTTGGGAACAACTACTGCCACGGGAAACAGTTCCGTCGGTCACAGTAGCTGAGCATGAGAGGGTACCTGATGAGGATGATGAGATAGAGATAGACGAGGAGGATCCTATGGAGCTGGCACAGTCGGATGAGGAGGATGAGTAGGAAGAGCTTCCACTTAATTCGATAGCTGCTCGTATGTATGACGAGGTATATGATCACAACGTGGAACTTCAAGATACCGTCGAGGAGTTGCAGGAGATAGTAGCTGAACAACAGACCTCGATGGCACAGAAAGATGACAAGATCCAGGATCGAGAAGAACGACTAAACAACGTTGAAGAGAAGCTGATCCACACAGAAGGAAAGAATGAGTGAATGATGGAGAAGATTGCAGAACTGGAGAATAAGCTGAAAGAAGAATCTAAAAAAAGGGTAAGAGCTGAAGACGCGTACAGTGAAGCTTATCAACGAGCCGGAATAACAGAGAGGGATGCACAAGCAAAGAGGAGAAAGATGGAAGAAATGAACAACGTATTCAACATCATGGTTAATCGAGCTCAAGATCGAGTCATGGGTTATCTGATTCAGTTCGAGACGCTACCATCATACGTATTGGATCACCGAACAATGTTCTAAATTATGGAGGAAGAGCGTCGTAAGGCTACGCAGTATCTTAGTAGGACATTGTAGAGATTGTAATTGATAGGTGATTTTGAAAATAAACGAAATGCAAATCCTGGGTATGATATAACCAATGGGATAGATGATGATGATGTTAACCTGCAACTGTTATAGTTCAGGAAAGTAATGTAAATAGCAGTGATGTTATTGTTTTGATATTTTTTTTTATGAATGAATAAAAGTTATTATTTTATTCAAAGTGATAAGTGTGATGTGATAAACTTTTATGATGTGCAATTTAAGTATATAATACTTAAAAGGTTGAATAAAAGCTAATAGGTGTATTTTAACAGAAAATGGCTTCAAGACATCAACCACCACGACGGAGAACCACTGAGGAAAACAACAACAACAATGTAGAAGGAAACCCTATTCAACAGCTAGTGACGTTACTGACTGGTGCTTTATAGAATCAACCTTAGAATCAAGATACTATGTTTAAGAATTTCAAGGCGGTTGGAACACCTGAATTCCGTGGGTCCATGAATCCAGTCGAGGCATAGACTTGGATCATGTAAATCGAGAAGGTTTTTGATGTTGCTAGGGTAGAGGATAACCAGAAGACTGCTTTTGCAACATTTATGTTGAAAGCAGAGGCTAGTTATTTGTGGCAGGCCAACAAAACTCGGGAAGGACCAGGAGTGATGACCTGGGGTAGGTTTAAGGAGCTATTTTTCGAGACCTATTTTCTAGAAAGCTCAAAGAGTGAGTTAGAGGTTTAGATTTTGGAGCTAAAGTCGGGAACAATGTTGGTGTCTGAGTATGTCTCAAAATTCAACGAGTTGGCGAGGTTTGCGCCATATCAAGTTATCACAGACGAACGTAAGGTGAAAAGGTTCGAGCAGGGACTAAAACCCTGGTTGTACAGTAGGGTTTCCTTGTTCCAATTGAAGACATTTGCAGCAGTGATGGAGAAGGCGATTCTCGCTGAAAGTGCAGGCGAGATAGTAACAAAACATAACCAAGAGCAGAGGAAGAAAAAAGTGAAAGTGAAGCTAAGAGTGGTGGTAGTAACGGCGGAAATGGCAACAATTTGAAGAGGAAGTGGAATGGGAATGGGGGAGCTGGGAATCAGCAAAGAAACCAGCAAAATAAGAAGTTCAAAGTATGTGCTACGTGCGAAAAAACAAGGGAGTATGTTTGCTGAGGAAACGAATATGCTTCAATTGTGGCCAGGAGGGTCACATCGCCCCAAATTGTACTCAAGCTAAGAAGAATGTGTGCTTCACGTGCAGATCCAAGGATCACTTTGCTCGTGAATGCCCTAAGAAGTGATCTGGTGAGACAAATGGGAGCAATGGAAATTTTAGTGGTGGAGCATTGGCTATTGCTGGACCAACATCAATAAACAAGCCCACAGCCAGAACTTTCAACATGACGGTGCAGCAGGTGGTGAAATCAAAAGATGTCGTGTTAGGTATTATCCCAATCAATGATATAAATGCATATGTATTATTTGATTCGGGTGCTACTTGCTCGTTTATATCTGATGAATTTGCTAAGAGGTTAGAAATACCTTGTGATGAGTTGCAAATCCCTTTAAACATAGAAATTGCGAATAAGGAAGTGATTCCTGTTAGGTTTGTATACAAGAACTGTAGGGTGAATATTAAGGGGAATGTTATGAAAGTAGATTTAGTCGTGATAAAGCTCGGAGAGTTCGATGTTATTTTGGGCATGGATTGGCTGTTCAATTACGGAGCGATAATTGATTGCCAAAAGAAGTGTGTAAACCTTATGACTCCGTCAAAGGTAGTTTTTTAGGGTAGCAAATCGTCTAGACAAATGAAATGTCTGACGATGATGCATGCCAAAAAGTTATTGAGTCATGGCTGTGTAGGGTATTTAGCTTACATAGTCGATACTGAAAAGGAGAAGGGTGTGAAATTGGAGGAAATACCAGTAGTTAGGGAGTTTGTGGACGTGTTTCCGAAGGATTTTCCAGGACTTCCACCTGACCGTGAAATCGGGTTTGTGATCGACTTAGCGCCAGGAACTGCTCCGATATCGAAGGCCCCGTACAGAATGGCTCTGGTAGAAATGAAAGAACTAATGGTACAACTGCAAGAACTGCTAGACAAAAAGTATATTCAGCCAAGTGTGTCACCGTAGGGAGCACCGATGTTATTCGTGAAGAAGAAGAATGGGTCAATGCGTCTTTGCATTGATTATAGGGAATTGAACAAAGTCACTATTAAGAATAAGTATTCGTTGCCAAGAATAGATGACTTGTTTGATCAATTGAAGGGTGCTAGATATTTTTCGAAAATAGATTTGAGAAGTGGGTATCACCAATTGAAAGTAAGGAAGGAGGATGTACCAAAGACAGCATTCCGAACTCGGTACGGACATTACAAATTTTTAGTGATGTCATTTGGGTTGATAAACGCCCCTGCAACATTCATGGATTTGATGAACAAGGAGTTTAAACCATTCTTGGAAAAATTTGTGGTGGTATTTATCGATGATATTCTGGTGTACTCTAAAACTCAAGAGGATCACGTGGAACATTTACGTCTGACGCTAGAGACACTAAGAAAAGAAAAGTTATACACGAAATTCTCTAAATGTGAATTTTGGCTGGAACGTGTACAATTTCTTGGGCATGTAATTGATAAGGATGGGATTTCCGTAGATCCATCAAAACTTGAAGCCGTGATAAATTGGGAACAACCAAGAACTCCATCATAAGTGAGAAATTTCTTGGGATCAAGCGGTGCTATTATAGACTTCCGCTTATCCAGATTTTCCCAAGGTTGCCACTCGCTGATAAATTTGACAAGAAAATCTATAAAATTTGTTTGACTGGAAAAGTGTGAGGAAAGTTTTCAAGAATTGAAGAAGAAGTTAAGTGTGGCACCTGTGGTTGTTGTCATTACCGGATAATACGTAAAATTTCAGATCAGATAGTGATGCGTCACATAAAGGATTGTGTTGTGTCCTTATGCAAAATGGCAAGGTTATTGTGTATGCATCAAGGCAACTGAAAGACTACGAGAAAGGGTATCTGACTCATGATTTAGACTTGGCGGCGGTTGTGTTCGCATTGAAGATATGGAGACACTATCTCTACCGAGAGAAATGTGAGATTTACATAGACCATAAAAGTCTAAAGTATATTTTCACATAGAAGGATCTGAACATGCGTCAAAGAAGATGGATTGAACTAATAAAAGATTATGATTGCGAGATCTTTTATCATCCGGGTAAAGCTAATGTGGATGCAGACGCATTGAGTGGGAAGGAAAGAGAAAAGTTGATGATGTTAACTGATAAGGATGAGCTTATTTCAGCAATGGCAAAACTAGAGCCTGAAATCAAATTTCCAGAAGAATCCGAAGAAAAATTGTTTCAATTGGAAGTTATTCCAACTTTGGTGGACAAAGTGAAGACCGCTCAGCTACAGGATGAAGAATGCAAGAAAATAAAGCAAAGTGTAGTTGAGGGTAAAGAAGCGAAGTATCAAGTTGATACTGCGGGAATACTAATATTCGAGGGACAAATTTGGGTTCCAGCAGTTCAGAATATTAAAGAAAAAATTATGACGGAAGCACATAGCTCAAGATATTTAATTCATCCGGGAAGTACGAAAATGTATCAAGATTTGCAGCGTCATTTCTGGTGGCCGCACATGAAAAGAGATGTGGCAGAATGCGTTGCAAAGTTCTTGACATGCATTGAAAAGTTCTTGACATGTTAGAAATTAAAAAGGATTTAAATTAGTTTTTGTCAAACAAGGCTTAAGTATTTTAACTCTTTAAAATTTAAATGGTTTAGCCAAACAAGCCTTATGACTTTTGGGATTTCTAGTTTTTGAAAATCAAATAAAATAAATAATATAAATTAAATAAATAAAATAATAAATATAATATATTTATGTTATATACGCTTATTCTAATAACTCGATGTTACTTATTATGAGTATTAAGTCGATGTCATTGGGTATTATATCATTACGCATACCGCTATCAAAGCTTCATTCTAGTTTTGCTAGTCTAGAGGCAATAGAGAGAACTGAGAGTTGAGAGAGAAATTGGGAGAAGGCTTAGGATTTTCAACAATTCCGAGCAGTAGCACGGATTTACATTAGCGAAAAGGTGTGTTCTATACTCTTATTATGCGTATATGGGTTTTTTATGACATAAACCTTCTAAGTCTGTGAATTCAGTTTGTGGAATTGTGGTTATGTATAACTGTTAATTGTGATTATACATGTTGGTGATGCTAAAGTTTATGTTTAAACCAAAATTGCATGTTAATTTCGGATATCAGTAGACATTTTTTTGATAGTATATGTATTTTTCCATATGTTCATGAAAAATATCAATTTTAGTGGCCAATTCATATGAGAAAGTGTTAATTGAGTTTTGGTTATGCTAGTTTGTTGAGATACGGACATAACATAATTAGAATGGAGTGATTTGGCCAAATAATGAATTTACAGTGATGATTTTTGGGATGAATATCAAAACAATGGAGTTTTATATAAAAAAACATAAAATTTGAGAAATTACTATAGTGTAATTGCTGTTAAGTTGTTCTATATTGATATATAAGTGAGGAAACATGTTGTAATGGTGTTGTATCATTTGTATGTGTTAATTTTACAGTTTGATCTGTGAAATTCGTGTTAGTTGGCTTAAGAAAAGTGTTGTGGCTCTGTTTTGAAAATTGGGTTACAAGTCGCTGCAAGCGCCAAGAACCTTAAGCTAGGCGCGCCATGCCTTCCCTATATAAAACTCGTGTGGCCGCGTGAGTGCCCATTTTCTGACACTGAAGTCTATTTATTCTGCAGACTTTGGTTGTTCATTGTAGCTTAGCTTAAGGTTATGGAATGTGAGAATCATGTAACAACGAGGTTAAATAGAGTCATGTTATGTGGTTTATGAATTCAAAATCTTAAAAAATGATTAGTAAATTGAGAATGCATTATATGGTAATTTAGTATATATAATGAAAGTTAGACAAGTGTTGCGAATTAAAACACTTAGAGTTTCTGAAATGTGAATGGTAATGAACATGTTATGATATGTTAGCATGTCTAATAGGTATTGTGGTTCTAAAATTATGTGTAGGTGATTGTGAGTTTAACTTTATAGCTTACGCTCAAGGCAAGTTTTTCTAACTATATATTTACATTGAGCAAGAGTCTAAACTCTATCTTTTACATTGAGAAAGTTTCTTAATTCTTTATTTTCGTTGAGCTAGTTCCATTATTACATTATGAAGCTCTATTCTTTGATTAAGCAAGCTTTCTATTTCAACTGTTGATTGAATAAATCAATCGTCCTAGTTTATTCGAACTAACTTTAACTCTAATGTTGTTTGAATCCTCATTTTGTTGATTCATTCTAAATTGTTTATAGTTAAGCAAGTTTCTTGAATTCTATTATTGTATAATGAACGCAATTTTTTTTTGAATTCTCGTTTGTATTATTGAACTGTTTTAATCCTTGCATGAATTTAATATCATGATGGGCAAGTTTTTAGTTCCAGCTTGCTATTAGTTATTATACATACAGTAAATTCATTTCCAATGTTATAAGACTCTAACCTTAGCTTATTTATTGTTCAAGCAAAGGTTAACCATTTTAGTCATTTTATTGAATACTTATGCTCTATAGTTATTTCAAGCATGAGTTTGATATGTATAACCAGTTCATTTATGATTCGCAATTGTTTTATGTCATGTTGGTATTAAACCCCTGTTATGATTCTCAAATACTATTAATTCAACTAGTCCTCTAGTTGATGTTCGTTGAACTTCAAATAACCCTTGATAGCTTATCCAAACCAAAATTTCTTTGGTGCGGACTTGTACTCTAAATACTGAGATGAACAACCCTATTATTATTGGGGGTTAACTTATGCGTAGCGTTAAAATATTTGTGCACAATACATTGTATAAAGGGCTGATCCACCTAAGTACGAGGAGTCCTTATAGTCTTATGAGTGTTAAAGTTGGAGTTGAAAGATTACTCACAACTGTGGACATGGTTCATGGTCTTATGACCTTCAGTTATGTTTATTCCATATTTTGGATTTAGTTCTTGATTATCATTGTTAGAGTACTATTCAGTCTTGATGAGCCCATTATAGGCAGATATTATTATTATACTCTTGTTGATTCATTGTTATATTCAGTGAGCAATTGTTTTGCTCACTCTTGCATATTTATAAAATCATTGCAGCTAAAGTGGAGAAGGTAGATGAACCTTCAACTAGCAAAGGTAAGGGAAAATTGTACAAGTGATGCTGATTTGTACTATTATTTATTATAATGATCTTAGACTTTATTTTATTGATGTCATGTAATAATAATATTCCGCATTTGAATGATGTTTTAAGGTTAGATAACCTGGGATGTTTTTGAACTTAATGATGTAACCTTATTTAAGGGAAGGTTTTATGATTCAAATATTATTTTATTTGGGTAGATAGTATGAATGCTTGATTAGTGAGCACCAAATCTTGTGGGAATGAAATACCTAGTTTTGGGGGTGTCACAGGTTGGTATCAAAGCTTTAAGTTATGAACCTTAGGTGGGGAAAAGCCTTAGGAATTAACCTTTGAAAAGATAGTGATGATAAACTCTTATCGAGTTTTAGTAAAGAGAAAGTTATAAAACACTTATGTGCTTATGTGATTACAATTTATGTGCTCGTGAGTGTCGAGTAGTAATGATTAGTAATTACAACTTAAACTTTGGTTAACAGGATGGCTAATGTAGGAGGATCCAGTCAGGTTAGAGAGGAGGAGCCTCAAGATATTCAGGTAGTTTGGGAACAACTATCGCCACGAAATGAAATGGCCTCGCTTCCACAAGAATGAAAGGAAAAAGGGTACCTAATGAGGATGATGAGATAGAGATAGACGAGGAGGATCCTATGGAGCTGGCACAGTCGGATGAGGAGGATGTGTGACAACCCGATATTTTCTATATAAATAAATCTTAAATTTTGCGTATAAATTTTTTTTTTTATTTTTAAGGATGAGGATTTGTACAAGATTATGTGTATATGTATTTATGTGGTAAATAAAAATATATTTATTACATGAATATTTACAAGTAAATTTATTTTAGAATTTTTGATTATTATAAAGTATATTCTTATAATAATTAATTTTAAGATAAAAATGTTTTTATTAATTATTTTCCATGAATATATAATAATATATTATTTAAATAATATATGAAGTGATTTTTAGATTAAATATAATAATTATTTTATTATATGAATTTTTGTACGATTATTAAGTTAATTATTTTACCTTAATTGTTAAGGTTAAGTATGAAAGAATAATCGATATGGAATCCAAACCCTAATTTTGGATTATTGTCAAGGTATGAGAATAATAATATAATATTACATATATTTTGATTTTTCAGTGCTATGAATATGTACGGTATGTCCGTATTGTTAATGGTTGGTCAATTACGGTGTATTTTGACCCAAACCCTGATAATAATGTTAAACCCTAATTTGAGATCCAAATTAGAGTGTGAGATTATTTTATAAGTATGTAATATTAATTATGTCGTGTATTAAATGTATTAATTAGGTAAACCCTAATTAAAATTCCTCGAAACCATAATATTTAGAAAATCCTAATTTCCAATATTAGAAACCCTAATCCTAAAAACCTAAACCGAGGTAATGATCACCAAGAGTTGTGTTACAGTGATTAATATCACGTGTGATAGACTTTAATTGCTAATTAAAATAAACGTAATTAGTAAATTCAAACCCTAAAACCTAGAACCCTAATTTAATTTCTAGAAACCCTAATTGTATTTCTAGAAACCGTAATTATCGATATTTTAAACCCTAATTGCTTTATTAGCAAAGTTCATTATGATTAAGGGTAATAAACCCTAATGTTCATGTAATTACAAACTTAGTTTAATTAACAAATTTATTTTTCAAAATTTTAGAAACTAAAAGTATTTAATTTTTAGTTATTTAATTTTATTTATTTAATTTTTGTGTGCAAACCCTAAATTGGAAATCCTAGATTTTTGTTTACTTATAAAACCCAAATTGGCTCAAACCCTAAACACTAAAATGTCTAAACCCTAAACCCTAAGGCCATTTTTTCTAGAAATTTAAGGAAATGACAAAATGTCCTCTTATATAATTAAAGCTACAATCTAGGTTTTGACATTAGGGGTGGTGGTTCACCAAATCAACAACTCCCAACAACTTCATCGACTCTAAGATGACAAAGAATAAGCCCTAATCACCAATACATGCATATTATTTGTCTATATATAGATCAAGGAGAGAGAAAGTGGAGTTGGTTACTAAAATTGCACAACATTCATACTAACACTCTCAAGTCCCAAACCCAAAATTTGTTGATAATATCGGACCCATTATCAAGCCCCACGAAATCCAACAACAAATCAATAGCCGTAAATCAAGAATTGAGCATAAAAGGTACAAAACCCTACTCAAAAATCATCCAATTTTCTATTGTTAGATGTTATGTTTGAGTGTTAGAATATGTCAGATTTAGTCTCTAGTGATGATCCGGGTTTACATGAAGAACATGAAGAACACCTATATATGATTTCGGCTTACGTCAAGCATAGTGGTCTTTAACATGACGTAAAATAAATTATTTTCCTAAATTAATTAATAATTATAGAAAATTAGTTTTAAATTATTAAAATACAAAATAAATTATTAAAAATTATTTTAATATCCTAAAATTATATTTTAATTATTTTAAATATATTTCATAAATATTTAATATTTTTTGAATATCAAAAGTAATTAATTTATTTAATGATTATATTAAATAAATTATTTAAAAATGATTTTAATTCATGAAAAATCATTTAAAATTATATTATGATATAAGAAAAACATTTTAAGTTATTTTAATAACTTTTAATATTATTTGATAATTTTCATTAATAAATTAATATTAATGATAATTAAGTTATTTATTAAATGAATTAAATAAATGAATTAAAAATGATTCTATTATATTAAAAATCATTTTAAATAATAAGAAGGTATTTAAAATATTTTAAGTTATAAAATATAACTTTTAATATTTAAAGGTAAATTTCATTAATTAATTATGATTAATGATAATAAAGTTATTTAATAAGTATATTAAATAATTTAGTTTAAAAATGATTTTATTATTATAATAATCATTTTAAATAAAAATAAAGTGTTTAAAGATATTTTAAGTTATAAAATATAACTTTTACTATTTAAAGGATAATTTCTTTAATAATTTAATATTAATGATTATTAAATTATTATAAATGATATTAAATTTATTTAATAATTATATTAAATAAATAGTTTAAAATGGTTTTATTTATTTAAAAATCATTTAAAAAGGATATAAATGGATTAAAAATATTTTAAGTTATAATTAATGACTTTTAATATTTAAATAATAGTTCATTAATATTTAAATATTAATGGTAATTATTTAATAATGATTTTAAATATTTTAAAAATCATTTAAGGCTATTATAAATACTTTAAAAATATTTTGAGTTATTATACATAACTTTAATATTTTGGCAATGGTTTTATTAATAGTTTAATACTAATTAAATATTAATGATAATAGAATTGTTTAATATTTAAATCATTTAATAATGATTCGATATTTCAAAAATTATGATAAATGATAATAATTATTTCATAATTATTATATGGCCATGAAAAAATAGTGTGACTAATGTTTAAGTTATCCAAATGGATATTGAACTACGGTTTAGAGTCTTAGACTGATAATTATCCGAAAAAGTCAGCTTGTGAGACCGGCGTATGTTTCGTAAATTGATCCTGACTTAGATAATTTAATCGGATATGTGTTTATTTGTGATTCAATGGTCATTAAAGTTGTGTGGCAATGTGATTAGAATGTGTTGATCGCAAATAGGCGTGTTATGTGTTACATTATGATATACTAATCAAGAAAATGATCCGATTAATGATAAAGTGATTTCATAAAAGATAAACTAAGTTATGAATTGTAAGCAAATAAGATCGTGCAAAAAGTATCCTAACTTTGCATTTTCTTTATGCAATGGACAAGTGTAAGAATGTTTCAAAGTTATATTATTATACAGATTGTTAAACTTATATTATATAAGCCCATTGATTATCAACATGCTAGTATATGATAATTCGGATAAATATATTATGTTCGTTAAATTTCTATAAATGATTATACAAGTGTCCCCACTTGGACAATCATTGTCTTTCATCGCATGTTGATACACATTTGATATACATATATGTTGAATTATATAAGACCTTTGTTATTAAAACTCGACAGATATGAACATCCCGATAATGGGAAAATTTTATGCGCCCAAGGCGGACAGAGCGAACTATAACATCGTTCATGTAAATGTAGTATTGATCAATACAGGGTACAACAGGGCCGATCACCCTCCGTGCTGTAAAGTCATGACGGTTTATGATGAATCTCTGCTTAAACCTTTTCGAAAATGAAAAACAATGTTCATGGTATGTCACAGAAACCCCATATACAGTCAATACGTAGTTTCAAAAGTTTGAAAGAGGGTTGTTATGAATTATTATTGGTACAGATTACTTCACAACTACTGACTAGTTGTAGAAGAATATTATTAAGAAAATATTTAAATTCTTTCAGCCTATATATATATATATATAATACTTGCTGGGCACTCAAATGCTCATCCTTGCTTAATTTAAATGTTTTCAGCTAAGTGTGAAGGACCAGAAAGTTCAGGCCGAGGCAAAGGAAAAGGAAAGCTAACCAAATAAGAATTGTGGCAGTATTTGTAATAGTTTTATAAGACTATGAAGACTATGATATATATATATATATATATTATGACATGTAATGAATGTTTAAAGGTTACGTACTTGGGAGAAAGACTCTGATGTATATGTAAACTTAAGTTAAGTTTTATATTATTGTTATTATTATTAGTATTATTCCGCTCATAGAAATGGTATCGTGAAGTACCGAGTTCGGGTTTCAAGTTTCCGGATTTGGGGACCTCACAGAATGGTATCAGAGTTATAGGTTTAGAAACCTTAGGTGGGTTAGACCTTAGGCTATAACCTTAGAACAGAGGGAAACGTTGAAAATATAAATAACTCATATAGAGTTTAAAAAGAGATGAATTGAATAAATTCATCGTCAAACAAAATAAAAGATAATTCATACAAAACTATTATTCGACTATGTGTATATAAAATATGCTAATCAGTGATAATTGTCGTGTGTAGATGTCGTGAAAAAGGATTAGGATATCCACGGATTGTAAAGAAGGAGCTACTATCGAAGCCAATAGCGGAAATAGAAGCTCACAATGAAACCAGCTCGGATGAGGTGGTCATCATAGAAAACATAGTACCAGATCCGAAAATAGTGGATCTGACAGATAGTGATTCAGACCCTAAAGCTGAAGTTGATCAAGCATCAATGGAGATGCAAGAATTGAGGAACAAGGTTTCTTCTCTAGAGGGGTTGTGGAAGATGTAAAACCGCTAATACCAATCAATTGCGCCAAGCGTTAATAGAAACAATGGAAGAGCGAGGATAAGCTTAAACTCAAAATCAATCGATGGGAGCCTCAAGCAACACTTCGTGCAACTCTCAGAGATAAGGGAAAAGGAAGGTAGAAGACCATGATTTAGGAAAACCGGGAAGAAGAAATGGAAAAGAATATGTTATCTTTATTATGCTATGAAGGACATATTACTCAGACATCATCTGACTATAAACGGGGAGCATGTTTTGTTTGTGGAAAAGAAGATCATCATGCAAGAAGCTGTCCAAGAAAGAAGACTTAGTGAATAGGTAGTATAGGTTAGGTTGTGTAGTATGTTTAATATAATATGTGTGTGTAATGCAGTATTATAAAACTTTTGTGCAAGTAGTGATGTAAATCCTGACTTTTGTAGTCACAATGGGATGACTGATGTTTAAAGCACTATGTGCTGTGATATGTAAAATATTTTGAAAGCAATGAATGAATATGAATCAAAGCTTGAGTTATGAAACAAGTTTAATAAGTTTAAACTTATATGATAAGGTTTAGAATGTAAGTTAATTTATGGTTTTTATTTAACCGATAATGCCGCCAAGACGCCAAACTCGAAATCGTAGGGCGAGGAGTCTCACAACAACGTTGAAGGACAACAACAAGCGGACCAATCAATGCGTGATTCATGAATATGGTAGCTCAAAGCATGCAACAAGGAAACCAAATTTTGATAATCACTTGGCGAATTTTAAAGATTTTAAGGTCGTAGGACCACCAGAATTCAAAGGTACAACTGACCCTGTAGAGAAGCCCAAACTTGGGTTAAAGAAATCGAGAAGGCGTTTATAATAGCTAGGGTAGCTGAGGGGCAAAGACCTCTTTTGCCACCTACATGATGAAGGGTGAGGCAAATTTACGGTGCCTGGCGAATCGGATGAGAAGGTGGAGCAGGTGTGGTAACATGGGATAGATTTAAGACTTTATTTTTTGAGAATTATTTTTCAAATTTAAGACGCAGAGCTAGAATGGAGGTAAAATTTCCGGAGTTGAAGCAAGGGGATATGCTCTATGCTTGTGATATGCCATGAAATTTAATGAGTTAGCTAGGTTTGCTCCGCATCAAGTCGATACGGAGGCTAGGAAGGCGAGGAGATTTGAGCTGGGATTAAAACCTTGGCTCTATAACAAGGTGGCAGTGTTGCAGATCCCAACATTTGCAGCACTCATGGAGAAGGCGATAATTGCAGAGGAGGGAAGTGAGGCTATGAGCCTCTACAATAAGGAGAAGAAAAACAAGAGCAAGGTCGAGGGAGCTGAGAAGGTGAGAATTAATAGTGGAAGCAGGAGTGCTGATGGAAAAAGAAAGGGAAACTACTTTGGAAACGTGCAGGTGAAGCAAGAGGGAGTGAAAAAGCAGGCAGTTCAGTGCAAGACATGTGGAAAGAACCACTTTGGGGAGTGTTTAAAGGGGAAATTTGTGTGTTATAAGTGCGGGCAGGAGGGTCACATCTCTCCCAACTGCCCAAATCCTAGAATGAACAGTGGTTGTTTTATTTGTGGATCATTGGAGCACAGGGTGAAGGATTGTCCAAACAGGAGGGTAGAGGCAGGTAGTGTGAATACTGGTAAGAATAGTGGGACATTAGCAATCGCAGGACCGACGTCATCGAACAAACCAACAAAGTCAACATCAAGAGTCTTCAACATGACGGCTCAAGACACGCGGTGGCAAATGCAATGCGCCTGTGTAATATTCAATAACTTTTATTTGCGTAATTAGAATTTTTCTATTTATAGTAAATTATTTTATAAAGAAATTTTGAGGAGAAATTTGAGTTCTTTTAGAAATCAAATTTCCGCTTAATCGTAAAGACAAGTTTAATGTGATTAATTAAAGATCGGTTCGATTAAAGTTAATCGAGATCTATTTGAGAAGATCGTGTATGCTATGAACCCGCTTATGTGTAGGTTTTAAGTGGTGATTCCGGGACTAATCTTTATAAGGGAGGGTGAATGTGACAACCCGATATTTTCTATATAAATAAATCTTAAATTTTATGTATAAATTTTTTTTTTATTATTTTTAAGGATGAGGATTTGTACAAGATTACGTATATATGTATTTATGTGGTAAATACAAATATATTTATTACATGAATATTTACAAGTAAATTTATTTTAGAATTTTGATTATTATAAAGTATATTCTTATAATAATTAATTTTAAGATAAAAATGTTTTTATTAATTATTTTCCATGAATATATAATAATATATTATTTAAATAATATATGAAGTGATTTTTAGATTAAATATAATAATTATTTTATTATATGAATTTTTGTACAGATTATTAAGTTAATTATTTTACCTTAATTGTTAAGGTTAAGTATGAAAGAATAATCAGATATGGAATCCAAACCCTAATTTTGGATTATTGTCAAGGTATGAGAATAATAATATAATATTACATATATTTTGATTTTTCAGTGCTATGAATATGTACGGTATGTCCGTATTGCTAATGGTTGGTCAATTACGGTGTATTTTGACCCAAACCCTGATAATAATGTTAAACCCTAATTTGAGATCCAAATTAGAGTGTGAGATTATTTTATAAGTATGTAATATTAATTATGTCGTGTATTAAATGTATTAATTAGGTAAACCCTAATTAAAATTCTGGAAACCATAATATTTAGAAAATCCTAATTTCCAATATTAGAAACCCTAATCTGGAAAACCTAAACTGAGGTATGATCTGTCAAGAGTTGTGTTACAGTGATTAATATCACGTGTGATAGACTTTAATTGCTAATTAAAATAAACGTAATTAGTAAATTCAAACCCTAAAACCTAGAACCTTAATTTAATTTCTAGAAACCCTAATTGTATTTCTAGAAACCGTAATTATCGATATTTTAAACCCTAATTGCTTTATTAGCAAAGTTCATTATGATTAAGGGTAATAAACCCTAATGTTCATGTAATTACAAACTTAGTTTAATTAACAAATTTATTTTTCAAAATTTTAGAAACTAAAAGTATTTAATTTTTAGTTATTTAATTTTATTTATTTAATTTTTGTGTGCAAACCCTAAATTGGAAATCCTAGATTTTTGTTTACTTATAAAACCCAAATTGGCTCAAACCCTAAACACTAAAATGTCTAAACCCTAAACCCTAAGGCCATTTTTCTAGAAATTTAAGGAAATGACAAAAATGTCCCTCTTATATAATTAAAGCTACAATCTAGGTTTTGACATTAGGGGTGGTGGTTCACCAAATCAACAACTCCCAACAACTTCATCGACTTTAAGATGATGACAAAGAATAAGCCCTAATCACCAATACATGCATATTATTTGTCTATATATAGATTGAAGGAGAGAGAAAGTGGAGTTGGTTACTAAAAATTGCACAACATTCATACTAACACTCTCAAGTCCCAAACCCCCGAAATTTGTTGATAATATCAGACCCATTATCAAGCCCCACGAAATCCAACAACAAATCAATAGCCAGAAATCAAGAATTGAGCATAAAAGGTACAAAACCCTACTCAAAAATCTGTCCAATTTTCGGTTGTTAGATGTTATGTTTGAGTGTTAGAATATGTTGTATTTAGTCTCTAGTGATGATCTGGGTTTACATGAAGAGCATGAAGAACACCTATAGCGACGGTTCTGTCGCTATAGGTGATCTTTAGCGACAGAAAATAAATTATTTTCCGGAAATTAATTAATAATTATAGAAAATTAGTTTTAAATTATTAAAAATACAAAATAAATTATTAAAAATTATTTTAATATCCAAAAATTATATTTTAATTATTTTAAATATATTTCATAAATATTTAATATTTTTGGAATATCAAAAGTAATTAATTTATTTAATGATTATATTAAATAAATTATTTAAAAATGATTTTAATTCATGAAAAATCATTTAAAATTATATTATGATATAAGAAAAACATTTTAAGTTATTTTAATAACTTTTAATATTATTTGATAATTTTCATTAATAAATTAATATTAATGATAATTAAGTTATTTATTAAATGAATTAAATAAATGAATTAAAATGATTTTATTATATTAAAAATCATTTTAAATAATAAGAAGGTATTTAAAAATATTTTAAGTTATAAAATATAACTTTTAATATTTAAAGGTAAATTTCATTAATTAATTATGATTAATGATAATAAAGTTATTTAATAAGTATATTAAATAATTTAGTTTAAAAATGATTTTATTATTATAATAATTATTTTAAATAAAAATAAAGTGTTTAAAGATATTTTAAGTTATAAAATATAACTTTTACTATTTAAAGGATAATTTCTTTAATAATTTAATATTAATGATTATTAAATTATTATAAATGATATTAAATTTATTTAATAATTATATTAAATAAATAGTTTAAAATGATTTTATTTATTTAAAATTATTTAAAAAGGATATAAATGGATTAAAAATATTTTAAGTTATAATTAATGACTTTTAATATTTAAATAATAGTTCATTAATATTTAAATATTAATGGTAATTATTTAATAATGATTTTAAATATTTTAAAAATCATTTAAGGGTATTATAAATACTTTAAAAATATTTTGAGTTATTATACATAACTTTAATATTTTGGCAATGGTTTCATTAATAGTTTAATACTAATTAAATATTAATGATAATAGAATTGTTTAATATTTAAATCATTTAATAATGATTCGATATTTCAAAAATTATGATAAATGATAATAATTATTTCATAATTATTATAAGGCCATGAAAAAATAATGTGACTAATGTTTAAGTTATCCAAATGGATATTGAACTACTGGGTTTAGAGTCTTAGACTCGATAATTACTTGAAAAAAAAGTTTCGAGAAGGCATTTTAGAAATTGATCCCGACTTAGATAATTTAGAAATTGATCCTAACTTAGATAATTTAATCGATATGTGTTTATTTGTGATTCAATGGTTGTTAAAGTTGTGTGGCAATGTGATTATTATGAATGTGCTGACTGCAATAGGCAGTGTTATGTGTTACGTTATGATATACTAATCAGTAAAATGATCTGATTAATGATAGGTGATTTCATAAAAGATAAACTAAGTTACAGATTGTAAGCGTAAGCAGATCAGGCAAGTATCCTAACTTTGCATTTTCTTTATGCAATGGACAAGTGTAAGAATGTTTCAAAGTTATATTATTATACAGATTGTTAAACTTATATTATATAAGCCCATTGATTATCAACATGCTAGTATATGATAATTCGGATAAATATATTATGTTCGTTAAATTTCTATAAATGATTATACAAGTGTCCCCACTTGGACAATCATTGTCTTTCATCGCATGTTGATACACATTTGATATACATATATGTTGAATTATATAAGACCTTTGTTATGAAAACCCGACAGATATGAACATCCCGATAATGGGAAAATTTTATGCTACTTGGTAGACAGAAGAATGAGCTAACGATAACATCGCTCATGTAAATGTAGTATTGATCAATACAGGTACAACAGTATCGATCACCCTCCGTGCTCAGAAGTCATGACAGTTCTGAGATGAATCTCTGCTTAAACCTTTTCAAAATGAAAAACAATGTTCATGGTATGTCACGAAACCCCATATACAAATAATACGTAGTTTCAAAAGTTTGAAAGAGGGTTGTTATGAATTATTATTGGTACAGACATTTCTTCACAACTCTTGACTAGTTGTAGAAGAATATTATTAAGAAAATATTTAAATTCTTTCAAATTTATATATATATATAATACTTGCTGGGCACTCAAATGCTCATCCTTGCTTAATTTAAATGTTTTCAGCTAAGTGTGAAGGACTGTAAAGTTCGGTAGAGGCAAAGGAAAAGGAAAGCTAACCAAATAAGAATTGTGGCAGTATTTGTAATAGTTTTATAAGACTATGAAGACTATGATATATATATATATATATATATATATATTATGACATGTAATGAATGTTTAAAGGTTACGTACTTGGGAGAAAGACTCTGATGTATATGTAAACTTAAGTTAAGTTTTATATTATTGTTATTATTATTAGTATTATTCCGCTCATAGAAATGGTATCGTGAAGTACCGAGTTCGGGTTTCAAGTATCCGGATTTGGGGACCTCACAGGATGAGTAGGAAGAGCTTCCACTTAATTCGATAGCTGCTCGTATGTATGACGAGGTATATGATCGCAACGTTGAACTTCAAGATACCGTCGAGGAGTTGCAAGAGATAGTAGCTGAACAATAGACCTCGATGGCACAGAAAGATGACGAGATCCAGGATCGAGTAGAACGACTAAACAACGTTGAAGAGAAGCTGATCCACACAGAAGGAAAGAATGAGTGAATGATGGAGAAGATTGCAGAACTGGAGAATAAGCTGAAAGAAGAATCTACAAAAAGGGTAAGAGCCGAAGACGCGTACAGTGAAGCTTATCAACGAGCGGGAATAACAGAGAGGGATGCACAAGCAAAGAGGAGAAAGATGGAAGAAATGAACAACGTATTCAACATCGTGGTTAATCGAGCTCAAGATCGAGTCATGGGTTATCTGATTCAGTTCGAGAGGCTACCATCATACGTATTGGATCACCGAACAATGTTCTGAATTATGGAGGAAGAGCGTCGTAAGGCTACGCAGTATCTTAGTAGGACATTGTAGAGATTGTAATTGATAGGTGATTTTGAAAATAAATGAAATGCAAATCCTGGGTATGATATAACCAATGGGATAGATGATGATGATGTTAACCTGCAACTGTTATAGTTCAGGAAAGTAATGTAAATAGCAGTGATGTTATTATTTTGATATTTTTTTTTATGAATGAATAAAAGTTATTATTTTATTCAAAGTAATAAGTGTGGTGTGATAAACTTTTATGATGTGCAATTTAAGTATAGAATACTTAAAAGGTTGAATAAAAGCTAATAGGTGTATTTTAACAGAAAATGGCTTCAAGACGTCAACCACCACGACGGAGAACCACTGAGGAAAACAAAACAACAATGTAGAAGGAAACCCTGTTCAACAGCTAGTGACGTTACTGACGGGTGCTTTACAGAATCAACCTTAGAATCAAGATACTATGTTTAAGAATTTCAAGGCGGTTGGAACACCTGAATTCCGTGGGTCCATGAATCCAGTCGAGGCATAGACTTGGATCATGTAAATCGAGAAGGTTTTTGATGTTGCTAGGGTAGAGGATAACCAGAAGATTGCTTTTGCAACATTTATGTTGAAAGTAGAGGCTAGTTATTGGTGGCAGGCCAACAAAACTCGGGAAGGACCGGGAGTGATGACCTGGGGTAGGTTTAAGGAGCTATTTTTCGAGACCTATTTTCTAGAAAGCTCAAAGAGTGAGTTAGAGGTTTAGATTTTGGAGCTAAAGTTGGGAACAATGTTGGTGTCTGAGTATGTCTCAAAATTCAACGAGTTGGCGAGGTTTGCGCCATATCAAGTTAAAGCATGCATTTAACGCAAGGTGAAAAGGTTCGACGGTGGACCTGAAACTGGTTGTACAAAGAGGGTTTCCTGCTCCAATTGAAGACATTTGCAGCAGTGATGGAGAAGGCGATTCTCGCTGAAAGTGTAGGCGAGATAGTAACAAAACATAACCAAGAGCAGAGGAAGAAAAAAAGTGAAAGTGAAGCTAAGAGTGGTGGTAGTAACGGCGGAAATGACAACAATTTGAAGAGGAAGTGGAATGGGAATGGGGGAGCTGGGAATCAGCAAAGAAACCAGCAAAATAAGAAGTTCAAAGCATGTGCTACGTGCGAAAATACAAGGGAGTATGTTTGCTGAGGAAACGAATATGCTTCAATTGTGGCCAGGAGGGTCACATCGCCCCAAATTGTACTCAAGCTAAGAAGAATGTGTGCTTCACGTGCAGATCCAAGGATCACTTTGCTCGTGAATGCCCTAAGAAGTGATCTGGTGAGACAAATGGGAGAAATGGAAATGCTAGTGGAGGAGCATTGGCTATTGTTGGACCAACATCAATAAACAAGCCCACAGCCAGAACTTTCAACATGACGGTGCAGCAGGTGGTGAAATCAAAAGATGTCGTGTCAGGTATTATCCCAATCAATGATATAAATGCATATGTATTATTTGATTCGGGTGCTACTTTCTTGTTTATATCTGATGAATTTGCTAAGAGGTTAGAAATACCTTGTGATGAGTTACAAATCCCTTTAAACATAGAAATTGCGAATAAGGAAGTGATTCCTGTTAGGTTTGTATACAAGAACTGTAGGGTGAATATTAAGGGGAATGTTATGAAAGTAGATTTAGTCCTGATAAAGCTCGGAGAGTTTGATGTTATTTTGGGCATGGATTGGCTGTTCAATTATGGAGCGATAATTGATTGCCAAAAGAAGTGTGTAAACCTTATGACTCCGTCAAAGGTAGTTTTTTAGGGTAGCAAATCGTCTAGACAAATGAAATGTCTAACGATGATGCATGCCAAAAAGTTATTGAGTCATGGCTGTGTAGGGTATTTAGCTTACATAGTCGATACTCAAAAGGAGAAGGGTGTGAAATTGGAGGAAATACCAGTAGTTAGGGAGTTTGTGGACGTGTTTCCGAAGGATTTGCCAGGACTTCCACCTGACCGTGAAATCGAGTTTGTGATCGACTTAGCGCCAGGAACTGCTCCGATATCGAAGGCCCCGTACAGAATGGCTCTGGTAGAAATGAAAGAACTAATGGTACAACTGCAAGAACTGCTAGACAAAAAGTATATTTAGCCAAGTGTGTCACCGTGGGGAGCACCGATGTTATTCGTGAAGAAGAAGAATGGGTCAATGCGTCTTTGCATTGATTATAGGGAATTGAACAAAGTCACTATTAAGAATAAGTATTCGTTGCCAAGAATAGATGACTTGTTTGATCAATTGAAGGGTGCTATATATTTTTCGAAAATAGATTTGAGAAGTGGGTATCACCAATTGAAAGTAAGGAAGGAGGATGTACCAAGACAAAGATTCAACTCTTGCATTTTATATTACGAATTTTTAGTGATGTCATTTGGGTTGATAAACGCCCCTGTAACATTCATGGATTTGATGAACAAGGTGTTTAAACCATTCTTGGAAAAATTTGTGGTGGTATTTATCGATGATATTCTGGTGTACTCTAAAACTCAAGAGGATCACGTGGAACACTTACGTCTGACGCTAGAGACACTAAGAAAAGAAAAGTTATACACGAAATTCTCTAAATATGAATTTTGGCTGGAACGTGTACAATTTCTTGGGCATGTAATTGATAAGGATGGGATTTCCGTAGATCCATCAAAACTTGAAGCCGTGATAAATTGGGAACTACTAAGAACTCCATCAGAAGTGAGAAATTTCTTGGGATTGGCAGGCTATTATAGACGGTTTATCCAGGATTTTCCCAAGGTTGCCACTCCATTGATAAATTTGACAAGAAAATCTATAAAATTTGTTTGGACGGAAAAGTGTGAGGAAAGTTTTCAAGAATTGAAGAAGAAGTTAAGTGTGGCACCTGTGTTGTCATTACCAGATAATACAGAAAATTTCGTACTGTATAGTGATGCGTCACATAAAGGATTGTGTTGTGTCCTTATGAAAAATGGCAAGGTTATTGTGTATGCATCAAGGCAACTGAAAGACTACGAGAAAGGGTATCTGACTCATGATTTAGACTTGGCGGCGGTTGTGTTCGCATTGAAGATATGGAGACACTATCTCTACCGAGAGAAATGTGAGATTTACACAGACCATAAAAGTCTAAAGTATATTTTCACATAGAAGGATCTGAACATGCGTCAAAGAAGATGGATTGAACTAATAAAAGATTATGATTGCGAGATCTTTTATCATCCGGGTAAAGCTAATGTGGATGCAGACGCATTGAGTAGGAAGGGAAGAGAAAAGTTAATGATGTTAACTGATAAGGATGAGCTTATTTCAGCAATGGCAAAACTAGAGCTGGAAATCAAATTTCCAGAAGAATCCGAAGAAAAATTGTTTCAATTGGAAGTTATTCCAACTTTGGTGGACAAAGTGAAGACCGCTCAGCTACAGGATGAAGAATGCAAGAAAATAAAGCAAAGTGTAGTTGAGGGTAAAGAAGCGAAGTATCAAGTTGATACTGCGGGAATACTAAGATTCGAGGGACAAATTTGGGTTCCAGCAGTTCAGAATATGAAAGAAAAAATTATGACGGAAGCACATAGCTCAAGATATTTAATTCATCCGGGAAGTATGAAAATGTATCAAGATTTGCAGCGTCATTTCTGGTGGCCGCACATGAAAAGAGATGTGGCAGAATGCGTTGCAAAGTTCTTGACATGCACTGAAAAGTTCTTGACATGTTAGAAATTAAAAAGGATTTAAATTAGTTTTTCTCAAACAAGACTTAAGTATTTTAACTCTTTAAAATTTAAATGGTTTAGCCAAACAAGCCTTATGACTTTTGGGATTTCTAGTTTTTGAAAATCAAATAAAATAAATAATATAAATTAAATAAATAAAATAATAAATATAATATATTTATGTTATATACGTTTATTCTAGTAACTGATGTTACTTATTATGAGTATTAAGCTGATGTCAGTTGGGTATTATATCATTACGCATACTGGCTATCAAAGCTTCATTCTAGTTTTGCTAGTCTAGAGGCAATAGAGAGAACTGAGAGTTGAGAGAGAAATTGGGAGAAGGCTTAGGATTTTCAACAATTCCAGTGTGTAGCACGGATTTCTGTTAAGCAGTAAAAGGTGTGTTCTATACTCTTATTATGCGTATATGGGTTTTTTATGACATAAACCTTCTAAGTCTGTGAATTCAGTTTGTGGAATTGTGGTTATGTATAACTGTTAATTGTGATTATACATGTTGGTGATGCTAAAGTTTATGTTTAAACCAAAATTGCATGTTAATTTCGGATATCAGTAGACATTTTTTTGATAGTATATGTATTTTTCCATATGTTCATGAAAAATATCAATTTTAGTGGCCAATTCATATGAGAAAGTGTTAATTGAGTTTTGGTTATGCTAGTTTGTTGAGATACGGACATAACATAATTAGAATGGAGTGATTTGGCCAAATAAAGAATTTACAGTGATGATTTTTGGGATGAATATCAAAAAAATGGAGTTTTATATAAAAAATCATAAAATTTGAGAAATTACTGTAGTGTAATTGCTGTTAAGTTGTTCTATATCGATATATAAGTGAGGAAACATGTTGTAATGGTGTTGTATCATTTGTATGTGTTAATTTTACTGTTTGATGGGTGAAATTCGTGTTAGTTGGCTTAAGAAAAGTGTTGTGGCTCTGTTTTGAAAAACTGGGTTCTGCAAGTCGCGCGGGCGGGCAACCCTTAGGCGCGCTAGCCATGAATTTATTCTTGTGGTATGGCTTCTTCTATATAAAACTCGTGCGGCCGCGTGAGTGCCCATTTTCTGACACTGAAGTCTGTTTATTCTGCAGAATTTGGTTGTTCATTGTAGCTTAGCTTAAGGTTATGGAATGTGAGAATCATGTAACAACGAGGTTAAATAGAGTCATGTTATGTGGTTTATGAATTCAAAATCTTAAAAAATGATTAGTAAATTGAGAATGCGTTATGTGGTAATTTATTATACATAATGAAAGTTAGACAAGTGTTGCGAAGTAAAACACTTAGAGTTTCTGAAATGTGAATGGTAATGAACATGTTATGATATATTAGCATGTCTTATAGGTATTGTGGTTCTAAAATTATGTGTAGGTGATTGTGAGTTTAACTTTATAGCTTACGCTCAAGGCAAGTTTTCTAACTCTATATTTATATTGAGTAAGTCTCTAAACTCTATCTTTTACATTGAGAAAGTTTCTTAATTCTTTATTTTCGTTGAGCTAGTTCCATTATTACATTATGAAGCTTTATTCTTTGATTGAGCAAGCTTTCTATTTCAACTGTTGATTGAATAAATTAATCGTCCTAGTTCATTCGAACTAACTTTAACTCTAATGTTATTTGAATCCTCATTTTGTTTATTCATTCTAAATTGTTTATAGTTAAGCAAGTTTCTTGAATTCTATTATTGTATAATGAACGCAATTTTTTTCCATTTCTATTATTGAACTGTTTTAATCCTTGCATGAATTTAATATCATGATGGGCAAGTTTTTAGTTCCAGCTTGCTATTAGTTATTGTACATACAGTAAATTCATTTCCAATGTTATAAGACTCTAACCTTAGCTTATTTATTGTTCAAGCAAAGGTTAACCATTTTAGTCATTTTATTGAATACTTATGCTCTATAGTTATTTCAAGCGTGAGTTTGATATGTAAAACCAGTTCATTTATGATTCACAATTGTTTTATGTCATGTTGGTATTAAACCCCTGTTATGATTCTCAAACACTATTAATTCAACTAGTCCTCTAGTTGATGTTCGTTGAACTTCAAATTACCGTTGACAGCTTATCCAAACCAAACTTTCTTTGGTGCGGACTTGTACTCTAAATACTGAGATGAACAACCCTATTATTATTAGGGGTTAACTTACGCATAGCGTTAAAATGTTTGTGCACAATAGATTGTACGAAGGGATGATCCCCCTAAGTACGAGGAGCCCTTATAGTCTTATGACTGTTAAAGTTGGAGTTGAAAGATTACTCGCAACTGTGGACATGGTTCATGGTCTTATGACCCTCAGTTATGTTTATTCCATATTTTGGATTCAGTTCCTTATTATCATTGTTAGAGTACTATTCAGTCTTGATGAACCTATTATTGGCAGATATTATTATTATACTCTTGTTGATTCATTGTTATATTCAGTGAGCAATTATTTTGCTCACTCTTGCATATATATAAAATCATTGCAGCTAAAGTGGAGAACGTAGATGAACCTTCAACTAGCAAAGGAAAGGGAAAATTGTACAAGATTTGGTGCTCACTAATCAAGCATTCATACTATTTACCCAAATAAAACTAATTGGACATAGTTTACTAAAATGAGCATAACATTTTCATACGAACTCCAATTGATGCGATTCAAGATGATTCGAAACGAGGACGAATAGGCCTATAACTATTATTCTTTAAGTGTTTCAATTTAAAATCGTTATAAAGGGTCAAAATGGCTATCTTTAGGACTGTTATGTATTTAGAGGCAATCGAAGGGCGTCTGGATGCGCGAATACAATTACAATCCTTTGTGTATTAGTATAACCTAATGAAAAGATGTGATGTTGTTAGTGAGCTACATGTTGGAAATGTAATAGGATGTTGTATCAAGTTGTTAATGTGTATGTGGTGCAATGACATGATCACTTAAGTAGTTGTAATAAAGCTAAATAGTGATGTTCATGAAAAGATGTGATGTTGTTAGTGAGCTATATGAAGCTAATATTAGTGTAACTAATGAGTACTTTCAATATATATGGTATGTGTAGGACGTGTGGTGAATGGGAGTAGTGATTGTTTAACCTACGCTCGAGGAAAGTTCTCTAACTCTACTTTTATAATTGTGCAAGTATCTAAACTCTCTTTGAGCAAGTTTTTCTAACTCCAAGCTTTCTTTGTGCAAGTTTCTTAACCCAAATTATATCGTGCAAGCTCCTAAACCTTATCTCTTGATATTGAGCCAATCTTTAACTTGTAATTTAGCATGCAAATTTCTACATTCTAACACACTGATCTTGAATAAGTTTTGTCATTCAACTTACTATTACTTATGCATGCTTAAGATTTAACTCTAAATAAGGTTTTAACCTTAGCTTAACATTGTTCAAGCAAGGTATGTTACATTATTCAATACTTATGCTCTTAGATTATTCCTAAAGTATGACCTTAGTACACAATGTTGATTATGAATTATTCCATAGCATAATGTTATTACAGTTTTATTCAACTAATCCTTAGTTGATGTTCGTAAACTCTAAATTACCTTGAAACTTATCCAAACCTAACTTACTTTGGTGTGGACTCGTATTCTAAATGCTGTGATGAACAACCCTATTATAGGGGATAACTTACGCATAGCGTTAAAATGTTTATGCACGATACATTGTACGAAGGGCTATTCCCCCTAAGTACGAGGAGTCCTTATAGTCTTATGACTGTTAAAGTTTAAGTTGAAAGAATACTTATAACTATGGTCATAGTTCGTGGTCTTTTGACCCTCAGTTATATATTTCATGTTCTGTTCCTGATTATTATTGATGAAGTACTTTATTCATTTCTATTGAGCTTATTCATTTGGCAGTTGATATGATGTTTATTCATTATTATTCAAGTGAGCTTTGTTAGCTCACTCTTGCATATATACATTCATTGCAGCTAAAGTTGAGAAGGTCGATGAACCTACAACTAGCAAAGGAAAAGGAAAAATGTACAAGTGATGAAGATGTGTAATTTAATGACTTTTATGTTAATAGACTTTAGATTTAATGATGTGATGTAATTATTTTATTTCCGCACTTGATTGATGTTAAGGTTAGACAACCTGAGATATTTTGGATTTATTGATGTAACCTATTTATAGGGAGGATTTATGGTTTAAATGTTATTTTATTTGGGTAGATAGTATGAATGTATGGAAAGTGAACACCAAGTCTTAGGGGAATGAAGTACCCAGACTTGGGGGTATCACAGACCCCAAAATTTATACAATTCAATTATCGACTTCGGTCGTAAATAACACGTCTAACTTTTGATTTTTCATCATTATTCGATGTTAAACTTAATAAAATGCGGAATAATTTAAACTTTTCTATCTTATTACTTTAATTCCGTGAATCAAAACCTTTATCATCTACATGTCTTTGAATTAAGTTATTTTATAATTCGCTTCATCAAAGTTATTATATAGAATCTTACTTTTTAATCTGACAAGCTTTATATATCCGATAACTCAAACTTTACAGTTTATTATTACATAATTATTATGATTTATCAAGTGCATTTCTCAAAACATTTATCTTTACCTACCTTTGAACCATACTTGGTTTATTACTCACCTTATCAAAGTTTAATAAATAAAACTTACATCTAGGTTCAATACCCTTTTATACAACAAACAAAACTTAAACTTTATAACTCAACATCTATTAAACATCATATATTATTTGGAACCCTAAACATGGTTTAAATAATAATAACTCAGCCAAAGTGTATAAATCTTCAAGTATCACATCTGATTCATGTCTTTCAAGTAGCACATAATGTTACCTTGAATCCTTAACCTGCAAAAGTGGTTATTTACAAGGTTGAGCTCGACAGCCCAGTAAATCTAACAATTTTCATGCATCACATAGCACATAATAACATGCTCATCATACATCTCATAAACATTGGACTAATATAACATCTATGCTACAGTTAACATAACAAGTATAAAGATTGAGTTCCTTACTCAATCAGCATTCATTACTCAATCAACGTAGTCATAAATTGACTTTAACATTTCATACTTTTAACATATATATAACACATTATGCTCTTTGTAATAAAGATTTAAAATAGTTAATCATCAAGTTCACATAGCAAATAGGAACTGAAAGACTTTCCTTGATCGTTGTTTACCAATAACAGTTTAATAGCTTACAATTATCTGCACTTCACGTGCCCTAAACAATTATATAATCATACACATCAACTATTAGTCACATGGCAACGCATAGTAGTTTTAATGTAAGCTTTACTCTAGATCTCATAACCCTTCCTATTATCAATACCCAATGTTCAATTTGATTATGTTAACTTTCGACATACATCTCACTATATTTTATACTAGAAGTTCATTCAAGTGTTTAAGTATTTCTAGGAATCATTATTGGTTTTATATTAACCCCATTTCATATCTTATAATATTCATTTCATTTAACTTAAAACATTTTAACGTTCATTAACACTTATCACGACGTTTCGACGTTTATTCGTCACACGCCCGATTTGTCTCTCTTGTGTATGCTTAGTACGCTTATACAACTTATCTAATACATCATTTACCAATGTTAAGCATCATTATATTTACTAACATTTATGTTTTATAACTTAGAAAAATATCTTTTATCATCAGAAGCACTACACTTGCATGCCTGATGCCCTCCGACCTCCGATTGTCCCCGAAAACATAATAGTCCTAAATATAACCATTTGACCCCTGATGACGACCTCAAATTGAAATATGTAAAGAAAAAAGTAGTAGGTCTATTCTTCCTCGTTTCGGATCATCTTGAATCGCCTCAATCGGAGTCCGTATGAAAACGTTACGCCTATTTTACTAAAACAGGTCAAAATAATCACACCTGACACACTTTGGGTGCAGTTGCACCCAATTAAGCATTGGACACAGTGCAGCTGCACCCTAGAGGGAAGCTGCACCCCAAAAGACTTAGGGAACAACATAGCTATACCCGTTAGCAGGGCCAGGTTCTGTAGTTTATTGTTTTCGCGATTTTTGAACATTTTCTCCTTCTAATCTTCATAACTTGAGTTATACACATCCAAATTAGTCCATTTTCGATTCTATGGATTCGTATTTCATAGAAATACAACATACTAGAATTATAAATATTTATAGAAATACTAACTAGCCTAAATCTTGACCCAAATCTCATGGTCATACTAAACTTTCATGTTTAACATGTTTAGCGAATTCATTCACTACGAATTCGTTTCTTAACCAAATTGATTCATTCAACTTGCATTCTTTTCATTTTCCAACGTACTAACAACATCTATTATCAATTTCAGATTATATACATGATCTAACCATCAATTTAAGCTTTAAAATAGACCAAAATATATACACTAAGTTATAAACCAAATTTCTTTTTCTAACACATGTTTTCACGAATTTGATTACATGAAAACATGTTATAAATTACATATAACAAATTATACATACTAATTAACATATATGATCAATCTCTTAATAATCTAACCACATAAATCCAACTTTTCAAAGAAACTCAAAAAGTATAATACTAAAATCACAAAGCTAGATTATTACCTTTGATTAGCTATAAAATTTTAAACAATCTTTTTGTTTCTTCCTTCCATAATTCTCACAAGTTTCTTTCTTTTCTTTCTCTCTTTTCTCTCTATTTTTTTCTCTGTTCTTCTTCCCTTCTATTCTCAGGCTTAGGCCAATTTCTTACGTAAAAAAAATAAAACAGACGCAAGAAACTAAAACGTATAAAACTGTCATAATAATAAATATACTAATTATGTATCATTTATAAAAATATTTATTATATACTTTTTTTAATTCAATAGTTATAAGGCTTTGTTTTGAAAAATACTTTTAAAAATAAAGACTTAATATTCCTTAAGCCTCGTTTGGTAAATCCATTTAAAACTCATTTAATTTACTTTAATAAATCATTTATACTATAATTTATTATCCCACATTAATTACATGGATTTCCATATCCAATCTTAATAAAATAAACTAAACTAATTACCACAAAATTATAATTTTACTTATTGAATTAACATATCACTTTAATTACTAAATTAAATTAAAGCAACATTCTAGCAAACCATATAATCCTTAACAACTCTCTAATTTAGTTATTAAGTTAAATTAGAGTATTATCTTACAAATTTAATTCATCACTCTTTTCTCTTAATTAAGTTAATTTCTATAACTCATGGAATATTTACTTATTAATAAATAATCCAACAAATATCTACTAAACAACAAACACATCAATTAAAAATATTTATTTAATTCAATAAATATTTGAAATTACAAATAAAATTCTAGATTGTTACAACGTATATATCACACACACTAATATCTGATATAAGACTCCTCTTATAAAGATATCAGTTAACTTATTTTAATATATGATGATAAAGCATATACTTTATAATCAATCTTATTTATTTATTAATAAAAGAATTATTTATTAAAGGCATTTATTATCTACATGGTGTTGTTTTAATAATATGTGATAAACTCATAGTTTTAAGCAGTGCTTTTAGAATCATAATGAGATCATGCTAATGAGATTTAAATTCTTAGATAGCTTCAAACTAAAATGTTCTCAATTGATGGATTACTAAAAAGGGGATTAGTGAATCCGAATAGATTGATATATACGTTGTTTGCTGATTTTATGAGAATGATTGATCTCATGATCATTTGTGTGGCGACACTAAAGCAAGTATGTAGGTGCTTATTGGAGAATAAGTTCACTAAACGTGGCTCGCTAAGGAATACCTAATGGAGTTTTACTTTCCTATCAATAGGAATTCCTGTAATGATAGTAGTACAAGTAATCATTAGACTTGAGATCATCATAGTATCTTGTATATAATGATTTATACTTTGACTTATTCCTTAAGACCCTAAGGGTATATCAAAGGGTATGCTTGGTTGTAATAAGTTATATATGCAGATAATGTATGATCAATAAAGAATCTACCACTTTTAGTAAAAGAAGTGAAATATCCTATGTGATTCGATAAATGGCAACCCAAGAATCCGTGGCCAAGGTGAAATGAAATTATAAAGTAGTTAATAATTTTCATTTATTCAGAGTTGTGCATTTGAGAATCGAAATACATATAATGAAATAAAATAGGACTTGACAGTAATTCTATGTCTTATATTTAATTGGGACATTGTATGGTGGAAGGATTGTGTTAGTTCCCAGTAGGCACAATAGATCTAGAAGGGGGGGTTGAATAGATCCTTTTTCGTTTTAAATGTTTTTCACATTTATTTTGTATTGCTAATGACTTAGCATATGACAACCATAAGAATCTTTTCAAGCACAGCGGAATAAGTAAAATATCCCCTTCATTGAAATAATCATGATTATACATACATTGTTTGTAGAGTTAGTTCAGTTGTAAGTAGTTAATACATACATATAAATTATAGCAGTTAGATACATAATGTAAATGACACAAGGGATTTTAAGTGGTTCAGAGACTCAAGCTCCTAATCCACTCTTCTACTTTCAACTGACAGGATTTCCACTAAGGAAGGGTAGCACCCTGAATCATTAAGATTCATTTAAGGCCAGCAGCCTTGGAACTTTAGTTCACTAATAACTCTTCAAGCCCAGTAGGCTTAGAACTCCTCTAGTTCCCTAGGAACTTTTTAAGTCCAGCAGGCTTGAAACTTCATTTAGTCCCTCTAGACAAGGATCCCTCAGGCCCTGGCTACTTGTTGTAGTAGTTGTTGTTGTTGGTTCTGAGCTGCTAAGACGTCTTTAAGCTTGAACATATTTTATGCTTAGCAGCTTGGTATGGTCCTCTTTACATTCTGCTTTGAGTCTGGACCATATCTTATCTAGTGCAGCTGATCTTCACTCTTTTCTGCTCATCTTCATCTGATGTTAGCTGTGCACCATCACCATTTGGATTTTCTAAGTCTCTGAGCTTTTAGTAGACTTCTTCTAGGGCTTAGCAATCCCTAAACCCTTCTTGAATGTTTTGCAGACATGATTCTGCATTTATTCTTTTTCAGCTTTTAGTTCATGGTGATCTGTAGAGTGGCTCTCTTTATCTTCTTTATACTCTGCGACTTTTATGAATGCTATCTTTTTGGCCTTCCCGGCTCTCAACTTAGCTTCCACCTTTAGTGGCATTCTCATCTTTGTTGAGTGAAGCTTTTAGTCTATTCGAGTCCTTCAAGGTTGCTTCACTTCCACCTTTGTAGTCTTACAGTCACTGAGACTTGTTTTGTTTAGCTCTGATGGAACTCGTAGAGTCAACAATATAGCATTCTAACAACTCAATGATTCTGTAACTTCAGCAACACATGATCCTTGAAGATCTGCCTTATTTATACTCCTACCCAATCTTCCCGTTGGGATATAGCCATTGAAAGTCATTTGAATTACATCGTAGATCTCGGGTTATTTGGTACAGACTGCAGATGTGACATGACATCCTCTTTTTCATCTTTTTGACACTGCAATCTACTGTTTCACCTACCCTGTCAGAGATGTCACTTTGATGCCTCGGGTAGGTAATCTTCTTTATTTCTTCTTTCTGACTTCTCGATTAGAGCATCAGAGATTGTCCTTTTGCATCGATGCTCTCAACTAGCATGTTCAAATATTAGTCTTTAGATTGAACTGTTGCCAATGCTTTAATCTTCAGATGACAGAACTCTACAATTCTGATGCCTATGTTCTTGGACTTGATCGTAGTGTCATGTTGAATGTTGCTCCTCTACTGATTGAGACAACACTACGATCCTGAAGAGTGTTAATTGGATCTTCAATGTAGAACACTTCTTTCTTCATTTGTGTAGTGCTTCAATATTTCTGTTTGCCTTGACTGATCTTAAGAGCCGATAGCTTGACTCCATGTTCTGGTCTTCTTTTGATTAACAAGACACCTCAGATTTGTGGCATGCCCAGCTCGCTTTCTCCTTATGATCTCTAGTTCACTTATCATCAATGGACTGACCCATGCTAAATGACTTTAGCCTTGTTCTTTAGAAACTTACCCGTATATCTGTGTACACTTCATCAGTTCCTTCTTTTCTTTGGCAAACACTACGATCATGTTTGATCGCAAGATCGTTTGTCTTCTGTTCATTTGACAGCAACTATACTTGCTGACTTTTCCTTAGTCAATCACTTTTACTAAAGTCTTCTTTTGATCTACTTGTAGAAGACTTCATCTTGAATGGCTTTTCAACTCAATCTGAATGCTAATTGGGTTGGTGCTTAGATCTTCTGTTAGCTTGCTAGCCATTCATTGAGTGCACTCTGGCTCCGTTCAGGTGAAATATTTTTTTGCAGCTCTGACCAGAGGCTTCATCCTTTGGATATTCTGGGAGTACTCATTTGTTGAGAATCGTATTTGTTCTAAGATTCTGCCTTGGCGTGATGAGCACATCTTGACACTCTATAATTTCTGTCTTTATGCTTGTTGTCTTCATCTGATCTTGCTCGGCTACGATCTCTACCTCTGAATTGATCAGTAGACCCTACGACTCCAAGTGTAGTCTACGATTCTTGACTTGGCATTGGCAGATGCTCGGTTGGCTCATAGACAGGTTGTCTCTATGATTCTGATCATGACATCCTCAACACACTATGGCTTTAAGGATGTTCTTCTCGACACACTACGATCCTTCCTCGTCTCTCCTGGCAGTCTACGAACTCCGAGATCTATTATCTTGCAGTCTATGATTCTACCTTGATAGCTCTCGAGTTTTCCTTGACTCTCCTGGCAGACTACGATTTTTGGTGCAGTGCTCGACGATCAGACAAGCCTATCTATTACATTATAAGATCAACCTAACAATCTTGATCTTTCTATATTTATAGTCCTTGTACATCATTTCTTTTTAAGGACTTTACAAAGGAGTTTTGCTTATGTAGGATAAACCTAACATATTTGATCAATTCATTCTAAGTCCTTGTACATATGTTCCTATTATCTATCAAAAGATTTTATAGCTTTTCTTAATGCAAGCATATTTGCATATTCATTCATTTATATCATAATCAAATCATACATAAATAGGAATATCATTCACATGTTTATTCCTAACAATCTCCCCCTATTTGATTATGACAAAAAAAATACGTGCATATGCATGAGATGAATGAATCTTATATACAGTGAACATCTATATTTCTAAAATAGATAATTATGAATGTCATTGATAATAATATGGAATTACATAAACATATCACACTTAACATCCTGGATCCAGAACCTACTTAACTAGATAGAGATGTACCTTTTTGGCTTCATATGTGTTTCCAGGATGTCTGTTGATTAGCTACTTTTTTGAATGATCTTTTTGCTCCTGCTCCCCTGGGATGGTGACTTCATTTCTTTTCTCTGCTCCCCCTCAAACTCATGATCTTCTTCTTTATTTTGCTCCCCCTCAAACTCTCTATTCATAGGATCATCATCCTCTAGCTCCCCCTCAGATGATGATTCTGCTTCTGCTGCTGCAGCTACTATCTTCTTCTTTGCCTTCTTCTTAGCCTTCCTGTCCTCTATGCTTCTTTTCTCCATGCTCCTCCTTGACTGCTTCTTCCTATGTCTCTTTTTCTCCCCCTTTTTGTCATTAATCACTTGTGAAAGTTGCTCCGTGTTGGACATTAGTTGTTCCATCTGGCAAGATGAGTTACCAACCTCAGTCTTAAGTTCTTGTTGGCTCAGCTCAATTTGCAGGGAGAGAGACTAATTCAGATTGTCAATCTTATCAAAGAGGGATAGAATTTGCTCTTCATTGGCCTTCTGTTCTCGTAGAGCTTCAGCTTTCTGATCATACATAGCCTTCAGATAGATTTGATATCTCTCTTTGATTTTGAGAGATATATCAGATATAGTGGCTTGTAGTTTGTCTTGAGCTGCATTGTCTCCTTCTTTTGTTAACATCTTTGACCTTTCGGTGATGATTGATATCTTCTCAGCTAATGCATCAGAATTCTTCACTAACTCCTGCTTCATAGGAGTTTGGTCATTTGATTTCGCAGCTTCTTGTTGAGCACTAGACTGGACTCCACGATTTTCATTCTTGAACATATTTTCAAAAGGAGTGAGAATCTGATAAATCGTTGAGTGCCAATCATTTGTGGAGGATAAAGGAATATCAGACAACTGAGTTTGATCAGAGAGAAGCTTCTCAAACTGAACTTGAACATCTTTAATGGTAGAGTGAAGGGACTCTACGATCATCAGCTTAGGCATAATCTTTTTGCCATCAGAACTCACTCTATAATCGTAGGGAATGTAGTGGTTACCAGAATGTCGGTAGACTTTGTATTGAGGTTGTTCTTTGATCATCTTGGTTGAAAACTTCAATATTCTTGGAAAATTCTGTGACACCAGCTCCAGGTTGGGAAGATGAGAGAAGACCCATGTGAGATAGTTGTTATCTTCAGTGAGAGATGCCTTTACCCATGGCATATGAGGGTGAAACCACCTTATTGCATGGTTCTTAACTTCAGGCTCTTATATTATAGTTGAGGTGTCTAGCTTCATAGCCTTACGATTATTGAGTGCATTTTCTATAGTCATCATTACCACATTTAGCCTTTTATTCCCATGATTGATCCATCTGCCAGGGAGCACATCCAGTGATTCGTCAATTTTAACTACAATCTTTCTCTTGCAATTTACAAGATTAGGAATGTGAAAACTTTTTGGTTCTTCTTCTGCAGAACTGGAGTTTCTTCCATCTTCTCTATGTTCTGAATTGGAGTTAGACCTTTGTAGATTTCCCTCATCGGACACATCAGTTTGTTCATTCATTTTATCATCATTCTCCATTTCTTCATCTTCTGAGTTTGAATCATGCTGACTCCTTTCATCTGATTCATCAAAGAATTCTTCATACTGGGTTTCATCATTAGCGCCTTCTTCAGCATCTTCTCCCTTGGAGTCAGGCTCATCATCACTGACTTCAATGATTGCAGTAGAGTGTTCACCTTGCTTTCTTGTGATAGATTTAGCCAGCAGTTTGTTGCTCTTTCTTCTCCTTGGAGGTTTAGCTATAGGAGAGACAGACATTTCTTCTTCTTCAGAATGTGAAACCTTTGAATCATCGGATAAGCTTTCTTGATATTTATCATTAGTAGGGCCAGGTCCTTCTTTTTCAAAATCAACATCTTTGGAGCTTATTGGAGCATTTGTAGTAGGAGATGTTGTGTCAACTTGCAACCTTTTTTTATCATCAGAGTGGATGCTCTGAGAGTTAGCCATAGTGCTTGTATATTCTTCTTCACCATCGGAGTTGGCTATTTCCTTCATAGACTAAACTTTTTCTTCATTGTTGGACTTGCTTTTTGAAGGTTCAATCTTAGAACTTTTAGTTCCCTTCCCATCTTCTGACTCCATGTCCTCTTCTTTGTTGGATGGACTTTCTTGGGGAACTAAAATTGATTTCTTCATCACCTTTGCTTTCTTCTTGGGTGGCTCTTAGAGTAATTTGTTACTCCTCCTTCTTTTTGGGGTATCAGCAGTTGATGCTGGTTCTTCTCCTGCGCCTTGTTTCTTTTTGTCAGTGGAGAAATGGCTTGATGGAGCCTCTGTATTCTTCACATTCTTAAACTTCTTCTCTACTGGTGTGGCAGAAACAGATGCTGAGTCATTAGATTGAGAGCTTTCCACTTCTTGTTCATTCCTCCTCTTAACAGAGACCTTGCTGCTGCTCAAAGTTGTTATTAGCCTCTTGTTCTCCTTAGGATTTTTCTTCCAATTTATAAACAGTTGTGGAGACATTACTTTATGAACATTAAGAATTTCGCCCTCATCATCCTTAATTTTATTCTTTAACTTTTTCTTCAAGATAATACTTCAAAACCTTCCATGAAAAACCTTTGTGAGTGATTTTTTAGTTAACCTTTTCTTTTCTTCCTTATCCAACCACTTAGACATTTGATCAAGCAGAATAGCTCCAAAATTGATGTGTTCCTTCAAGACTATAGCTGACATAATTTTCAGCTGTTGGTCAATCACAGTATCATGTGCAGTGTCTTTGTATAAGAAACATTTACCCACTATTTCAGCAAGGAACCCGAATTCTTTAGGAAACTCCTTTTTCTTCATGTCCTTCAGACTAGGGTTTCTTCTGTACTGCATAATCTTCTTAGCTTTTTCAGTGTCGATCTCTTCCAGGCTTTTCAGATCTCGATCAAGAAGGCCTAAGCATTGATTGATGTCAGAAGAATTTAGCTTCAGAATCTGACCCTTAACCTTGGTGGAGAGGATTCTAGAATTTATGGTTGCGTTTGAGTGAAACTCCATAACCAGGTCACCATATATTCATGTGTTTGCCTTAAGACATTCAGAGAATCCAGCCTTTTTCACGAGTTCAAGAATATCTCCGAACTTCTTCTCAAATTTCTCAAACGTCTTGGTTCCGAGCTGAATGCCATTGATTACTCGCCAATCTGCCATTTGAAGAGTTCGAAGGATGTGAGTATTTGTTTTAGGAAGTCTTATGAGAGATGGATACACTTAGGGCGAAGCTTGAGGTTTGATAGATTTAGGCTTTGAAGAGAGTTTTAGGGTTTTGGACAAGAGAGGTAGAGAAAGGTTAGATAGTTTTTGATAACTTGTTAAGAGATTTTGGTTGTTTAGAGGTAGCTGGGTTTTTCCTTAGGTTTAGATTTTACAATTTTACAAATTTTGAGAAGACCGCTAATATGAAACTGCCATTTATTTGAATTTCCCTCTCATATTTGTTCCTTCCACGTTTCTTAGTCGGACAGTTGAAAGTCACTGATAAGTCATCATCTATAAGTCATCCATCGTGTCCATCCTTTAGTTTTAACTTTTCTGCTATTGACTATTTCAGTACGTAGAGTAGCTTGTTGAGGTAGCTATGGACTCTACGATTTTCTTTATCGACCCAACGATCGTCTTCTAAGAGATGCTTCAGTGGATGATTTGACACTGATCGTCATCTTTGAAGTTTCATGGCTTAACCACTGATGTACCTCATTATAGTTTGGGTACTAAACTTCTGATGTGAGTCTGCAAGGAATCTTCCAAATCTTATCTCCACAAAATCTGAGTAGTTGAGCATGTGTCTAGTTCTTCCGAGCTCCCCATGAGCCAGTGTATCCTCTGGTAAGACTGTGATCGTCGAGCCTACTCTTCGATCATTGAGGTTGTACTACGATCGTTGAGTTCACTTTAGAATCTATTCCACGATCGTTGTCTGTCCTGGTCCTTGAGATGAACTAGACTAAGCATTCCTTCTGGGTTAAGGTAGCTCAGTAAGGGCCAACCTCTTAGAGTGAACTACGGGTTAGGTTTATCCCTGGGGCGCTTTCCAAATGAAAGACTTTAAAAGTGATTAGCACTGATATCTCATTTAACCTTTTCTACTCGGGAGTTCATTAATCAACTCTAGACATTTGCATTGGTTGTAATCGTGGTTCCCTTTTGGTCTCACACTGCGATCCGATGGTTGATCGTAGGCCCTCCACGATTTTGAGTTGGGTGGCTGACAAGATTATCAGTAGTACATTTTGAGACGTTCCTGCTGACTATGGATCTTCATTTGGTTCATCAGCTACAAAGTTTTGGGACTTTGTGACTGGTACATTGTTTCATAGTATATCTCTAATATCTTTAGTGTTGTTGTTCTTTAGCAGATCACTACTTCCCATAGTTGATACTATTTTCTCAGTGAGGTGTGATTTCTTCTTCTTCATTTGCATTAGAGGGCAGCCTTACATATCTTCTTATGACTGGAATTATCAAAATCAATTAACTCTCCTTATATCATAGACGTGGATATCTTCAGAACTGATCTCTTTATGATCATTTGATTGCACTACGAACGTAGTCTCCTTCGACGGTTTGTACTTGTGAAGTCCTGCTTCTATGAGTTCCTTGAGGGTTCTTCTCAGCTGATTTGCTTTCGATGATTGAGCATATAAGACCCTTTTCCTCTTCGCATGAATGATCTTCTGCTGGTTGAATCTTCTTGACTGAAGTCTTCTGCTTCGGCATTCCTTAGTGTGGTTAGATAGACCAAGTACCTGCAGGTTAGATAAATTTCTATTTTTGGTACCCATGGTTAAATGGGTCCTGCTAGGTTAGTCTTTAAAATCCTTGTTCCTCATATATTTGAATTTTCATCATATTGATCACCACCAATTATATTCATGCATGTATCCAATTTAGATATTACATTTTAAGATGCATGATGATGAGTGTGTATAAGATTAACCATTTTAACAAGACACTTTTTTCTTTGATGGTTTTATCATTTGTTTGGTTATGTTCACAGAGTGAGAATCAACTCTAACATTTATTTGTATCTGGTTGATTCATGGAGGTGATCAGTTTCTACGAATCTTTAAGATGCTCTTATAGAACTGATCATACTCTATGTGTTATCAAAAGCTTAGAACATAGGTTTGTACATGCATACTAACCCATCAGCAAAGATTTCTCCACTTAAAATTAATTAAACCTTGGTATGCTTATGACCTATTTTAAACTTCTTTCAAGATGTTATCTTCAACCTAAAACTTGGATGGAGAGAAATTCTGTTAGCATTTGAGTTTCCAACTTCAGTGTACTTTCTCTCTTCTCCGTTTTAGGTAGAGTATGGCCTCTTGATAGAATACAGTTATAGTGTATAAGATGATGCAATATGATGTACACATTTATGCTGATGAGGAACCGTACCTTTATATTGTCAATTTCTTGACAATCATTTATCTCTATATACTGAGGTTAGGCATTGATGTGCATACTTTTTCCTTTACTTCTAACAGCTTGATGCTCCAATTGTCCTTTGATCAATCAGTCATAGTCTTGAAGATGTAGGCTCAGAGAATCTTGAAATCTTTAGTTCTTTGACAACCTTGAGTCCTCAAGGTTCACATCCAGCTGTTGGTTGGCAAAATTTAGATTTGACAGATTCTTCTTTCTTCTCTGAATGAGTACTTCTTAGCATATATGGCCTGTTCATCTTCCAGTCTGGTGGATGTTTGACTCTTTGCTATTGATGCCTATTGAGCTCCCATATTTGCTTTTCAGATTACAAGATTGACTATGGGCAACGATTGGTCTTGTTGTTATGGCATTTAAGAACATGGACCAATCTAAGCAGCTTCAGGTGTATATACACATTTACCTGTACACAATATTTTCAACTTGTGAGCTCATCTGCATTTACAAGTGACCTACAACTAAACTAAGTTTAGAACAATGTTTGTGCCTAGGATCAGACTCAAAGCGATTAGCTTTTGAATATAGCATGAGAACCTGCTTTGATACCAATTGTTAGTTCCCAGTAGGCACAATATAGATCTAGAAGGGGGGTTGAATAGATTCTTTTTCATTTCAAATGCTTTTCACATTTATTTTGTATTGCTAATGACTTAGCATATGACAATCATAAGTGTGAGACCCTAGATTTTATGAATAAAGAATTAAATTTCTCAAAATATTTTTTTAAAAAAATTTATGGTGTGGATTTGAGATAATGTTATAGTTGTGGGTAATATTTATAAATTTTGCAAAGTACGCAAGTTGTTATATAATATTCGATTGGTCGGGGAATATTCGTACAACGACACAATCATTGGTGGACCCTGAGCGTAATTATTGTTTGATTGAGAAAAACGACAAAAATATTTTATGAAAATAACGGCGGAAGTTTTACTGTTAACTCGTTGAAACACTTTCGGTGTTAAAAGAATATGCGATATGTATGCGTGGTTGCATAGTAGCACACGATATTGATTATTGATGCTTACGTGAGAAGTCACTCAGTTGTATTCAATTATTGTCGATATTTTATATATTGAGATGACAAAGTTATTAATATTATTATTTGCAATATTAACGATGTCTAGAAGTTCTACCAAGGAGAGGTTTGGTCACCTAATTGAAGCGCAATAGGAGAAATCCTTATTGAAAGCCCCTCTTTCTGAACGACACGGTCGATTAATAGTGTGAATTATAATAATGATGATGAGTTTTGTTTTATTAGTATTATTAATGTAATAAAATGAAAAAACTTTTTATATAAAACATAAAACTTTTATAAAGTTATTCATTTTATTAGACTATAAATAGAATATATAATATTCTATTATGCATAGTTTTTTTGCAAAGTAAAATCTTTTATATAAAATAAAATACTTTTATAAAGTTATTTGTTTTATTAGACAATAATTAGAATATATTATATTTTATTATGCATAGTGCCTGCATAGTGTGTTGCATAGAAAAAATCTTTTTATATAAAACAAAATACTTTTATGAAGTTATTTGTTTTATTAGATTTTAAATTATATATATATATATTTCGAATATATTATATTTTATTGCATAGTGCAGCATAGTATCCTTTCTATTTTCCTATAATAGGATGCTTAGTTAGAATTGAAAACCACACCAGAAGTTCAGAGAATTCTTCTATAATCTTAAGCATATTTTTTTAGAGTTTTAAGACGCTTTGAGCGTAGTGCAAGTTTTCTTCAAGAATATCCTCGCCCTACCAGTCGGGATAATCTTCTTTTACAGTAAGGGGTATTATTCTTTCGAATTCATGGAGAGAATTATTTTCTTTCAATACTCGTAAGAGATGTTATTCTATTCTTTATTCTTATGTTGGAATAACCTGTTTATGCGAAGTACAACATACATGGTGAAATTCTTCTATTATTCCGTTCTTTATTATTCTGTCGGAATATCCTATCTGTGTGTTTACGCCGGACCTGGTTCCATCATTTATTATTCGCATTTTAATATCCCGTCATGCGTTCTGACGGACTGGTTCCGTTATTTATTATTCTGTTGGAACATCACATGCGCGCGTTTACGCATGACCGGTTCCGTTGTTTATTATTCTGCTGGAATATCATGCTCGTATGCTTATGCATGACCTAGTTCCATTATTTATTATTCATTGGAATAACTCGTGTGTATGCGGTCTATTGCATGCCCGGTGATTTCTTTTGTTATTCCATTCTTTATTATACTCGGTTGGTTAAAGCTTTGACTTCTATACTCCATGAAATTAGTGGAATATCCTTGATATTTGCGCTTCATCCAAAGATCTTTTCATGGAAATATTCTTCTCGAGCATTCTTGAATTTTACTCTACAAAGAAGTATCATGTTGACAATTTGGACGTTATTAGTTTCTGGATAAATTAATTCTTGAACTTGTTTTATTGAGTTATTATGTCATTGTCATCATCCTCATGTTTATATTATGTTGAAAGTCATCTGTGGCCTGTAGTGCATAGATGGACTTGGTATGATTATTACCAGGGATTATTCGGTATAATCATGACTGTAATGTTACAAATGATGTGAACAAAGTCCTCATTGGCCCGTAATGCATTGATGGACAGTTTTTGGTATGATTGTGGCTATGGATTCTCTTCGGCCAAGGGTACAAAGATGAATTGTTTTATGGCATGATCAGGACCGTTGATGAAAACATGATTATCTTTAGCCCATAGTGCATGGATAATTCGTGGTCGTGATACTAAAGAATATCCTTGGCCTGTAGTGCAGAGATGATTTGATGATGTGAATTATTTATTAAGCTGAGTTTCAATGATAAAAGTGATGAAAACCCTTTTAAATCATAGAAGATAGTAGATATTATTCTCTACTTGACTCTTTTAATGGATTGCTTATTCTGCTGCCATTAAATTTGATGTTTGTTATATTGTATCAGTTTAACACTGTTGAAGGCTAACGATAATTTATTCTGCATTATCTTGGTCATAATATTTCTTACTGGGCTAGTTGAGCTCACCCTTTTTGCTTTCATTGTTCTCTCCAGGAAATGAGAACGTAGCCGGGACTAGTCGGGGAACGGAGTGACGGTCCAGATGATAGTATTAGTAGTCCTCACTATTCTGTTAAATAGTGTGAAAATAAATGTAATCAGGACTCTTTTGAGTGTGGATATTGTCTAGATGACAATATTCTTATTAAAACTCTCAGTTTACGTTTTGTCGTATTTTACACGATAGTTGTATTATTAAGTTGTATTTGAATTTTGTACCATGTATTTGGCGACTCAAGATGGGTGATGTATACCTATTTTGGGGGTGTCACAATAAGAATCTTTTCAAGCACTGTGGAATAAGTAAAATATCCCCTTCATTGAAACAATCATGATCATACATACATTGTTCGTAGAGTTAGTTTAGTTGTAAGTAGTTAATACATACATAGCAATTATAGCAGTTAGGTACATAATGTAAATGACATAAAGTAAATGACACAAGGGATTTTAAGTGGTTCAGAGACTTCCACTCTTCTGCTTTCAACTAGACGGATTTCCACTAAGGAAGGGCAGCACCCTGAATCACTAAGATTCCTTCAAGGCCAGCAGCCTTAGAACTTCAGTTCACTAAGAACTCTTCAATCCCAATAGGCTTGGAACTCCTCTAGTTCCTTAGGAACTCTTTAAGCCCAACAGGCTTGGAGCTTCATTTAGTCCTTCCGGACAAGGATCCTTCACGCCCTTGCTACTTGTTGTAATTGTAGTTGTTGTTGTTGTTGGTGGTGCTGAGCTGCTAAGATGTCTTTAAGCTTGAACATCTTTTGTGCTTAGTAGCTTGGCATGCTCCTCTTTATATTCTACTTCGAGTCTGGACCACATCTTCTCTGGTGCAGCTGATCTTCAATCTTTTCTGCTCATCTTAATCTGATGTCAGCTGTGAACCATCACCATATATATTTGCTAAGTCTTTGAGCTTTTGGTAGACTTCGTCTGGCGCTTAGCAATCCCTGAACCCTTCTTGAATGTTTTATAGACATGATTCTTCATCTATTCTTTTGCAGCTTTTGGTTCATGGTGATCTGTAGAGTGGCTCTCTTGATTTTCTTTGTACTCTGCCACTTTTCTGAATGCTATCTTATTGGCCGTCTTGGCTCTTAGCTTAGCTTCCATCTTCAGTGGAATTCTCATCTTTGTTGAGTGAAGCTTTTAGTCTATTTGAGTCCTTCTTCAAGGTTGCTTCACTTCCACCTTTGTAGTCTCACAGTCACTGAGACTTGTTCTGTTTAGCTCTGGTGGAACTCGTAGAGTCAACAATATAGCATTCTAACAACTCAATGATTCTGTAACTTCAGCAACACTTGATCCTTGAAGATCTGCCTTATTTATACTCCTACCCAATCTTCCCGTTGGGATATAGCCGTTGAAAGTCATTTGAATTACTTCGTAGATCTCGGGTTATTTGGTGCAGACTGCAGATGTGACATGACATCCCCTTTTTCATCTTTTTGACACTGCAATCTACTGTTTCACCTACCCTGTCAGAGATGTCACTTTGATGCCTCGGGCACGTAATCTTCTTTATTTTTTCTTTCTGACTTCTCGATTAGAGCATTAGAGATTGTCCTTTTGCACCGATCCTCTCAACTAGCAATGTTCAAATATCAGTCTTCAGATTAAACCATTGCCAATGCTTCAATCTTCAGATGGCAGAACTCTACGATTCTGATGCCTATGTTCTTGGACCTGATCGTAGTGTAATGTTGAATGTTGTTCATCTACCGATTGAGACAACACTACGATTCTTAAGAGTGTTCATTGGACCTTCAATGTATAACACTTCTTTCTTCATTTGTGTAGTGCTTCAATACTTTTGTTTGCCTTGACTGATCTTAAGAACTGATAGCTTGACTCCATGTTCTAGTCTTCTTCTGATTAGCAAGACACCTCAGATTTGTGGCATGCCCAGCTCGCTTTCTCGTTGTGATCTCCCATTCACTTATCATCAATGTACATACCCATGCTTAATCACTTTAACCTTGTTCTTTAGAAACTGACCAGTATCTCTGTGTATACTTCATCAGTTCCTTATTTGCTTTGGCAGACACTACGATCATGAATGACCCCAAGATCATTTGTCTTCTGTTCATTTGACAGCAACTGCACTTGCTGACTTTTCCTTAGTTAGTTACTTTTGCTAAAGTCTTCTTTTGATCTACTTGTAGAAGACTTCATCTTGAATGGCTTTTCAACTCAATCTGAATGCTGATTGGGTTGGTGCTTAGATCTTCTGTTAGCTTGCTATCCATTCATTGAGTGCACTCTGGCTCCCTTTAAGTGAAATATATCTTTACAGCTCTGACCAGAAGCTTCATCCTTTGGATATTCTGGGAGTACTCATTTGTTGAGAATCGTGTTTGCTCTACGATTCTGCCTTGGCGTGATGAGCACATCTGTTAAAGCCTTAGTTCTGCAATCTACAATTTTGCCTTGGGTTGTGCAAACACTATGACTTCGAGATCAGATCTTGACACTCTACGATTTCTATCTTTATGCTCGTTGTCTTCATCTGATCTTGCTCAACTACGATCTCTGCCTCTAAATAGATTAGTAGACTCTACGACTCCAAGTGTAGTCTACCATTCCTGACTTGTCTTTGGTAGATGCTCGGTCGGCTCGTAGACAAGCTGTCTCTACGATTCTGAACATGACATCCTCAGCAGACTATGGTTTAGAGTATGTTCTTCTTGACACACTACGATCGTTCCTCATCTCTCCTAGCAGTCTACGAACTCCGAGATCTACTATCTTGCAGTCTATGATTTTGCCTTGATAGCTCTCGAGTTTTCCTTGACTCTCCTGGAAGACTATGATTTCTGGTGCAGTGCTCGACGATCAGACAAGCCTATCTATTACATTATAAGATGAACCTAACAAGCTTGGTCTTTCTATATTTTGTGACGCCCCCAAATTTGGGTATCTTCCAACCCGACAGATGGTGCTACAGGGTACTCATAACTATACATTAATTCAATTGAAACAACATCAAAATGTGTGCATCAACGACATTCTTATTACATTAATAATATTACATCTTGTTCCAGGTTCTATAACCATTATATTCTTTGTTCATCATACTATAATATATACAACTTACTAGTTTATTACAAGGTAAACTAATCGTTCATCTTCGTCTTGCCTTTATCCTTGTTAGATCCCTTGGTTCAATCAGTCTTAGCTGCATTCATATGGTTCAAGCAAGAGTGAGCATATCAAGCTCATCAAGTACAACAATTTCTTTTAAACGACATGCTTAAAACATAGGAATCATATATCTTCAATAACTGGATAATAGTTATGAAGTACTATCGATAATTTAAAATAGCACTTCTTTTCCTTTAAAACATTTTACAACAACAATATTCAGTAAAACGTCAATTCTAGTCCAAAACCATGAGCATTTCATAATTTCTTTGAAAATGACAACCCGACACTAATTCTGTAAGTTCGGCATATCTTACGAGCACTTCTGGGTGATCAGCCCATAGTACTCTATGTTGATCAACACTACATCCTTTAAACGTATGTATGTTTATGTTTTGGCAACCTCGCGTGCCCATCGAATAATCGATGAAAAATACATTTTTTTATTCATACTCAGGCTTACCTTGAATCCATACCAAACAATTGGAGTAGGATAGCGTTATCAATTCTATATTGAAAGACTTGTAAATAAATCAATCAATCTTCAAGATTTGTCTAGCCGAGGTAAAACTTGCATCGACATTTTCGTAAAAAAAATTCATGTGTCTTATAACATGAACCATTGAAAACCTGGCTAACACGAAGGTTAGACAAGCGTTTAAGAAAACTTGTCTCCAGCGTCTGCTATAGTAAAATAACTTTTCCTTTCAGTCTTTACGGTCTCAACAATACATAACCACATAACATACCACATTAGGTCATGAATGAACATTCATGGTTCCTAATGAATCTTACCCTTCTTCTTAATCTAATCATGTTAGATTTGTTACTATTGGTTCCATCTTGCCATTATATTTTACATCATTCTTACCAACTTCTTTCTCTTCTATGTCTTACGTGGATTTACTTCATTAATCCAACTCGTTTCGAGTTGATCATCCCTCCTCACGGCTTACTAACTTCCTTACGTTATTAATCGAAACTCGATCGTCATTTGTTAAGTACACTTTAATGCATACCGTTTACGTTCACGTATTACTTAACAACTTTTAGTTGTAACTCTTAACGTTATAGTCATTATCATTATTGAATACGGTTCACATTACTTATACTTTACGTTCTTCGTTTAATTATTCATTAAACAACATTAAATTCCTAAAGTCATCATTATAAAAGTGATTTAGGAAAGGTCTTATTATGTTCATTAACCAATTATATGACCCATACTTGTCTTGCAACCCATTGGGTTCACAAACAACGTGGTCAACAAAAAATCCTTTGCCAAATGGCGACATCCCTTTAGACTAGTGGCTGCTATGGCATTTCACTTTCCAAAGACTAGCTCTCATCATGCATGGTGTTGCGGCGTGAGCGTTATGCCTTCGAGTGGTGCTGCAGCGCAACTTTGCAGTGTCTACTCCTTCGCCCAATGCTGCCGCAAATGCGGCTCATAAAGCTACATGCAATCATGCTGCGGTGCAGACTTCATCGAGAAAAATTTGATGCTTAAATTTTTATGTAAGATTCCGGGGCTCATAACTTCTTCGTTATAAGTCCGAATTCGCTCGTTCAAGATCCTACGGTTCATAAATTACATACTCTACGTGTTCATGCAAGAATTTTACAATTTCAAATTCGTTAACTCAAAATTCACCTTTTAGTTCATTTTAACGAAAAATGATAAACGTTCGTGAACGTTCAATGCTCGTTTCATACATGCTCGTATAATACCTCGTATTATACTCGTATTCATTACCTCGTACAATACTTATGTATCATACAATCATTGCTTTACTTTAATATACGCATTTAAATTCCTTCTCGAAATTCATTTTCCTTAACCGTTAAATTTTAAGTCCGCAGGCGATAAACTGTGTTTGCCATAACTGAAATATTATTGGATATTCCATCTCACCTCGATATTCTATCATTACATATTTCTCGGAAGTTCAAAAATAATTCCCGAGCAGAAATGCATAGTGTTTTTCAGAAAATTTCTCAGAAAGCTTTTATTTTTGTCTTGGAAATTCAAACACTTTAATTCTATCATGTAGCCAAAATAGTACAACGTTCCGACATATCTAGGTCATAGAACGACCTTCAATTAGCTTACTCCCATAAATAATCAATTAAATTCATTTAATCCACATAATCAAATAAAAATTTAATTCTCATAAAATCCGATTTTTCTTTGGCGTTACACTCTTCCCCCCTTGTAAGGATTCTGTCCCCAGAATCTCGCTAATAATACATACACCTTCAATGAAGATATTATCTTATTTTCCATGACTTGTCACTTCCTATCAATAATTTGAGTTGGAAGTTTAAATACTTATTAACATATTACGTTATCTTCCTCTGGTTAATTCTTCTTTTAACTTTAAAATTATTTGAAACTTAAATTCCTCCTTCAAAACAAGATTATACTTGATCTTCTCTTCATCCTGCATCCTCTTTTTCATTTCCTTGCATTCCTCATTACCTAGTTGTACTTAATTAACGCGTTCCATTATCGTGAATTGAGTCTACGTTGTGGATAACGTTTCTACCACTTCATGCTGTAAATTAATTTCTAACTCTGTTCTCGTCATCTCCGTTATTAACTCATTACAAGTCGCTAACATTGGTAGCTTTTCCCTACCCTTTATACACAATGTGTCGGCTTCTACGTCTACCTTCCCTGTATAATATAAGATATCACAGTTATAATCTTTTATCAATACTAATCACCTTCTCTACCTCATATTCAACTTCTTTTGTGTGAAGATATATTTCAGACTCTTAAAGTCCGTGTATATCTCACATTTCTCCACGAAAAATACTATCTTTTAAGAAAAAATTCACACTTAGTGAATTTTGTATCCAACTTCTCCTTCCGTAATGTTTCCCACACTATCTTCAAATGTTCAGCGTGATCTTCTAGTGTCTTAGAACAGACTAGAATATCACCAATGATCCTTACGACACACTCGTCCAAATATTATTTGAACACTCTGTGACACTAATGGTACTTTCAACCATAGCACTTCACAAGAGTACCTAATCATTTTACCACCGACTTGCTCAGTGCCCCTTACGAAAAGTCTAACTTTCGTACACTAGTCAACCCAAATGACATAACCAGAAACTCGTAATAACCATAACGAGTTCTGAACGTCGTCCTAGGTACATCCTTCTTCCTCCTTACTTTTATCTTATAATACCCCGAACACAAATCTATATTAGAAAAATACGTTGCCCCTTTCAACTAATCAAAATAGATCATCGATCCTGGGCCATGGATACTTACTCTTAACCACTAACTTACTCCTCTTACGATAGTCGATACTCAGATGTAACAACTCATCCTCTTCCTTAACATTCTCCTAACTTGCGTCAAGATTAGAAAACATGAAAGTTGAGGTGCTTTATTACCGTAAATTACTACCTTCTATGGTTACTTAACCCATTCATACCGAGAATTACTTTAAATTCTCTCAGCCTCATTAGTTCTTATCTACCGGTACTTTATTACCTCCTTTATCCATGAAATAATTCTCATGAATATATTAAACGAGAGCTAATTCTTCATTCTCTACCTTAACGTTTAAAGGTATTTATAATCCCTTTCGGGAATGAACTTAATCACTTAGCACACTCTCATACTATATAAGAACAAGTAGCACTCCAATCAAACAACACATAAGCGTTCATTATATTGACTGTAATGATACATGTTACTACATCCGCTGATGTAACTGCATCTTGGACCGTCATATTAAAAGTATGGGTCATAAGTCTACCCGACGATGGTGGTCCAGTAATGGCTAACTTACTACTACTAACACCTATACTTTCCTCTGACCACTTTTTTGGGCAATTTCTTACTATGTGGTCCAATGACCCACATACAAAACAGCCATGGTTTTTCTTAAGATTAGACAATTGGGTAATATATTACCCTCCTGTCCACAATTATAACAAAATGAGTTCCCTTTTAGACGGACTTCTAGATGAGTCTTTCCACATGCCTTACATGCTTCCATCCTACTTTTAGGATCCCCTTGTTCCCCCTCCAGTATTCCCAGAGTTAAAATTCTTCTTTTTGGCATACTATCACTAGCACTGGCACTCTCTACCTTGGCTCCTCCCTCTCCCTTGCTCTTATTCTTTCTCTCTTTGTGGTATTAGGTCAACGCCTCACTACCACCTTCTGCTACAATCACCTTCTCCAGAATGGTCCCATAGGATGCACTCTAGAACACAGAAATTCCACTATAGAGCCAGGGTTTTAGGCCCTGCTCAATCCTACGAGCCTTCCTCTCCTCAGTGTCCACTTGATGTAGAGAAAATCTTGCCAATTTATTGAATTTGGTTGCGTACTTGGGAACCGTCATGTCCCCTTGCTTAAGTTCTAAGAACTTAATCTCCATCCTCCTTTGCATGCTTGTAGGGAAATAATTCTTGAAGAAAACCTTCTTGAATTGTTCCCACATTACCCCATATGTTCTAGCCCCACCCTGGTGAGCCTCCCACCAAAAGTTGGCTTCTACTTTCATTATGTAAGTCGCAAAAGATGTCTTTTGCGCCTCACTTACGTTTGTAATAACAAACGCCTTCTCTATTTCCTTTACCAATGTCTGGGCTTCTAATGGGTTCGTTGTTCCTTTGAACTCCAGCGGACCTACGCTTTTAAATTCTTTAAAGGTAGTCGTTCTGGCTAACCTAGGTTCCGCAGGTATTCTACCCCCGCTTTAGTTAAATGCAGTCATTAATAAATTAACGAACTCTTGCATAGGGTTAATTTAACCCCCCCCCCCCTTGATTATCATTACTTGATTCTGCTTCCAAATTGCGTTGTCTTCTCCGTGACTGCATTTTTTGATTAAATAAATAAAATTTTATTATTATCTATTTACTTTCTTGGTTATCCTTCCATACTAATAACTCTTACCACATCAAAGCACATTAAATAAAAACTTCATTATATTAATATGCTTCTTCATAGTTTGAAACTATTTACAATTTTCTTTACATAGCCAAAAGCTATTACATTTCTATCCCGCAATTAATCTTCACAAAAGTTAGGATTTACAAAAAGACTACCCTTTTATACAAAAGAGGGTTTTACGATACTACACATATATTTATTTACTCTAGACTTCTAATAATGCATAACAGCGTCCTCATGTTTTTCATTCGCAATCCTTGCTACAGTATCCCAACTAATAGTATGTCGAGTTTGTCCTGACTCCATGGGATGACAAGCAACATTCAGCTTGAAATCCATATGAGCACTCTTATGGATGTAAGACATCCATGCTATCTTTTGGTCCTTCCCCCCCAATTCTTCATGAAGCTTATTGGTCTCCTTCTTAAAATCCCTAGCCCTATTTATCTTGAGCACCTTTTCTTTATGCTCGGTCTCAAAATCTGCTTCTGCAAACACCTTAGCTTCATGGAGATAATTAATCTCTTCACTCTTATTTTGCACAACTATACTCAGTTACACATTCCTGTCAAGCACTAACAGATACAATGCTCTCATTGCATCTAGAGGGATTGACTCTAGTGTAGGTATCACCATATTAACCGATATTACCTCCATTTCCTCCTCCTCATAAACCATCATATTAAGATATGACGTTATATCCATATCTCCCTGGGATTAGTCCTCCTTAGAAAAGTACTCCACTATCTCTGACTCCTCTAGAATCACTAATGGTACCTCCGCCACTGGCATGGGTACATGCTCTACTCTATTCACAGTTTCTTCGCTCATCGCATGTATATCTCTATACATCAAGCTATCGATCGACATCCTACAATAACACAACATGTTGATTAGTACATAACACGCCATAGTATAAGCACAAATCACATTTAATTTATTTAGGGTTACTTTTCATCTTTTAAATCTTTCGGTACTGAGTTTCCTCAATACCTTATTAACTCATTTGACTGAAGTAAAGTTTGAGTTTACTTCCTTCAGACTTTTCTTCCTTAACGAGGTTATTAGCCTAAGGTTCTTCCCCCCCCTTAACTTTTATAACCTAATGCTTTGATACCAACCTGTGACGCCCACAAATCCGGGTATCTTCCAACCCGATAGATTGTGCTACATGGTACTCATAACTGTAAATTCATTCTATTGAAATGACATCAAAATGTGTGCATCAATGACATTCTTATTACATTAATAATATTACATCCATTTCCCAAGTTCTATAACCATTACATTCTTTGTTCATCATATTATAATACATAAAACTTACTAGTTTATTACAAGGTAAACTAATCGTTCATCTTCGTCTTGCCTTTATCCTTGTCAGATCCCTTGGTACAATCGGTCTTAGATACATTCATATGGTTCAAGCAAGAGTGAGCATATCAAGCTCAGCAAGTACAACAATTTCTTTTAAACGACATGCTCGAAACATAGGAATCGTATATCTTCAATAACTGGATAATAATTATGAAGTACTATCGATAATTTAAAATAGCACTTCTTTTCCTTCAAAACATTTTACAACAACAATATTCAGTAAAACGTTAATTCTGGTCCAAGACCATGAGCATTTCATAATTTCTTTGAAAAGGACAACCCGACACTATGTTCGTAAGTTCGACATATCTTACAAGCACTTCTGGGTGATCAGCCCATAGTACTTTATGTTTATCAACACTACATCCTTTAAACGTATATACGTTTAAGTTTTTGCAACCTCGTGTACCCATCGAATAATCAATGAAAAATACATTTGTTTATTCATACTCAGGCTTACTTTGAATCTGTACCAAACAATTGGCATAGGATAGCATTATTAATTCTATATTGAAAGACTTGTAAATAAATAAATCAATCTTCAAGATTTGTCTAGCCGAGGTAAAACTGGCATCGACATTTTCGTAAAACAATTCATGCATCTTATAACATGAAACACTGAAAACCTGGCTAACACAAAGGTTAGACAAGCATTTAAGAAAACTTGCCTTCAGCGTCTGCTATAGTAAAATAACTTTTCCTTTCAGTCTTTACGGTCTCTACAATACATAACCACATAACATACAACATTAGATCATGAATGAACATACATGGTTCCTAATGAATCTTACCCTTCTTCTCAATCTAATCATATATTTAGATTTGTTACTATTGGTTCCGGCTTGCCATTATATTTTACATCATTCTTACCAACTTCTTTCTCTTCTATGTCTTACGTGGATTTACTTCATTAATCCAACTCGTTTCGAGTTGATCATCCCTCCTCATGGCTAACTAACATCCTTACGTTATTAATCGAAACTCGATCGTCATTTGTTAAGTACACTTTAATGCACACCGTTTACGTTCACGTATTACTTAACAACTTTTAGTTGTAACTCTTAACGTTATAGTCATTATCATTATTGAATACGGTTCACGTTCTTTATACTTTACGTTCTTCGTTTAATTATTCATTAACAACATTAAATTCCCAAAGTCATCACTATAAAAGTGATTTAGGAAAGGTCTTATTATGTTCATTAACCAATTATATGACCCATACTTGTCTTGCAACCCATTGGGTTCACAAACAACTTGGTCAACAAAAATCCAGACGCCGTGGTTTGGCATCCCTTTGTATTAGTGGTATTATTATTTCACTTTCCAATACCCACTCTCTCTGTGCATGGCGTATTTGCGATGCGGCGTTATGCCTTCGATTGTATTTGTGTGCCTTGAATCTGCGATGTCTACTCCTTCGCCCGTGATTGCTACCATGATTCATAAAGCTTTGTCTAGCGTATAGTGTTGCATAGTGCCTGCGTAGTGTTATGCCTAGTAAAATCTTTTTATATAAAACAGAATACTTTTATAAAGTTATTCGTTTTATTAGATTATAAATAGAATATATTATATTTTATTTAAAAGATTTTGCTTTAAATATGGACTGTCCGATTAAAAGTAAATCAATCTGGGCCGTTCATGAATTAGTTACTATGCAATCCATTCTTCTATAAATAGAAGCTCATTCCTTCATTATTTCTTATGAATTCACTGAAACTCTAGAGAGAGAAACTTTAGAGAAAATTCTTTTTCTATAATCTTGAGCGTATTTCTTTGGAGTTTAAGATAGCTTTGAGCGTAGTGCAAGTTTTCCTCGAGTATATCCTCGCCCTACCAGTCGGAGTACTCTTCTTTCAAAGGTAAGGGATATTATTTGTTGTACTCGTAAGGGGTATTATTTTTTTCATATTTATGAGGAGAACTTCTGTTATTCCATTCTTTATTATTTTGTTGGAATAACCTGTATACGCGGTCTACCCTATACTTGGTGAAATTCTTCTGTTATTCCATTATTTATTATTATGTGCGAATATCACATGCGTGCGTTTTACTGGCGGGACTGGGTTCTATTATTTATTCTTACGTCGAGAATATCCTCGTCTGCGTGCATTTACGCCGGACTGGTTCCATTATTTATTATTACATTGGAATAACTCATCTGCATGCGATCATCGCATGCATGGTGATTTCTGTTGTTATTCCATTCTTTATTATTCGCCGGAATATCCTGCATTTGTGCGTTTATGCCGGACTGGTTCCCTTATTTATTATTACATTTGGGGAATAACACATGCATGCGGTACTATCGCACGCATGGTGAATCCTTCTATTATTCCATTCTTTATTATTCTGTTGGAATAACTTGTCTATGTGGATTACCACATGCATTATGAATGATCCTTTGTATTCATTCCTTATTAAATTGTGGAAATGATCTGTATACGTGGATTACCGCATAACGGATGAAAATCCATTTGCAGTTTCATATATTTTATTATACTCAGTTGGTTAAAGCTTTGGCTTCTATATTCCTTGAAATTAGTGGAATATCCTGGATATTTGCATTTCATCCAGTATCTTTTCGTGGAAATATTCTTCTGAGCATTCTTGAATTTTACTCTACAAAGCAGTATCATGTTAACAATTTGGACATTATTGGTTCTTGGATAAATTAATTCTTGAACTTGTTTTATTGAATTATTATGTCATTGTCATCATCCTCATGTTTATATTTTGTTGAAAGTCATCTATGGCCTATAGTGCATAGATGGACTTGGTATGATTATGACCAGGGATTATTCAGTATAATCATGAACGTAATGTTACAAATGATGTGGAAAAAGTCCTCATTGGCGTCTGTGAGTGCATTAATGGACAATTTTGGTATGATTATGGCTATGGATTCTCTTGACGAAGGGAGAAAAGATGAATTATTTTATGGCATGATCGGGGACTGGTTGATGAAAACACGATTATCTTTGGCCGTAGTGCATGGATAATTTGTGGTCGTGATACTAAATAATATCCTTGGCCTGTAGTGCAGGGATGATTTGATGATGTGGATTATTTATTAAGCTGAGTCTCAGCGATAAAAGTGATGAAATTTTTTTTAAATCATAAAAGATAGTAGCTTTTATCCTCTACTTGACTCTTTTAATGGATTAGTTGTTCCGCTGCAGTTAAACTTGATGTCTATTGTATTTTATCAGTTTAACACTATTGAAGACTAATGATAATTTATTCTGCATTATCTTAGTCATAATATTTCTTACTGGGCTAGTTGAGCTCACCATTTCCTTCACTGTTCTCTTCAGGAAATGAGAATATAGCTGGGACGAGTGGGGGAACGAATTGACAGTCCAGATGATAGCATTAGTAGTCTTCACTATTCTGTTAAATAGTGTGACAATAATTGTAATGAGGACTTCATTGAGTTTGTATACTGTCTAGATGACAATATACGTATTAAAACTCTTAGATTATGTTTTGTCGTATTGTTTACACGATGTTTGTATAATTAAGTTGTATTTGTATTTTATACCATGTATTTGGCGACCCAAGATGGGTGATGTATACCTATATTTTGGGGGCGTCACAGTTGGTATCAAAGCTTAGGGATATGATCCCTGGCTGAGATGTGAGACTAGAACTAGGTTGGGAGAGACGGGGAATTCCTTCACTAGTATGACCTACCTAAGTTTATTTTGTATTTAATTGGTCGGTTAGAGTATATTGATAATATGTGACATGTTAATTAACCCTTGTTTTGTGAAAGTGTTTAAAAATGGTAGCTGAAAATGTTTACAATGGAGTGAATGAGACCGTTGAGACACCTTTAATCACTAATCAGGTTAATGTGGTGCGAGACGAAGAAGAAATTAGAGATATCTACGTGGTGAGTGAAGAGCTAATAGTTGCACCCGAGCTAGTTGCAGAGGTAGCAGCTGAGAGTGAGGAAGAAGAGGAAGAAGAGGAACCTGGGGATAATTTATTAGAAGAATTTTATGATCAAAATTTAGAATTACAAAATTGTATTCATGATTTAGAAGAGCAAGCTGAAGAACGACAAGCGATTCTGGAGTAAAGAGATGTAACAATTAAAAATTGTGTTGCCCGATGTGCAATGCTTGAACAGAAGCACTCTTTGGTAGAGTATAAGATATTAGAGCTGGAATCTGAGAATGCTATGATCAAAGTTCTGATGAAAGAAGAAACAACTGAACGAAGGAGAATAGATGATGCATGGGTAAAAGCCGCACGACGCGTAGATATTGTAGAAAAAGACGTCCGATCCAATAAGGCCAAAATAGATGAAATGGATTTTTCTTTTTGGTCAATGATTGGGAGAATCCAACATTGAATTTAGAATTAACCTGTGTAGAGCGGTCAACCCCAATTCGATATGGATCGAAGAATAATGATTCAAATCATGGACCAGGAATGTGAAGAAGCACTTAAGGGTGGAATGTACCCTATAGCAAAGTCAAATCCGGTAGTTTAAGTGAGAGCGTTTGTCAAGGAACCCGAACGAGGTCATCACGGGTAAGCTTATTATAAACTCTAGCAAAGTATATACCTTATTTGATACCGGTTCTACCCATTATTTTATCTCTCTTTCTTGCGTTCAATGTTTAAATTTGACTCCAAAGAAGTTAGACTTTGACTTATTGGTTGAAACTGTGTTAGTAGAAACCTTCGTTACCTCCACTGTTTATAAATCTTGTTGATTCAAATTGACACTTTCACGTTACCTGTCGATCTTATCTCTTTGAAAATACTTGCCTTTGATGTGATTTTAGAAATTGATTGATTAACTACTCATCATGCTTTTCATAAGGTTGTTAGCTTTCATATTCCTAATCAACCTGTTTTGCAAATTCAAGCAACCAAACCACTAAAGTCAATCATTGTCATATCAAGTCATAAGTAAAGAGCCTCGAGCCTTTCGCTGATGACTTCCTTGTGTGGAATGCACCGAAGCCAGACTTTTGGTAGGCGACATCGTGAATGACGATGGAAAGTTGTTAGGTATCAATGTGATGTGATATCCAAGTCTTGGATGAGGGTCACAGTTTTGAATGATATTTCTATCGTTAATAAATTTCTTGACGTATTTCTGAAGACTTCTTGGCCTACCCCAGAGCGTGAAATCGAATTTTGTACGGACCCCAGTACAAAACCCCATTTCTAAAACCCTTAAATATTTCTTCAACTAAAACGAACGTAACATGCACAAAAGACGTTGACTCGAGCTGTTGAAGATTACAATCGTACCATTCAATACCATCGTGGGAAAAACAAATGTGGTAGCTGACGCGTTGGGTAGAAGATCGTATGCGTTTATGAGTGTGAATATACGAACCTACGTGAAGATAACGAATATATGAGTAGAATCAAATTTAATCGATAAAGTTAAAGCCGCTCAAGCTAAATACTCAGAGCTGATAAATGTGAAAAAAAAGGTTCAAGAGGGCGTTATTCTAGAAGCAAGAATCGATGAAGAGAGGAAATCTCAACCCTTGATTTTATTGACTCATTTGAAATCCTTGATCGAGTAGGAACTGTGGCCTATAGACTCGTTTTACCACCAAGTATGTCGCGTGTTCATAACGTTTTTCACATATCGATGTTATGTAAATATGTGGACGACCCGAACCACATTATTGATTTAGAACCGGATGAGATAGCAGATAATTTAACGTATGAAGATGTAAATGTTAAAATCCCGGAATGTATTCAACACTCAAAGGTTATACCTCAAGAGTAAGAATCGGACGAAGTGTCCTCATCTGTTTCTAAGATACTGTATGCGTCACGTAAATTTTGAGGGCAAAATTTCATAAGGAGGGGAGATTGTAAAATCCCAAATTTTACGAATAAAGATTTAAATTTCTCGAATTTTTTTTTTGCATATTATGGTGTGAATTTAATATAATGTTATAGTTGTGGGTAATATTTATAAATTTTGCAAAGTATGGAAGTTGTTATATTATATTCGATTGGTCGGGGAATATTCTTTGTGTCGAGAAATATTCGTATGACAGCACAATCATTGGTGAACCCCACAACGGAATTATTGTCGGATTGAGAAAACGACAAAAATATTTTTATGAAAATAACGGAGGAAGTTTTATCACTAATCTTCGTTGAAACACTTTGTTAAAGTACAATGTCTACGCGTGGTCGTTAGTAGCACACGGTATTGATTATTGATGTTTACGTGATAAGTTACTCAGTTTGGTTTTATTGATATTATTAATGTAATAAAATAGAAAAGCTTTTTATATAAAATAAAATACTTTTATAAAGTTATTCTATAAATAGAATATATTATATTATATTATGCATAGTGTTTTGCATAGTAAAATCATTTTATATAAAACAGAATACTTTTATAAAGTTATTCTATAAATTGAATATATTATATTTTATTATGCATAGTGTTGCATAGTGCCTGTATAGTGTTTTGCATAGTAAAATCTTTTTATATAAAACAGAATACTTTTATAAAGTTATTCGTTTTATTAGATTATAAATATAATATATTTTATTTTATTTAAAAGATTTTGCTTTAAATATGGACCGTCCGATTAAAAGTAAATCAATCTGGACCGTTCATGAATTAGTTACTATGCAGTCCATTCTTCTATAAATAGAAGCTCATTCCTTCATTATTTCTTACGAATTCACTGAAACTCTAGAGAGAGAAACTTTAGAGAGAATTCTTCTTCTATAATCTTGAGCGTATTTCTTTGGAGTTTAAGATAGCTTTGAGCGTAGTGTAAGTTTTCCTCGAGTATATCCTCGCCCTACCAGTTGGAGTACTCTTCTTTCAAAGGTAAGGGATATTATTTGTTGTACTCGTAAGGGGTATTATTTTTTACGTATTCATGAGGAGAACTTCTGTTATTCCATTCTTTATTATTATGTTGGAATAACCTGTATACGCGGTCTACCCTATACTTGGTGAAATTCTTACATTATTCCATTATTTATTATTCTATCTAATATCCTCACATGCAATGCGTTCTGCCGGACCGATTCAATTATTTATTCTTCCGTGGAATATCTTGTTTGTATGCGTTTCACCCGACTTCGGTTCCATTATTTATTATTCTCATTGGAATAACTCCGTGCATCGGTCTATCGCATGCATGGTGATTTCTGTTGTTATTCCATTCTTTATTATTCTGTCGGAATATCATGTCTGTGCGTTTACGCCGGACTTGGTTCCCTTAATTATTATTCTGTTGGGAATAACCTGTCTGTGCAATCTATCGCACGCACGGTGAATCCTTCTTTTATTCCATTCTTTATTATTCTGTTGGAATAACTTGTCTATGTGGATTACCACATGCATGGTGAATGATCCTTTGTATTCATTCCTTATTAAATTGTGGAAATGATCTGTATACGTGGATTACCGCATGACGGGTGAAAATCCATTTGCAGTTTCATATATTTTATTATACTCAGTTGGTTAAAGCTTTGGCTTCTATATTCCTTGAAATTAGTGGAATATCCAGGATATTTGCGTTTCATCCAGTATCTTTTCGTGGAAATATTCTTCTGAGCATTCTTGAATTTTACTCTACAAAGCAGTATCATGTTGACAATTTGGACATTATTGGTTCTTGGATAAATTAATTCTTGAACTTGTTTTATTGAATTTTTATGTCATTGTCATCATCCTCATGTTTATATTTTGTTGAAAGTCATCTGTGGCCTGTAGTGCATAGATAGACTTGGTGTGATTATGACTAGGGATTATTCGGTATAATCATGACCGTAATGTTACAAATGATGTGGAAAAAGTCCTCATTGGCCCGTAGTACATTGATGGACAGTTTTTAGTATGATTATGGCTATGGATTCTCTTCGGCCAAGGGAGCAAAGTTGAATTGTTTTATGGCATGATTAGGACGGTTGATGAAAACACGATTATCTTTGGCCCATAGTGCATGGATAATTTGTGGTCGTGATACTAAATAATATCCTTGGCCTGTAGTGCAGGGATGATTTGATGATGTGGATTATTTATTAAGCTGAGTCTTAGCGATAAAAGTGATGAAAATTTTTTTAAATCATAAAAGATAATAGCTTTTATCCTCTACTTGACTCTTTTAATGGATTGTTTGTTCCGCTGCAGTTAAACTTGATGTCTATTGTATTTTATCAGTTTAACACTGTTGAAGACTAATGATAATTTATTCTGCATTATCTTAGTCATAATATTTCTTACTGGGCTAGTTGAGCTCACCCTTTCCTTCACTGTTCTCTTCAGGAAATGAGAATATAGCTGGGACGAGTCGGGGAACGGATTGACAGTCCAGATGATAGCATTAGTAGTCTTCACTATTCTATTAAATAGTGTGACAATAATTGTAATTAGGACTTCATTGAGTTTGTATACTGTCTAGATGACAATATACATATTAAAACTCTTAGATTATGTTTTGTCGTATTGTTTACAGGACGTTTGTATAATTAAGTTGTATTTGTATTTTGTACCATGTATTTGGCGACCCAAGATGGGTGATGTATACCTATATTTTGGGGGCGTCACAGTTGGTATCAAAGCTTAGGAATATGATCCCTGGCTGAGATGTGAGACTAGAACTAGGAGGGGAGAGACGGGGAATTCCTTCGCTAGTATGACCTACCTAAGTTTATTTGGTATTTAATTGGTCGGTTAGAGTATATTGATAATATGTGACATGTGAATTAACCCTTGTTTTGTGGAAGTGTTTAAAAATAGCAGCTGAAAATGTTCACAATGGAGTGAATGAGACCGTTGAGACACCTTTAATCACTAATCAGGTTAATGTGGTGCGAGACGAAGAAGAAATTAGAGATATCTACGTGGTGAGTGAAGAGCTAATAGTTGCAACCAAGCTAGTTGCAGAGGTAGCAGCAGAGAGTGGGGAAGAAAAGGAAGAAGAGGAACCTGAGGATAATTTATTAGAAGAATTTTATGATCAAAATTTAGAATTATAAAATCGTATTCATGATTTAGAAGAGCAGGCTGAAGAACGACAAGCGGTCGTAGAGCAAAGAGATGTAACAATTAAAAATTGTGTTACCTGATGTGCGATGCTTGAACAGAAGCACTCTTTGGTAGAGTATAAGATATTAGAGCTGGAATCTGAGAATTCTATAATCAAAGTTTTGTTGAAAGAAGAAACAACTAAACGAAGAAGAATAGATGATGCATGGGTAAAAGTCGCACGACGCGTAGATATTGTAGAAAAAGACGTCCGATCCAATAAGGCCTAAATAGTTGAAATGGATTTTACTTTTTGGACAACGATTGGGAGAATCCAACATCGAATTCGAAATTACCCTGTGCAGAGCGGTCAACCCCAATTCGATATGGATCGGAGAATAATGATTCAAATCATGGACCAGGAATGTGAAGAAGCACTTAAGGGTGGAATGTACCCTATGGCAAAGTCAAATCCGGTAGTTTAAGTGAGAGCGTTTGTCAAGGAACCCTAATGAGGTCATCACGGGTAAGCTTAACATAAACTCTAGCGAAATATATACCTTATTTGATACCGGTTCTACCAATTATTTTATCTCTCTTGCTTGCGTTCAACGTTTAAATTTGACTCCAGACAGGTTAGACTTTGAATTATTAGTTGAAACTTCGTTAGTAGAAACCTTCGTTACCTCCACTGTTTATAAATCTTGTTGATTCAAATTGACACTTTCACGTTACCTGTCGATCTTATCTCTTTGAAAATACTTGCCTTTGATGTGATTTTAGAAATCGATTGATTAACTATTCATCATGCTTTTCGTAAGGTTGTTAGCTTTCATATTCCTAATCAACCTGTTTTGCAAATTCAAGCAACCAAACCACTAAAGTCAATCATTGTCATATTAAGTCATAAGTAAAGAGCCTCAAGCCTTTCGTTGGTGACTTCCTTGTGTGGAATGCACCGAAGCCAGACTTTCGGTAGGCGACGTCGTGAATGACAATGACAAGTTGTTAGGTATTAATGTGACGTGTTATCCAAGTCTTGGATGAGGGTCACAATTTTGAATGATATTTTTATCGTTAATAAATTTCTTGACGTATTTCTGAAGACTTCTTGGCCTACCCCAGAGCGTGAAATCGAATTTTTTACTGACCCCAGTACAAAACCCCATTTCTAAAACCCTTAAATATTTCTTCAACTAAAAGGAACGTAACATGCGCCAAAGACGTTGACTCGAGTTGTTGAAGATTACGATCGTACCATTCAATACCATAGTGGGAAAAACGAATGTGGTAGCTGACGCATTGAGTAGAAGATCGTATGCATTTATGAGTGTGAATATACGAACCTACGTGAAGATAACGAATATATGAGTATAATCGACTTTAATCGATAAAGTTAAAGCCGCTCAAGCTAAATACTCAGAGCTGATGAATGTGAAAAAGAAGGTTCAAGAGGGCGTTATTCTAGAAGCAAGAATCGATGAAGAGAGGAAATCTCAACCCTCGATTTTATTGACTAATTTGAAATCCTTGATCGAGTAGGAACTGTGGCCTATAGACTCTTTTTACCACCAAGTATGTCGCGTGTTCATAACATTTTTCACATATCGATGTTATGTAAATATGTGGACGACCTGAACCATATTATTGATTTAGAACCGGACGAGATAGCGGATAATTTAACGTATGAAGATGTACATATTAAAATCCTGGAATGTATTCAACACTCAAAGGTTATACCTCAAGAGTTAGAATCGGATGAAGTGTCCTCATCTGTTCGGCATACCAGGTACGTACGTAAATTTTGAGGGCAAAATTTCATAAGGAGGGGAGATTGTAAAATCCCAAATTTTACGAATAAAGATTTAAATTTCTCGAATTTTTTTTTTGAATATTATGGTGTGAATTTAATATAATGTTTTAGTTGTGGGTAATATTTATAAATTTTGCAAAGTATCCAAGTTGTTATATTATATTCGATTGGTCGGGAAATATTCTTTCTGTCGGGAAATATTCGTACGATGGAACAATCATTGGTGGACCCCACAACGGAATTATTGTCGGATTGAGAAAACGACAAAAATATTTTTATGAAAATAACGGCAGAAGTTTTACCGTTAATACTGTTGAAACACTCGGTGTTAAAAGTACAGTAATATGCGTGGTTGCATAGTAGCACACGGTATTGATTAATGTTTACGTGATAAGTCACTCAGTTTGGTTTTATTGATTTTATTAATGTAATAAAACAGAAAAGCTTTTTATATAAAACATAATACTTTTATAAAGTTATTCTATAAATAGAATATATTATATTATATTATGCATAGTGTTTTGCATAGTAAAATCTTTTTATATAAAATAGAATACTTTTAAAAAGTTATTCTATAAATAGAATATATTATATTTTATTATGCATAGTGTTGCATAGTGCATGCATAGTGTTTTGCATAGTAAAATCTTTTATATAAAATGTAATACTTTTATAAAATTATTCATTTTATTAAATTATAAATAGAATATATTATATTTTATTTAAAAGATTTTGCTTTAAATATGGATTTGTCCGATTAAAAAGTAAATCAATCTAGGCCTGTTCATGAATTAGTTACTATCACGATCCATTCTTCTATAAATAGAAGCTCATTCCTTCATTATTTCTTACGAATTCACTGAAACTCTAGAGAGAGAAACTTTAGAGAGAATTCTTCTTCTATAATCTTGATCGTATTTCTTTGGAGTTTAAGATAGCTTTGAGCGTAGTGCAAGTTTTCCTCGAGTATATTCCATGATGGGTGAAAATACATTCGCAGTTTCATATATTTTATTATACTCAGTTGGTTAAAGCTTTGGCTTCTATATTCCATGAAATTAGTGGAATATCTTGGATATTTGCGTTTCATCCAGTATCTTTTCGTGGAAATATTCTTCTGAGCATTCTTGAATTTTACTCTACAAAGCAGTATCATGTTGACAATTTGGACATTATTAGTTCTTGGATAAATTAATTCTTGAACTTGTTTTATTGAATTATTATGTCATTGTCATCATCCTCATGTTTATATTTTGTTGAAAGTCATCTGTGGCCTGTATTGCATAGATGGACTTGGTATGATTATGACCAGGGATTATTCGGTATAATCATGACCGTAATGTTACAAATGATGTGGAAAAAGTCCTCATTGGCCCGTAGTTCATTGATGGACAGTTTTTGGTATGATTATGGCTATGGATTCACTTCGGCCAAGGGAGCAAAGATGAATTGTTTTATGGCATGATCAGGACCGTTGATGAAAACACGATTATCTTTGGCCCGTAGTGCATGGATAATTCGTGGTCGTGATACTAAATAATATCATTGGCCTGTAGTGCAGGGATGATTTGATGATGTGGATTATTTATTAAGCTGAGTCTCAGCGATAAAAGTGATGAATTTTTTTTAAAATCATAAAAGATAGTAGCTTATATCTTCAACTTGACTCTTTTAATGGATTGTTTGTTCTGCTGCAGTTAAACTTGATGTCTATTGTATTTTATCAGTTTAACATTATTGAAGACTAATGATAATTTATTCGCATTATCTTAGTCATAATATTTTTCTTCTTGGGCTAGTTGAGCTCACCTTTCCTTCACTTTTCTCTTGTGAAATGAGAATATAGCCGACGAGTCGGGGAATGGATTGACAGTCCAGATGATAGCATTAGTAGTCTTCACTATTCTGTTAAATAGTGTGACAATAATTGTAATGAGGACTTCATTGAGTTTGTATACTGTCTAGATGACAATATACGTATTAAAACTCTTATATTATGATTTGTCGTATTGTTTACACGATGTCTGTATAATTAAGTTGTATTTGTATTTTGTACCATGTATTTGGCGACCCAAGATGGGTGATGTATACCTATATTTTGGGGGTGTCACAATTCAATCCTTTCACCATACAATGTGTAAGACCCCAACTTTCATGAATAAAGTTTAATTTTTCTCAAAATATATTTTTGAATATAATGGTGTGGATTTGATATAATCTTATAGTTTTGGGTAATATTTATAAATTTTTCAAAGTAAGCAAGTTTTTATAAAATATTCGATTAGTCGGGGAATATTCGTTTTAACAGGGAATATTTATACGACGGCACAATCATTGGTGGACCCCACAACGAAATTATTGTCGAAGTTAGAAAACGAAAGAAATATCTTTTTATAAAAATTACGGTGAAAGTTTTACTGTTAACTGTTGAAATACCCGGTGATAAGAGTATAGTAGTACGTGTGGTTGCATAGTAGCATACGGTATTGATTATTGATGCTTACGCGAGAAGTCACTCAATTATACTCAATTATTACTACAGTAATTACTACAGACTATCTCACGTTATTGATTCAATTATTGTCACAATATTTTATATAAGTTAGACTTTCATTTGATATAAAAGAAGAAGAAAGCTAGTCATCAAACACTACTAGAAAATCAATCTATAGTGCCGAGATTTAGCGATGGTCGGGACGGAACCGTCACAATAGATGTATATAGTGACGGTCACAATCTGACCGCCGGTATAGGCCTCTGAAGGTAGGCTATTCCGAGGATCACAAGTTGGCCGTCGGTATAGGAATTTTTTTTGGGGATTTTAACGAGGGTCAAAGGCAGGCATAGATAATAACGAGGGTTTCAAGGGTGGGCATTTTATGAGTCACAAATCTCTCCTGTTCTTTCCCCCAAATTAACATCTCAATCAGTCGTTTTTGCAGGGAACTTACTACTGCAGTACGTTCCTCTTCCCTCTATTTTAACTTTGTTTTTCATTTTTCAGTAATGGCTTTTATGCTAAAAGACTTCTTCCAACTAATATTTTTCAGGATTATCTTGCCAGTATTGACAATCCAGCACAGGAACATTCCAGTTTCAAGTAATTATCCTACCTTTCTCTTGCATCTATGGCGCATGCCTTTTTTAATCCGTTTTGTTCAGTTCTATATTGTTGTTTGTGGGTCAAATTGGTTGCTACCTGGACTTTCTAATAATTACTTATATTATCATGTGGTAGTCTTAGTGCGGTGAATATATTTGTTAGGGGAAACTCTACCTTTCTTGGTCTTACTGAGTGGGATCTGTTGTGACAGTTATGATCTGCAATTGGCAATAGCACTTCAACAACAAGAATTTGAGCAACAAACATGAACGTAATTCACAAAGAACCAACCTACGTCAAGGTAGTTCAAGACCTAAGTTCTGGGGACCCCAGGTAGGTTTTCAACTTTCAATTCATTTTGTTCATTTTAACATGGTGTTAGACTTGTGCAAAAGCAAGCCATGAATTTTTCTGATAGGGGGGATGGTTTGATATTGGAATACAAGATTAACTTTGATGCATCCTATAACTTGAGCTGATATTCAGAATCATATTAATATTCAAAAATTAATGGCATTGTGCAAATATCAAGGAGGAACTTGCCCTCGTCGTCTTCCAAGCCAGATTTAAAACCATCAAAGGATAGGTGTGTTGTAATGTAAAAAATACAAGCGCAGGGAGCTTATTATATGTTTGTTGTGTAAATGGTGCGACTCATTTTTGGACGTATTACATAACATCTCAATCTCTCATCCTCCATATACATGTAATATTAGATCCAGCTTCTTCAGGTGTAAATAAATAAAGTAAATACCACCGCACTCCAAGGTTTATCATCTAAAGCAAACTTCCAAAAGAAATAATTTTCCAGTTCACCCTATAAATTCTGGTTCTATATACGATATATGAAAGTGGGTGAAAAGGGTCGAGTAACAAAATCTTGTACTTGTTTTAGTTGTATGCTTGATTGCCCTAAAAAAGCCCTAAGTTTTGAAGAGAACAGGTGTCTCTTACCGTGGTGGTACTATTTTATGGGGTCTACATAAAAGTAAATCTAACACCAAATGTTAGTTTGAAATCTATAGCTTGCTAGTGATTTAGTACTTGTTTTAGTATATTTCTCTCTATTATCTTTAATCAACCTGGGTGGTGGGAAGGGGACTTGTCATAAATCTTACATACACCTTTTTTGTTTTATTTGAGTGAACTGGGAGTTTGGTTGGCGTTCAAGGTAATTAATTATGATAATTAATTATCATAGATTTCTATATGCAATATCATTCTGATGGTTGGTCAATTTGATTTAGGGACATAATATTATGGCTAAGATGTGGATGGAATTACCAAGATATTCTAGAGAATATCTTGTATGCATAGAGAGATTTTTAGACTTTGGTTTTGAAAAAGTGGGCATGGTAACGGGAAGAATTCCTTATCCATGTAAGAATTGTGTAAATGGCCGATACCAGATTTGATCTACTATTCGTGAACATTTGATTTGTGATGGATTTATGTTTGGCTACACGAATTGGGTGCATCAAGGGGAAGATGGGATTGTCAGGGATGTGAGTAATGATGATGTTCACGACGAACCATCACAATCCGAAGATGATCATCTTATGCCTGCGATGGTAAATGATATATTTAGGGAACACGGTGTGGAATCATCGGCTAAAGCTATACAATACCAAAAGTACATGTTAGAGGCCAATCAACCATTATATACTGGATGTGAAATTGAGACTATTCTTTCATTCATTGTATGGCTTTTCAATCATAAAAATGTTAGCAAATGGACTGACGTGTCCTTTGATGGTTTTCTCCGTAAGTTGAAGTCATCATTTCCATCATTTGCAAACTTGCCTGATAATTTTTATGAAATGAAGAAAATGGTTGGAAATTTAGGGTTTGGTTATGAGAAGATTGATGCATGCGAGAATGATTGTATGCTCTTTTGGAGGGAGAATGAAAAATCAGAGTCTTGTACAGTTTGCAAATCATTGAGATGGAAGCAGACTGAGATGGTTGCACCAGAGAATGCAGAAGTAGATACAAATGCTAAGAGGAGCAAAGTAGTTGTGAAGAAATTACATTATTTACCATTAATTCCGAGATTGCAGAGGCTATTTATGTCTGTAGAAACTATAAAATACATGACGTGGCATCATGTAAAGCGACGGAAAGATGGAGTGAATCGTCATCCAGCTGACTCTGCAGCTTGGAAGCATTTGGATACAATGTACCCTACATTCTCTCAAGAATATCGAAATGTAAGACTCGGACTGTCCACTAATGGAATGAGTCCCTTTACCCATGGGTCACCGTATAGTATATGGCCAGTGACGGTTGTTGTTTATAACTTACCACCATGGAAGTGTATGAAGCAGGAGTATTTTATCATGCCATTGTTAATACCTAGTCCAAACTCTCTATGTAATGATATTGACGTGTATATGCAACCTTTAATTGAAGAATTGAAGATACTATGGAGTAATGGGGTTGAAACGTATGATGCATCTACCTGTACAAAGTTCCAAATGCGTGTTGCACTGTTGTGGACAATTAATGATTTTCCAGCACTTGTTATGTTGTCTGGTTGGAGCACTAAAGGTAAGTTGGCTTGTCCATCATGTCAAATGAACACTTGTTATTGTAGATTGCAAAGTAAGGAATGTTATATTAGCCATCGTTGTTTTTTGGAGTCGGGTCATAGTTATAGGTTTGATACACGATGATTTAACGAATAATGTGACCATAGTGAAGCTCCGTTGGTGCCATCAGTATTTGATATTCTCGAACAAGTTAATGCCATTAATGTCACTTTTGGAAAGACACCCACTAGCACGAAGACCATTCTCCATGACTCAAAACATAATTGGAGGAAGAAATCTATTTTCTTTGAATTGCCATTTTGGCAGATACTTTTGTTGCGCCATAAGCTAGATTGAATGCACATTGCCAAAAAAAATTGTGATAGCCTGATTGGGACATTGTTGAGTGTGCAAGGAAAGTCAAAAGATAATTTAAAAGCACGATTGGACTTGATGAAAATGGGTATAAGAAGAGAGCTCCATCCAATACTCGTGCAAGCAAGTAATTCAAAGTACCTTTTGTCGGCTGCAAGCTACTCAATATCTAAGAAAGAAAGACATGATTTCTTGCAAGTGTTGAAAAATGTTAAGGTACCTTATGGATATGCTTCAAATATTTCACGTTGCATCAATTTGAAGGGGGGAAAGATCTCAGGTCTTAAAAGTCACGACTGCCATATTTTATTGCAACAATTATTTCCAATGGCAATACGATGTACCAACTTGCCTAGACATGTCTGCTCAACAATAATTGAACTTTGTAACTACTTTAGAGAATTATGTTCCAACTATAACACATCGGAAGATTATGAACGCATGAACAAGAAAATTTCGTTAATACTTTGCAAGCTTGAGATGGTGTTTCCTCCTGCTTTCTTTGATATAATGGTACATTTGTGTGTCCACCTTGTTGAAGAGGCAAAGATAGCCAGAAATGTGAAATATCAACAAATGTCGGCTTTTGAAAGATACATGGGCAAGTTAAAAGGGTATATTCGCAACAGAAGTCATCCAGAAGGGTCAATTGTAGAAGGGTATATCGCTGATAAATGTGTTACATTTTGCTCAAGATATTTGAGTCAACACAATTCTATATGGAAACGAGTTGGAAGAAATGAAGATGGATACGAACAAGGTGAATCAAGTTTGTCTGTATTCAGAAACATAAGTCGATTTCTTAATGTCCCAAAAGTTTGTACTCTATGTGGCGATGATGTCAAGAGTGCACACCTGTCTGTGCTATTCAATTGTACAGAGGTTGAGTCATATCTAAGGTGAGTAAATAAAGAATGACATTTATGGTTCAAAATATTAATAACTATCCATAAAGCAAGCTAGCTATGACAAAAAATTTTGTTTGTTTATTTGTTTGTAGTATTTGGCAAGATTCATATATGTTAGGACGTGGAAAGCTTAAGCAAAAACCGACGCCAAGGGAAATTGACAATGCTAAGAAAAAGGAATTTCCTGAATGGTTTAAGAGTTATGTAAGTACTACATTATGTGAACGTGATTTTATGCAAAATTTTGTAATGGTTATTAATGATAAATGGATGGAATTTGCTTATATCGCTACCATTTTATAGATGGAAACTATGAATAATGATGCTTTAAAGAAAGTTCAAGCTCTTGCATTTGGCCCAAATTTGATAGGAAGGAGAGGAGATGGTTATTTGGTAAATGGGTATCGATTCCATTCTACAAGTTGTGAGAGTAAGAGGAGAACACAGAATAGTGGGGTATATGTGGTAGCAACTACTCGTGGATATTCCTCTACTAGAGACCGAAATCCTAAGGAAGTTGTAGTTGAATACTTTGGTATTTTGGAAGATGTTATTTAATTAGATTATTATGGATCTGGCAAAGTTGTTCTATTCAAATGTAAGTGGTATGACAGTTTAGCACGTGATAGAGGGGTCAAAACTGATAACTATGGCCTCACGCTTGTAAATTATCAAAAGTTTGGTTCAACCGATGAGCCCTTTGTAATGCCTTCTCAGGTTCAACAAAGTTTTTATGTTGATGATCAAAAGGATAAAAATTGGCGTGTGGTTATACGAACAAAACCGAGAGATTTATGTGAAGATGCTAAAGTAGATTCTGATAGTGACGAGTTACCCAATACCAATGAAGAATTCATCACTCTAGTTACAGAAGTTGATATTGAAAACATAAATTGGGTTAGGAATGACGTTGATGCTGAATTAGTTGAAAATGGACGAAAAAGACTTAAAAGTAAGCAAAAAATAGGATCTCAAATTGATACATCTCGTTTCAAAAGACGAATGATTGAACATATTGTCGATGAAGATGAAGATGAGAATGGAGACGGAGACAAAGAAGAAGAAGAAGAAGAAGAAGAAAAAGAAGACGAAGACAAGATGAGGGTCCCGAAGATGAAGAGGAGGGTGATAGTGATGAAAATGAAGAAGATAAACGTCACAATTGATAGATATGTATTGTTACACTTTGTCCATTTTCTCCAAAAGAGAAATTGTTAAACTTTGATAGATATGTTTTTGATATTATATCTTGGTGCTCCTTGTACTATTACCAAATATCTAGACTATCTTATTTATTAGTATAATATCTAGACTATCTTATGTATTAGTATAATATCTTCTGTTTCTGATATTATATCTTGGTGTTCCTTGTACTATTAGCAAATGTCTAGACTATCTTATGTCTCCTAATCTTGGCACAAGCTTTGCATGTACAGTATGTGGTTCTTATATAATTCTTGTGAGGCTTGAACTTTACAATCTTGAAGTAGAGTTGTTGAAACTTGATAACAAGGTTAGGTTTATTCTTGGGGTTGTAGAAGGCAAAATCACAGTGAGCAAAAGAGATTTTACTCAAGCTTGGATACAGCTCTCTTCCTATTATCGAGTTTCAAGTTGATAATAGGAAGAGAGCTGCACGCTTTAATATGCCAGTTTAACAACTGTATAGATCTAATTTAATTGGTTTTTATTACTACTTTGGAGACCACGTTTAATATAATAATAATACTCCCTCTAGTATAAAAATGGAGATGATTGGCATGCAAGTTGATTCAACTTCAGGCTCAGGGGAAGAAAAGTTGGACATAGAAGGAGAACAAAACCTAGATAAGTCAACAATGATCACATCAGAGCTATTGCTTCCCAAATCTCAGCAACAAAACCCTCTTTTTCCTTCAATTATTCTCACTTATTTATATGCTGGCCATTTTCTAGCTAGAGGGGGTGCAAGGTTTCCCTCTCCTACTCTATTTCTCTATATATATCTCTACAGCTTGTTGTTTTATTTACCTTCTAGACAACATCTAATTAGCCTAGTCTATTTTCTATTTTGCATCTAAAAATTTGATATGATTTTGAGAATTAGGTAATTTTCTAAAGGGTGTCTTTCTGTTAGACATAAATGTCAGTTGTCTATAAATTATGAATTGATATTCTTTACTATTCTGAATTCATATTTTTGTTTCTCAGGTTGCTTTAATGGCTTCTAATAGAACGTCTAGATCTCATGCTAACAGGGAAGATGGCCCGGAAATTAATGATAATGAGATCCATGTTGATGAACCACATGCAGAGGACGAAAGCATTCATGAGAATGTTGAAGGTACCATGCATATATCTACACTTATACTTTCATTGTCATGAAGGTACAATGCATATATAAGTAAGAGGAGCTACTTCTTATTTGCAAAAATAAAGCATGACTGTGATCAGCTTGTTCTGAAGGGACAAGTATATATATATACCTAAACAAGAATTGAGGTTTAATTTGCACCAAACAATCCAAAGTACTTGCTCTCATCTTGAACCTGCTGACTGTTATTACACTTCAATCCAAAGCTTTCTAGGAATGATGGGTGATCTGTACTAGAAGTTTCACCAATCATCTGACTTTTCTCGCAAAAACGCCATGGCGGACATATTTGCAGTAAGTGTTTAATGGGAAATATTTTGGCTGTTGAACAAGGAAAGAACACCTGCAAGCTTATTATTAGTTGTACAGCTGCTTGTTAGTTGCTCTTGATCAGCACTGCTGGAATTAGGGCTCTTATTAATTCCAGTACTAATCCAATTAGATTGAATTGGATTGTTATGTGGTATGGGTTGCTGATGATCCTTTTCAAATTGTTAGAGCAGTCTTGTCTAATATTCATTTCACTATATCCTATAACTTAGTACTGCTGCAGCATGTGTGTCGACTAGAAGACTCAAGTTAGTACTGCTACAATTTCCATGTCATTTAGTTTTAGTATCTTGTACAACATCTAAAAGACTCAACTTAGTTGTGAAGTTTGTTATGTGGATATTAGCACTAAACCATACCTAAAAAGCCAAGAAATGGACTGTTTTTGTCAAAAGCATAAGACATTACATTTGTGTGTTCTAAAGCATGAATATAGACTATATAACAACTACGTGATGTGATAATGCATATAACATAGATGCTTGGGACTGCTATATGAATTATGGACTGCTATATGAATTATGGATTACTAAAGGTTTCTTTTGAGTTCTATTATGGACTGTTTGTAAATTTATAGCTAAAATTGTGCCTAAATATGGACTGCTATGGACAAATGTTGTGACTAAAGTTGTGAGTCAGCATAGAGTCCCTATATTGTCTATGTATACCATTTGAAAGTTGTTCCTTAAGTTATTTAAGGTCTACAAGGTGTGTTGTGCAAATTCGTGCCTAAAAACCAATGAAAGTATGCTTTAAATAGCAATGAACACTAAAATACTTGTATGTATAATTAACAAAGGTCGTTTGAGATGCAACTTTGTGTTCTTTACAAACTCTTTTACATATATAAATCATGGTATATTTCAGTTTTGTTTAGTTTATATATCTTGATTCTTTCTCTTTTTTAGGTTCTCGACCTAAGAGGAAGCGTGGACCAACGATGGGAGCAAAGTTATGGTCAAATATCGATGCACCCAAGAAAGTAATTTATGATGCAAATGGTCAACCTGTTGGGGGAGACGCCAATAAGTTAACAACCTTTCTCGGGTGTCTTGCTCGCAATGGAGAATTTTTTCCAATAAGTACTCCAACATGGTCCAATATGACAGAGGCTAACATGCCAAGGGCTTGGGATGAAATTTAGGTTATTAATCAATAGCATTTTATAGAATTTGACATTAAAAACTTTAAAGGTAATTTAATATATGTGTAAATCTGTTTTTTGTAGAAACGATTTACCACAGATCACCCCAATGCTAAAAGAAAACTGATGGCTATCATGAACAATAGGTGGAGAGATTGGAAGTCTAACTTAAAGAGTAATAATTTTGTGCATGGTGACCGTGTCAAATCGATAGCGAATACTATCAACAATGATCGAGTAAATCCTAATCAATGGGCTGTGTTGGTTGATTATTGGCTAACTGATGATGCACAGGTTGTGTTTATTCTAATTTATGTATTATCAATTCTTACTTATTGTTATATATTATTATTAATTTATAAATACATGCAATGCAGGATATAACAACAAAAAATTATGAAAATCAAAAAAAATTGTTGGTAGGTCATACGTTGGGCACTAAATCAATTCCAAAAAAGAAGCATGAATTGGTAATATTTGATGTTATTTCAATATTTTTTTGTCGTTAATCATGTATTAGACTTCTATGAATAGAGTATTTCTTGAATTATATATTATTTTTTGTTTTATTTGTAGTACCAAATAAATAAAAAAGAGATTGATCGAGCGGATATGTATATACAGTCCCACACTCGAAGTGATAACTCAATTTTACCGGGAGCATCCTCGAATGTCGTAAATATTTATCAATCCTCAAACAATGGGGTCTTTTAACTCTTTATTCTATATTGTCTTTAAGCTCTTTACCGAGGGTACGATTCTATATACTGATTATTATATGATTAGTAGAAGTTTATCAAATGTTTGTATAATTGACTACTATGGACTGAATTTAGGCACAATGAGATAGGTTGGGATGAGGAGTAATAAGGAGGTTAAAATAGGTTCATGATATAAACCAATGTGAGGAGTAATAAGAATGATTATTGATGGAGAATTTCTAGATGCTTGAGTTTGTCTGGGTATACAAAATGTTAAAGAGCAGTTGTTAAGTTTTCATTTTGTAGTATTGAATATAGCTTGAAACATGCAGCTATCAGCAATATAGAAAGAATTAGGAGCAATTAGCAACTTAGCATTGACAAAAATAGGTGATGCAATACAAAATAGCAACAATGTCTAAATGCATTAGCTTCAGTGCAATGCAGCAGATGATGAAGGGTACTAAAATAAAAAATTGCATCAAGGATGCCAAGTTCTAGAAATATGGTCTTCTTCTCTTCCTGATTAGTTTATCTTTATAATTGTGACATTAAGTAGGGAATGTGCAAATGATATTTGAAGTGAAGTCAGTCTTTATTAGTGCAGTAGATGATTTGTAATCTTAAATTCCATTATCTAAATCTTTTAGATTATGAGATATATTTCAGTAATAAATTATGTTTTTGCCTTTTCCAAAACAAAATCTTCTGTATTTTTAATTATCAGTTATTTTGGCTAGAAGCTTTTTAGAGATAATTAATGCATACTTTGTAATTTGTTGACTCTCAGTTTATTTGAAACATGTTAATTAGGAATATGTACTTTACTTTTTCTTCTTCATGTTTGCCCGTGATTATTGTTTTAGTGTAACATGCATAGGAAGATCCAAGGTATCTTTTTTATGTTTCTTTGAGTGTCCATGTTTTCTGTTTTGGTGGATGGCCCTGTAAATATTTTTCCTGTTTCTTCTTTCCAGTTCTAGCTTTAGCTTTTGCTTCCCATACAAAATTGAAGTTATTGAAAATGAGTTGTTTAAGTTCTCTTCTAAGTTTTAAACAGGATTGAGAATACCGTCTCACTAATTCTTGTTTTGTATCGGTGCAATTGCTTCAGCTTGTAGGTTCAGCTTGAACAGAAATGTATGATTCCTTGTTTATTTTTGTTACATTTACTGAGCTATTATGATATAAGATGTGGCATTTTTTTCCCATCATGTTAAGAATTCAAGAACCACCCCTCGATGTTATAATGTCGTTTTGGTATACAAGTATATGTTACAAGTATGTTTCTGTTTGTTTTTAGGGGAGAATTTAGTTTTACTATAAATGGTATTGTTGTCTTTGTTTAATAGACTTGAATTAAGTAGTGTTTGGTTTTCTTCAAATCAATAAATTATTACTTGAATTAAGTAGTGAACCAAAATTGAACGTCCTGTCGGAAATGATTAGTTAAGAAAAGAAAGAATTACTACTATTAGTTGCTGCCTTCTCATTGTATTGGAAGTCACCTTCTTCATATGGTTTCCTATTCTAGCCAAAAAGCTAATGCAACAACTTAGTATGTGACTGAATCCTGGCAAAGACTAAGCAAACAAGCTTGGATACAACCTTGGAAAGAAATTATTTGCTACTCTTCTTTAAGTTATGTTGAACTACCTTGTATATTTAAGTTATGTATATTTTGCATTGTATATTTTCACAGGAAAAAATTATTAAGTTAAAGAAAACTCAGGAATCGACTGGTGAAAGCAGTAGTATAGGACGGAATGATATACTTGCACAAGTTCTTGGACCAAAGCGACATGGTAGCCTTCGACAAGGTGGAGTTGGTGCCACAGCTACAAACACTTGGGGGCTTCATGACACAAATAATGAGGTACAACGTGAGAATCAAGAATTGAAAGCTGAGTTGAAAAAGGTACGGGAAAAAGGAGATGATACTGCAAGGAAAGTGGATGAACTATTATCAATGATGATAGAATTTATGAAGAAGTCATCAGTTCCAAATGCTCATTCCAACAATCAGGTGTTGCTCTCTCACTCTACTTATACTTACTTCAAATTTTTGCTCTATCACTCTGTTTGTATGAATTAAAAAGTTCACTTGATAATTAATTTGTAGGATCGATCCACAGAAGGAGATAATGGTGATATTAGTGGATCAAATAATCTTATAGAGGACATGTGACATGTCTCGTGCTGCTAGAGAGATATGTTACATGTGCAGCTGGAAATTTGTTAGATGTAACACTATTTTGGTTGAAAATTTGTTAGATGTGATACTGAAAATATGTTAAATGTGTTACTGGTTATGTACTGTTTTGATACATAGTAGGAGTATTTTGGATGGTTATGTATATTTAGATGATATTATACATTAATAGACTTTATTTGTTTTGTTCTTTTAGTTGTAAATGTTATATTCAGATTGGATGGTTGAATGTAGTTATGCTTCTTAACCGGTAAAATAAATAAGAAATATTGTATTGTATAATTCTTTAAAAATTTGGAAAAGATATAGCGACGGTCAGGACCGTTGCTAAAAGTTAATTTTTTTGGCGCCAAACACCTATAGCGACGGCCACGACCGTCGTAATACACCTCACATTCGCACCAAATCGCACCTATAGCGACGGTCACAGTAGATCTTACCTATAGCGACGGTCGGCGACCGTCGCAGTAGACCTCAGCCATTTTCGCGCCAAATCTTCTTTAGCGACGGTTATGACCGTCGCTATATCGATTTTCTGACCGTCGGTAAAAAGCTTGAAGTGCGTTTTTGTGGAGTTTTCTGGCGACGGTCGAACCGTCGCTATAGGTTTCAGTGACGACTTATATAGCGACGGTAGCCGACCGTCGCTATATACTATAGCGATGGTCTTTTATCTATAGCGACGGTCGGCGACCGTCGCTATAGCTCGATTTTCTGGTAGTGAAAGGTAAATGATCTTATGATCTTATATCTTCCATCTCTACTATTGTAGGTTGATAAGAGAGGTGTAGCTTAATGAACATGTATGCTAAGAACTCATAAGAATTGGATAATCAATAGACTTAAGCCGTATAAGTCATGAATAAGTAATTTGAACCTAAATAAGTTATGAACTTACGATGGTCATATATTTGAACTTGTATCATATTCACATAAATGAAGTTGATAGGTTAATAAGATGTAAGAATGTTGATTAAAGGACTTGAATCAATAATAAGTCCTAAGAAATGAAATCTTGTCGTTTATAATTTGTTAAATTATAAACTTATGAAGAATAAGCCATAATCTAACTTAAAACTAAGTTGTTATAATGTGTAGGTTGAGATGCCTATAGGATGAATTGAATTCATTTAGAACGATGAACAAATTCTAAGTATCGAGGTTTTTCTAGAAGTCACACGATTGGACGATAATCGTCGAATTCGTGAAATTCTCAGAATGGAAGTCGAATTTTGTGTTTGAATTTGGAAACATTGGTTATCTATGGAGACAAGTCTTATTTGGCATTATAGAGTAGCGGAATCGAAAATGACTGAATTCCGACTTAGAACGAAGAAACGAGCATTGAACGTTCACGAACGTTTATCGTTTTCGTTAAAAATGAACCAATAGATGAATTTTGAGTAAACAAAGTCGAAAATATAAAATTCTTGCATAAACATGTAGAGTATTTAATTTGTGAGCTAATGGCTTTTGAACGAGCCAATTCGAACTTAAATGATCAAGTTTGGAGTCCAGGAAGTTCATTATGCAAATAAAAAAATTTCATTGTCTCTGCAGTGACAGAGTTGGCGCCATGGCCAGCCAAAAAATTTCAAGGCATAATGGTGGCCACTGAAGACCTTGTGTCTTGATGGCCTGACCTTCACTCGCAGAGTCACGTCACGTGCCCAGTGTGTTATGTGTGGTATTTCAGAAGCGCCAAGGTCGACTCTCAGCTATCGCTAACCAAAGGCATTGCAAAATATGAAGTTGAAAGGTAATGATCAAATACAGCTTGGCTAGTCCTAGGGTTTGGTCAGTGAAGAAGGTTTGCAAGTATAGAATGAATGGTACAGATTAACAAAGAAGTAAAGGTTAATTTTAATATTACAAGTCATTGTTTAAACCTTAAGTATGATACTTAAGGGTTAGAGATAATCAATTGAACATTAACGTAAGAACAATGTGAACTATATCGGCAAGCTGGAACTAATAGTAGCAAATCTAATTCATGATTAGATTGAGAAGAAGGGTAAGATTCTTAAAGATATGTTTAAATCATGACCTAATGTGTTATGTGATGTGATCATCTACTGTAGAGACCTTAAAGACTTCACGTGGAAGTATAATAACTGTAGCAGACGTTGAAGGCAAGTATTCTAACCCTTGTCTATATTCAATCTAGACAAGCTTTGTGGTTCATGTATTCTTATGCATGAATTGTTGTATAATGAAGTCAAAGACAATTCTTTTAGCTAGACTTATGATATGTTTGATTTCTTACAATCTATCAATGTATGGTCAATGTTGTACCAACTTTTATTGGTGTGGTTTTCAAATGAAGACTGAGTATGCTAAAATGTTTTTTCGTCAAACGACAGGAACGTGAGGTTTCCACAACTTAAACGTACATGCGTTTAATGAATGTAGTGTTGATCAACATAGAGTACTATAGGCTGATCACCTTGACGTGCTCGTAAGAAATGTCGGACTTACAGACTTTGTGTCGGGATGTCCTTTTCAAATAAAGTATGAAATGCTTAAGGTCTTGGACCGGAATTGATGTTTTACTAAATATTGTTATTGTAAAATGTTTTAAAGAAAAGAGAAGTGCTATTTGGAATTATCAATAGTACTTCGTAACTATTGTTCAGTTATTGAAGATATATGTTTTATATGGTTCAAGCATATTGTTAACTAGAATTGTTGTACTTACTGAGCTAGTCATGCTCACTCTTGGTTGAACCGTATGAATGCAGCAAAGACCTAAGGGACCAAAGGATCCGGCAAGGATAAAGGAAAGGAGAAGACAAACCCGTAGAATACTTATGTAAAGTATAGGTTTGTAATGATAATATTTGATATTATGACAAGAACAAATGTAATGGTTATAAAGAACCTGGGGAATGTTAATATGGATTTTTCAATATATACATAACACATATTTGTTCTTTTGAGGCATTTCAATGTTTGTGTGAGCTGTAGCAACGTGGAGCACCATCTATCGGGTTGGAAGATACCCAGATTTAGGGGCGTCACAGGTTGGTATCAAAGCATTAGGTTATAAAACTTAAGGGGGGAATTAAAACCTTAAGTCATAACCTTAAGAGAAGTCAAAGAAGTAAAAGAAGAAAATAACCTTATAAAAATGCATTATGAATATGTTATGTGTTTTTATTATTCTACTGACGTGTACTAATCAAACTTAATTTTGTTGTGTAGATGTCAGGTGGAAATGGAATGTATAGGGATGTGCAGGCAGTTAGTGAAGCATCAGTTAACCAGATATAGGTTATACCAAACCCAATAGCAGAGGAGCCAGAGATAGTAGTTAATGAGTCTGGAGACTCAGAGGATCCCGATCACATGTCAATATTTGATGGCATGATGGAAGAGGAAGTGGAGGTTGTGTCCTTCAACCCAATAGCACTTGCAGAAGAGACACCCCAAGGGGAGTCTATGATGTCACTGTTCATGGCAGGGTTAGACAGGGACCACTATTGTCAGGAGGTGAAGAAGTTACGAGCAGAGCTTCAGGCTGTCTTACAGGATAAGACAGATGTGGAGTCGATGTTGGAACAGGAACATGATGATCGGGTTTTAGCCAAGGACAAGGTCCATGAGGTAAAGCATGAGGTTTTTGAGCTCAAGGGGGAGCTAAAGACCAAGAATAAAAAGATAGGGAGAATGTCCTATATCCATAGGAGTTCTCATCGGGATTTCCAGCAGCAGGTAGTTAGATATCCAGTAGAGGCTGGGCAGACTCGACACACTATCAGCTGGGATGTTATCACTGGTTTGGCCACAGCAGATTTTAATAATGCCTTAAGGTAGATGTAATCTAGTAGTAGCTAGAGTAGTTTTAGATATGTAAATATTGTGTATTTAAGTAGTGACGAAAAACCCTCTTTTGTATATCAAAGGGTAGTCTTTTGTAAATCCCAATTTTTGGAAAGCAATTGTGGGATGGTAATGTAATCAGCTTCAGCTGTGTATTGAAATGATGTAGTATTATACTACAATGAATGAATCAATATAAGCCTTTTTTATGGAACATACTGAGTAATGGATGTTGAAGTTATTGTTTAATCTTGAATAATAACTAACTAATAAGAAGGGAATAATAACGCAATGTGTTGTTTATTGTATCAGCAAAATGTCATCGAGATGAGGACAACGAAACCAAGGTGCTAACGTAAATCAACCGGAAGGAGGTCCGGTTAACCCAATCCAGGAATTTGTTAATTTATTGACAGTCGCGTTTAATAGAAATTGGGCTAATATCCCCGTAAATCTGGGAGTAGCACGAGTTACTACCTTTAAGGATTTTAAAAGTGTCGGTCCATCGGAGTTCAAAGGAACTACGGACCCCATAGAAGCCTAGACATGGGTAAAAGAAATTGAGAAGGCATTTGTCATAGCAAATGTCGAAGAGGGTCAGAAGGTTGCCTTTGCAACCTATATGATGAAAGGTGAAGACATTTTTTTGGTGGGAGGCTAACCAAGCAAGGGCAGGTATAGAGAACTTAATGTGGGTGAGGTTCAAGGAGATATTCTTTGAGAACTACTTTCCCACAAGTATGCAAGGAAGGATGGAGATGCAGTTTTTGGACTTAAAACAAGGGAACATGATGGTTCCCCAATATGCTGCCAAGTTTAATGAACTAACGAGGTTCACTCCACAACAAGTGGACACCGAGGTTATGAAAGCTCGACAGTTCGAGTAGGGCTTGAAACCCTAGCTCTATAACCGTATATCTGTGTTCCAGAGTACTATATTTGGGACTATTTTAGAGAAGGTGTAATCACCGAAGGTGGTAGCGAGGCTCTAAGCCAGTACCACAATGATAAGAAGAATAAGGGGAAGGTTGATGTGGGAGTAAAGATAGAAGGAGCCAAGGGAAGTGGTGAGGGATAGAAGCGTAAAGTGTTCAACTCTGGGAATACCGGAGTGAAGCAAGGAGGTCCAAAGAGAAGAATGGAGGCCTGCAAAACCTGTGGGAAGACTCATCTGGGAGTCTGTCTCAAGGGGAAGGTTATATGCTATAATTGTGGATAGGAGGGGCACATTTTGCCTAACTGTCCATGTCCAAAGAAGAACCGCGGATTCTTCTTGTGTGGGTCAACTGACCACATGGCAAAGAACTGCCCAAAGAAGGGAACGGACGAAAATCGGGGCACTAATAGCAGTAAGTTAGCTATTAGTGGTCCAGCGCAGCCGGGTAGGCCAATGGGCCATACCTTTAACATGACAATCCAAGATGCAGTTGCATCAGGGGACGTAGTCGCAGGTATTATTCTGATCAATGACATAAATGCTTACATGCTGTTTGATTCGAGTGCTACTTGTTCGTTTATAGCATGTGATTTTGCTAGACGATTAGGATTACTTCCTGAAAAGTTGCCTATACCTTTAAATATTAAGGTAGCAAACAGAGAGATAATTCTGGTTGAAAATATTCATAGGAGTTGTTGTGTAGACATACGGGGTTGTAAATTATCTGTAGATTTGCTACCGATAAAGTTAGGAGAATTCGATGTAATTCTCGAAATTGATTGGTTGGTTAACAATGGGGAAATTATAGATTTTCAGAAGAAATGTTTGAATATTAGAACGTTAAAACAACCTCAGGTAGTATTTTACGGGAATAGATCGCCGGGACGTTCGTGTTGTCTAACCATGACACAAACTAGGAAATTATTGAGGAAGGGATGTGTAGGTTATTTGTGTCATGTTGTTAATACCCAGAGAGTGGTAGCAACAATGGAACAAATACCTATAGTTAGAGAATTCACGGATGTATTTCCGAGTGAACTGTCGGGTATTCCACCGGATAGGGAGACCGAGTTTGTAATAGACATTGTGCCAGGAGCGGCACCAGTTTACCCCAAAATTCATACAATTTAATTCTCGACTTCGGCCGTTAATAATACATTCAACCTCTAATTTTAAATCAATAAACGATAATACAACTATTGAAATTTTTGGAATAATTAAAATTTTCTATTACAAACTATCCTCGTTCCCAAAACCTTCAACCTTTACATCTAAATATCTCATAATCATTTTAATACTACAATAGTTTACATCGCAAAACGATATTACAATTCAACATTAATACATTATTCGGAACCTTAAATATGGTTCAAATAATAATAACACAACCAAAGTGTATAAATCTTCAAGTATCAAATTTGATTCATGTCTTTCAAGTAACACATAACTTTACCTTGAATCTTGAACCTGCAAAAGTGGTTATTTGCAAGGTTGAGCTCGACAGCCTAGCAAAATCTAAGAGTTTTCATGCATCACATAGCACATAATAACATGCTCAACATATAACATACATGCTACAGTTCATATAACAAGTATAAAGATTGAGTCCTTACTCAATCAGCATGCTTTAATCAATCAACATAGTCATAAGTTGACTTTAACATTTCATACTTTCAACATATATATAACACATCATGCTCTTTGCAATAAAGATTTAAAACAGTTAATCATCAAGTTCACATAGCAAATAGGAACTGTAAGACTTGCCTGATTCATAGTTTATGAACTACGACTTAACCGCTTAACGCTTATCTGCACTTCGTGTATTCCTACACAGTTATATAATCATGGATTCACATCCATTAGTCATATATTTCATACGCTCTTAATATAAAAATAAATATTGTTTCCTAACTTGGTTTCATTTTTACTTGAACTTAGGATAACCATGAGACTAGTTCATTCTACTATCATATTTATCTAAACAATCTTATTTCATATCTTGTAGTCCTTAAAGACAATATATAACCATAACTTAAGACCATGCAATTAACAAACTGCTCTTGGTCACTCTGCTGAATTCAAGCCAATGGCCACAAAGATTTAAACTTAGGGAGTGGCGCGCCACGCTTCTCCCGAAAAAACAGACTTGAGCTTTTCATTGCTCAGTTTAGTCGTAACCTACTATGCATTCCGATAAATACTATAAACATACATCAAGTAGGTTCTAATATTTCTTCAAGTTCACATTTCAAATCATTTAGTTTTGAATTACATAGTTCTATGTTGAATTATTTACATCAACAAGGCTTAACAACTTCTTTTAACAAAGGTTCAAGGTTTATAAGCTTTTAAACCTTATATTGGTACTAACAACTTTTAATACGCATGTTCACATGTTTCTATCTCATTTACATAGACATAGTATAGTTCATACTTTTAAAATGTGCTCAAATAACTTATGTCATGCTTGACTAGTTGAGTGCACATATCATTCATGTTCAAAGGCATAAATAACTCTATCATGCTTGCTTATAAGGTCATAATGCAAGTAACAATGCTCATCAAAGTTAGTTTCTAAAACTTTTAAATTTCTCTTTGAAAACACATATTATCCAAGCTATACAAGTTATCTTATACGAGGTAACTTAAGATCATATTTTATGCTCGCATGACTCCACTATATGCTCACTACAAAGTCAGAACTCAAGTGACTTAAAGTTCGTCAAGGTTTGTTTTCGAAATCTTTAAGTTTCATTTTAAAACACATACTAAGTCATGCTAAAGCATCCCATTATGAGTAAAGTAATCTTAGCCATATGACATGTCTATTATCATGCATATTCATGTTACATCACTTAAAATAACATATTCCATCGTCGGGAGCACTATATTTGCTTATGTGCTCGATCGACGCCCTCCGATCGCCTCCGAATATGTAACAGTCACAAAGATGACTATTTTTACCCTTTCTAAAGATGTCAAATTAAAAAACCATAAAGAACAAAAGTTGTAGGTCTATTCCTCCTCGTTCCGGATCATCTTGAATCACCTCAATCGGAGTTCGTATAAAAAAGTTATGACCATTTTACCAAAACAGGTCAAAGCAGTCACAGTCAGCACACATGAGGCACAACCGCGCCCCTTTTCCTCACCATTACCACTACCACCAAGAATTGCCCAAATTTCAAAGAATGACCATGAGCGAGGCTTCGCATGTAATACACGCTTTGGTCATAACTTTCGCATTTTAAGTCCGAATTAGTTGGTTTTCGATTTGTTGGACTCGTTAAACTCTTAGCTACGCATCTAGAGAATAATTGTAACACTTCAAACATATTAACAAATTATTTTAAGGGTTCCAATTTAGTGTTCATGCTATATTTTAATGTTTTAAACATATGTAGTGAATTCATTCACTACGAATTCGTTTCTCAACCAAATTGGTCCGTTTAACTTTTGTTGTTTTCGTTTCTTCACATACTAACAACATATATCATCAATTTTAGATTCTATCCATCAATTTTGACTCCAACATAAATTAAAATATACATATGCCATCAAAACCCAAGTTTTTCATCTTTAACATATTCTTATGGTTTTAATTACTCTAGAACCAATTAAAGAGACTATATATACTAGATTATACACCCATACACATTTATATACAACATCTCTTCAAATCACCCAACCAAAATAGCTTTTTAAGTGAAGAACTTGAGAAACTATAAATTAGAATTTTAGAACTAGATGAATACCTTTGATTCTTCTAAAACTTGATTAGATGAGGAGAAACCTTCTTCTTCTTCCTTGATTCCTCCAAGCTTCTTCTCAAAGATCTCTAACCCTCTTCTCCAATACTCTGTGTTTCTTTTTCTCTCCCAACTCTCTGCTCTTAGGCCTTAGGAGAGAAATAAGACGCGAAAGAAAAAAATAACCTGATATGGCTTAATTCCCACTTACTGTATCAGTTAAAAAAAAATAAAAAGACGTTAGTTACATAAACTAAAGGCCACAAGGCCTTGTTTGGCCACACACCAATTCCCCCAAATTGGATTACTTTAATAATATTATATTATATAGTTTCATGTGTCACACCTTTAGTTAATTTAAATAACTTATAATAATAATAATTATAATCTTATTATAATTATATTTATAATTAATAAATAATTACATATATCTAATTTAATTAATAAATTAGATTTAAACATTACTTTATTTAATATACTTATTTTCTTTCATATTAAAACAACTCATTTAATTTAATTAATTCATTAAATTAAATCTTCAAAGAATAAAATTTACCTTTGCATTAATTTAATTATCATACACACGTAAATAAATTGTTATACCACAATTTCATAAATTATTTATTTTTCTCAATAAATAAATTTTTTAAAATATTTATTTAATTCAATAAATATTTAAAATAATTACCAAATTCATTTAATTTATTCAATAGTTAACTTAACTATTAAACCTCACTTTCCCAATATATGAATATATATATATATATATATATATATATATATCTTTCTCACCATATCATATATTTCAAAATATATAAAGACGTATATATACATACTCAAACTCAAAACATCTCATAATAAGAATTTTAATTATTAAATTCTTATTTTAATAACTTATAAAAATTCGGGTTGTCACAGTATCGTATGGCACCAGTGGAGATGAAGAAGTTAATGGTACAGTTACAAGAACTATTGGACAGGAAGTACATACAACCGAGTGTGTTTCACGTGGGGGAGCACCCTGCAGATCGCTTTTGTCAAGAAGAAGGATGGATCGTTAAGACTTTGTATCGACTATAGAGAGTTGAACAAGTTAACGATAAAGAATAAATACCTATTGCCCAGGATCGATGATCTTTTTGATCAGTTGAAAGGGGCTAAGTATTTTTCTAAAATAGATTTAAGAACGAGGTATCATCAGTTGAAGGTTAGGAAGGAGGATGTACCCAAGATAACATTCAAGACTCGTTATGATCATTACGAGTTTCTAGTGATGTCATTTGGATTGACCAATGCACCAGCTACCTTTATGGATATGATGAACAGAGTGTTCAAATAATATTTAGACAAGTTCTTCGTAGTGTTTATCGATGATATTCTAGTCTATTCTAAGATGCCAGAAGATCATGCTGAACACCTAAGAATAATATTGGAGACACTGAGGAAGGAGAAGTTGTACGCGAAGTTCACTAAGTGTGAATTTTGGTTGATGAAGGTATAGTTTTTAGGTCATGTTATTGACCATGAGGGGATTTTAGTAGATACAGTGAAAGTGGAAGCCGTGATGAATTGGGAACAACCAAAAACGCCGACTGAGGTGCGGAGTTTCCTAGGGTTAGCGGGATACTATCGGAGATTCATCTAGGATTTTTCGAAGATAGTTACTCCGTTGACTAATTTGACAAGGAAGACGGTGAAATACGTTTAGACTGATAAATGCGAGGACAGTTTTCAAGAACTGAAGAAGAGGTTGAGTGAAGCACCTGTTTTGTCATTACCCAATGACACAGGAAATTCCGTAGTTTATAGCGATGCTTTGCATAGAAGACTTGGTTGTGTGCTCATGCAGCATGGCAAGGTCATTGCGTATGCATCACGGCAATTGAAGGATTATGAGAAAGTTTACCCTACTCATGATCTGGAACTGGCCGCAATAGTTTTTGCTTTAAAGATATGGACACATTATCTTTACAGAGAAAAATGTGAGATATACACGGACCATAAAAGTCTAAAATATATCTTCACACAGAAGGAGTTGAATATGAGACAGAGGAGATGGCTGGAGTTGATAAAGGATTAAGACTGTGAAATCCTGTATCACCCTGGAAAAAGCCAATGTAGTTGTCAATGCCTTAAGTAGGAAGGGTCGGGATAAGTTATCTATGTTAACGGCTCAAACTGAGTTAATAACAGAGATGGCTAGGATGGAAATAGAAGTGAAGTTGCCAAGAAAAATGGACAGATACTATTTGCAACAGAGATTCAATCTACCATCGTAGAGAGAGTCAAGGAGGTGCAGCTCAAAATTGATGAGTGTGATCGGGTAAAGGTGCGGCTAACCAATGAAAAAGATACTAAGTATAGACTTGATAACGAGGGGTTATTGAGATTTGAAGGAAGAATTTGGGTTTCGAATGAGATAGAATTAAAGGAGCAAGTATTACAAGAGGCTCATAGTTCGAGGTTCTCGATTCATCCTGGTAGTACTAAGATGTATCAAAACCTTTGATAGAATTTTTGGTGACCGAACATGAAGAGAGAGATATCTGAGTATGTGAGTAGGTGCTTGACTTGTCAAAAAGTTAAGGCCGAACATCAACGAACAAGTGGCTTGTTATAGTCATTGGAGATTTCAAAGTGGAAGTGGGAGCATATCACGATGGACTTTGTGGTGGGACTTCTGACTACAACGAAAGGGTATGATGCGATTTGGGTAATAGTGGATCGATTGACGAAGTCAGCTCACTTTTTGCCAATTAGGGTCAAGTATAACTTGGACCAGTTAGCTAAACTTTATGTTAAGGAAATAATTTCTAGACATGGAGTACCAGTATCGATTGTGTCAGATCATGATCCACGATTCACATCGAACATTTGGAGGAGTCTGTAGGAGCAGTTGGGAACGTAATTAAAGCTGAGTACGGCATATCATCCACAAACGGATGGACAAAGCGAGAGGATAATTCAGACGTTAGAAGATATGTTAAGATCTTACGTCATGGATTTCAAGGGTAGTTGGGATGATCATCTACCATTAGTAGAGTTTGCGTATAACAATAGTTATCATGCAAGCATAGGTATGCCACCTTATGAAGCTTTGTACAAAAGAAAGTGCAGAACACCACTGTGTTGGGACGAAGTGGGAGAACGCCAAATGCTAGGGCCAGAATTAGTGCAGCAAACAGCGGATGTGGTGAAGTTAATACAAATGCATCTCATAGCAGCTCAAGACAGACAGAAGAAGTACGCGGACTCGCATCGAGAAAATAGGGAGTTTGAAGTAGGCTCTTACGTGTTTCTAAAGGTATGTCCCTGGAAAGGAAAGATACGCTTTGGAAAGAAGGGAAAGTTAAGTCCAAGGTTTATAGGGCCTTTTGAAGTGTTAAAACGGGTAGGTGAGGTAGCTTATATGATAGCATTACCTCTAGACTTAGAATGAATACATAATGTGTTTCATGTATCCGTGTTACGTCCTTATAAGCCGAATTATAAGCACATAATACAGTATGAGCCTATTCATATCGAGAAGGACTTAACGTATAAAGAGATGCCGATTCAAATTATCGATAGAAAAGAGCAAGTTCTGCGGATCAAAGTCATACCTTTCGTGAAGGTGTTATGGAGGAACCACGATGCAGAAGAAGCAACGTGGGAATTAGAAGAAAAGATAAGGAAGGATTACCGTCAATTGTTTGCGTAATGTGATACGAGATTCTGGGGACAGAATCTTTATAAGGGGAGAAGAATGTAACGACTGAGAATTAGGATCCTTTGTAAAATAATTTTATTTAATAAAATAATGAATAAAATTATATTACTTGTTATTATTGCGTGTTAGTAATATAAATGTCGTTCTATGACCAAGAAACATCGGAATGTCATAGTATTTCTACTACGCGAAAGAATTAACGTGTTTGAATTTCTAAGATGAAAATAAAAGTTTTCCAAGAAATTTTCCAAAAAATACTATTCATCGATAATTGCTCAGGAATTATTTTTGAACTTTTGAGAAATACGTAATGATAGAATATCAAAGTAAGTTGGATTATGTAATAATAATTCAAGTATAGAAAATGTAATTTTGCGCATGCGAGTGTAATTCGAGAATATTAGGAAAATAAAGCTTTAGAAATTAATGTAATAAGTGTATGATGCGTATGTATTGAAAGAGGTAAAGAATACAAAGTATTGTACGAATATGTACGAAGGATGGTATATCGTATATTGTGAATTAATATACGAGTGAGAATAGGAGTATTATACATAGAGAATATGTAATAAGGTTTTTAGCCAAATGAATTGGACTTGTAGGATTGTTAACAAATTATAAAGTCCAATGGAGTATAATGTGCTAGCCCAAGTATGTGTAAGGTTAAAGCCCAAGTGGTTATTAATGAAAAGTCCAAGTAATTTAATTAATACAAGCCCAAAGTTAAGTTAAGTTAATTAGATCCCAGCTAGGATCCAATGAATTAAGGTGATCCATGGGGCAACCCATGAAAATATGGTTAATCTTGGTGATCAAGATATTAATGTGGTGACCAAGTAATTTGTGTATTGTCCAAGAAAAAGATGTAGGGAGCAAGTTAACTTAGTTGCCAGGTAATGAATAATAAGGAAGTTACAAAGGAGGTGGGATGTGGCTTTTGTCCATAATGCGCTAACTTAGCAAATCCTATAAATACCAAGCTTTGGATTTCATTATTTACTTGTTCATTTTCATCCAACACAAAGAACTTAATTGTTAGAGAGATTAAGCAAGAATAAGTTAGACTTTCATTTGATAGAAAAGAAGAAGAAAGCTAGTCATCAAAGGTAAATGATCTTATGATCTTATGATCTTATATCTTCCATCTCTACTATTGTAGGGTGATAAGAGAGGTGTAGCTTAATGAACATGTATGCTAAGAACTCATAAGAATTGAATAATCAATGGACTTAAGCCGTATAAGTCATGAATAAGTAATTTGAACCTAAATAAGTTGTGAACTTACGATGGTCATATATTTGAACTTGTATCATATTCACATAAATGAATTTGATATGTTTATAAGATGTAAGAATGTTGATTAAAGGACTTGAATCAATAATAAGTCCTAAGAAATGAAATCTTGTCGTTTATAATTTATTAAATTATAAACTTATGAAGAATAAGCCATAACCTAACTTAAAACTAAGTTTTTATAATGTGTAGGTTGAGATGCCTATAGGATGAATTGAATTCATTTAGAACGATGAACAAATCCTAAGTATCGAGGTTTTTCTAGAAGTCACACGATTGGACGATAATCGTCGAATTCGTGAAATTCTCAGAATGGAAGTCGAATTTTGTGTTTGAACTCAAAAACATTGGTTTTCAATGGAGACAAGTCTTATTTGGCATTATAGAGTTATGGACTCCAAAATGACCAAATTCTGACTTAGAACGAAGAAACGAGCATTGAACGTTCACGAACGTTTATCGTTTTCGTGAAAAATGAACCAATAGGTGAATTTTGAGTAAACGAAGTTGAAAATATAAAATTCTTGCATGAACATGTAAAGAATGTGATATGTGAACTAATGGCTTTTGAACGAGCCAATTCAGACTTAAAATGATCAAGTTTAGAGTCTGGGAAGTTCATTATGCAAATAAAAAATTTTCATTATTCAGTGCACGTAGTCGGCACCACGCGCCACCAATTTAAGGCATAATGGTGGTCTTGTCAGCAGCACCGCAGAAAGGCTTAGACCTCTTTTTGTGAGAGTCACGCAGTAGCACGGCCCGTGTTATGTATGTGCCTGGCAGCCAGCCAAGGCCTAAGCTCAGCTACTACTAACCCGCTAACGCGATCATTGAGTTGAAGGTAGTGATCAAGCCATGCAGTCACCAGATCCTAGGGTTTGGTCAGTGAAGAAGGTTTGCAAGTATAAAATGAATGGTAACATATTAACAAAGAAGTAAAGGATAATTTTAACATTATAAGGCATTGTTTAAACCTTAAGTATGATACTTAAGGGTTAAAGATAATCAATCGAACATTAACGTAAGAATAATGTGAACTATATCAGAAAGTCGGAACTAATAGTAACAAATCTAATTCATGATTAGATTGAGAAGAAGGGTAAGATTATTTAAGAACCATGTATGTTTAAATTATGAACTAATATATTATGTGATGTGATCATCTACTGTAGAGACCTTAAAGACTTAACGTGGAAGTATAATAATTGTAGCAGACGCTGAAGGCAAGTATTCTAACCCTTGTCTATATTCAATCTAGACAAGCTTTGTGGTTCATGTATTCTTACGCATGAATTGTTGTATAATGAATTCAAAGCCAATTCGTTCGGCTAGACTTATGATATGTTGGATTTCTTACAATCTATCAATGTATGGTCAATGTTGTACAAAGTTTATTTGGTGTGGTTTTCAAATGAAGACTGAGTATGCTAAAATGTTTTGTCGTCAAATGACAGGCACGTGAGGTTGTCACAACTTAAACGTACATACTTTTAATGAATGTAGTGTTGATCAACATAGAGTACTATAGGCTGATCACCTAGACATGCTCGTAAGAAATGTCGAACTTACGGACTTTGTGCCAGGATGTCCTTTTCAAATAAAGTATGAAATGCTCAAGGTCTTAGACCATAATTGATGTTTTACTAAATATTGTTATTGTAAAACGTTTTAAAGAAAAAAGAAGTGTTATTTTGAAGTATCAATAGTACTTCATAACTATTGTTCAGTTATTGAATATATATGTTTTATATGGTTCAAGCATATTGTTAACTAGAACTGTTGTACTTGTTGAGCTAGTTATGCTCACTCTTGCTTGAACCATATGAATGCAGCTAAGACCGAACGAAGCAAAGGATCCGGCAAGGATAAAGGAAAGGCGAAGACGAACCCGTAGAATACATATGTAATAGTATAGGTTTGTAATGATAATATTTGATATTATGACAAGAACAAATGTAACGATTATAAAGAACCTAGGGAATGTTAATATGGATTTTCAATATATACATAAGACATATTCGTTCTTTTGAGGCATTTCAATTGAATGTTTGTATGAACTGTAGCACCGTGGAGAACCATCTGTCGGGTTGGAAGATACCCGAATTTGGGGGCGTCACAAAGGGGATTTTTATGAAGTATTTATTGTAAATTTGGTTTATTATATGGACCCCCACTTACCCATTTTTTTCAAAACTGTAGGTAGAAGTTATCTCAGTTTTGTTTTATATATATATATATATATATATATATATATATTAAATGTTTTGGTGGGGGGGGGGGTCACGGGTGAGAAATGAAAAAAAGATGGCTTGGATGGATGGTGTATTATAATTATTAATATTATAATAAAAAATAATTTATGAAAAATAGAATATATTATATTTTATTATGCATAGTATTTGCATAGTAATATCAGAAAAATTCGTTAGAATCCGTGATTCATTACTGTGTAGTCCGTGATTTTTTCTTTACTATGCATCCAAATAGTATCCTTCCATTCTCCAATAAATAGGATGTTTAGTTTAGAAATAAAAATCACACCAAAATCAGAGAATTCTTCTTCTATAATATTGAACGTAATTCTTTCGAGATTTAAGAAGCTTTGAGTGTAGAAAATAGTGTAAGTTTTCTTCAAGAATATCCCCGCCCTACCAGTCAGAAGTACTCTCCTTTTAAGGTAAGGGATATTATTTTTGTTAAATATTCGTATGAAATAATATTTTCTTCCATACTCTATAGTATGTAAGTAATATTATTTCATTTCAGATTCTGAATTTTACACTCATTTTGTTAAAGTATGGCTTATATACTCCTTGAAATTAGTATCCTTAAAATTTGCATTTCATCTAGTATCTTTTCATGAAAATATTATTCTGAGCATTCTTGATAATTTTTAATCTTTTCATGTTAGGTACTATTCACAGGTAGGCCTGGTAAAATATGGTTATGGGTTGGTTTTAGTTTTCAAAATATGGTTATGGTTCTATTTAAGAACTAAAACCATATTAACCATTTTTAATATGGGTTGTGTGGGTTGGAACTATATGGTTATGGTTCAAAACCATATTAACCATTTTAAGATGTTTTGACTTTTAAACAGAACTTTTGAAAAATAAAATTGTGACCGTCACAATTAAATTAATTAAGTAATAATGTGATATAAAAATTATTAATATAAATAATAAAATGCTAAAAAACTATACTAATTAAATTTTAAATTGAAATTATTAATACCCTTTCATATTTAAATAATTTTTCAAAATTATTATTAACTTGCTAATAGAAAGGATGGAATCCAAAATACACCATAGTATAATTCTATGAACGTCGTTTAAATATTGAAACATATTTATAATTCTTTTATAACTAGAATACTAGTATAATTCTTTTGTAACTAGAATACTAGAATTTACATAAACTGACACATACAGAACAACATTAAACAAATTAAACACTTATAACAAATTAAACATCTTTAGGTGTCACAGTAAAGGAAATTCTAATATATATATATATATATATATATATATATATATATATATATATATATATATATATATTGCCTCCATCTCTTTTTAAATATGGTTTTAAAGAAGTATTTTTATTTCTTAATATTTGTTATTTAAAAAATTAATTAATCATTAAATTACTTAATTTTTAATATTACTCCAAATGTTAAATATAAATTTAATTTTTTAAATATTTTTTATTCAATAAATAATATTCTCTTTTTAATATAAAATTAATATTATTATATTTAATATTATATAATTATTTTTTTAATATTTGTGCACAATTTTTTAAAATAATAACATATACGAATGTATTTATTTATAAAAGGTCCAATCAGTTGTTAAAAAATCAAAAGGGCTTTCTTCAAATGGTAAAAATGGTAGTCTACGCCTGTTGTGCCACAAAAGGTCGTGTGTTCCTACATTTTACCGCCAGGTACATCAAGGACATTAAATTAAAAGCAAAAGTAATGACTAACTCTATAATGACAAACTCATCCTTATTCAGAACTGATATTAATTTCAACGTCCACAGTTGATGAAGGGTACAAATGTCAGTCAAATCAATATACTTTGCTCTGGGTCGACAATGAAGAAGAAGATAAGGAATGGTCGACAACGAAAAAATGAGAAAAGAACTTTTCGATTTGGATCGGAATGAAATATGGGTTAAAAAATGGTTAACCGGATCAGAACTATATTTGTTTTAAAAACTATGGGTCCAAACTTTAACCAACCTGAATAAATAAAAATGGTTAACAAACCCATTTGGTTCCAGTTAATATGGTTTTACCCAACAGTTAACTAACTATATTGTCAGGTCTATTCACAGGGTATTATTCCTTAAGTACTATTCACGGGGTACTATTCACTCAGATATTATTCACCCAGGGTACTATTCATGACAAAAATTGATTTCTTTTCGGTCCAAATTATTTTTGATACAATATTATTCTTGAATTTTATACCACAAAGCAGTATCATGTTGACAATTTGGACATTATTGAATTCTGGATAAATGAAATTATAAAATCTTTAAAATTTATCATTGCTCTCATTTAATTGAATTCTCATATCATTGTCATCATCCTCATGCTTATAATATAGTAAAAGTCATCTTTGGCCCGTAGTGCATAGATAGACTGTTGATTGGTATGATTATGACCAGGGATCATTTGGTATAATCATGACCTGTAATGTTACAAATGATGTGGTAAAAGTCCTTATTGTCCTATAGTGCATTGATAGGCAGTTGTTGGCATGATCATGACCATTGGTGATAACACAAATATCCTTGGCCCGTAGTGCATGGATAATTCAGTGATGTGGATTATTTATTGAGCTGAGTCTCAGCGATAAAATTGATGATAAATGTAACGATCCAAAATTTTAAATTGTAATACTAACTATTTATTGAATAATATAAATATTTATTTGATGTGTTTATTGTTGAATTGATGAAATAAATATTTTATTGATGTGATAGTTGTTGAATCTAAATTTATTAGAGAATTTTCTAAATTAAATTAATTTATAATTTAGAGAATTGTAATATGGCATAAAGTGTTATATTGTTAATTAATTATTAATTTAAAATGGTATATTAGATTATTAAATAAAGTTATAATGAAAATTATAATTTTGTGATATTTGCTAAAATGCTATATTTAATTAAAATATAGTATGTGATTAATTTAATGGGTTAATGTTGGATATGGAAATCCAAATAAATAATATGTGATTATAAATTATAAATTAAAGTGTTTATTAAAATAAATTAAAAAGGGTTTAATTTAGTTTTTTTCCAAACAAGGCTTAATATGTTAATTCTTTAAAAATTAAAGGGTTTTGCCAAACAAAGCCTTATGGCTTTTGAATTTCTAATTTTTAAATTTAAATAAAATAAATAAAATAATAAATATAATATATTTATATTATATACGTTTATGTTGTAACTGTTAATATAATTAGTATGCGTATTAACGTGACAGTTTTTCTTTTACGCATTATGTGTCTATATTGGCTAAGTCTTAGAAAGAAGAGAAGAGTTGAGAGTTCAGAGAATTGAGAATTGAGAGAGTTTGAGAGTGAAACCTGAGGAAATTGTCTGCAATTGCAAAGTTGTGCAAGCTAACTTGAAGGTATGTTCATAACTTTGATAATATATATGTATATGGGTTGGACGACAAGAATTTTCTCATGTTCTATAAAAATCAATTGGTGAATTATGGATATATACTTGGTAAATTCTGATGATACATGCTTAGGATGCTAGAGTTATATTTAAAACAAGAGATTGCATGCTAATTTTCGTTCTAACAGTGGAAAATTTTGACAGTATATATATTTTCTATGTGGCTTAGGTAAGTACCAATTTTGATGGTTAATTCTTATGTTAAACTGCAAATTAAAGCCTGATTATGTTAGTTCATTAAGAAACGAGCATAACGTAATTTGGATGAAGTGATTTGGCCAAGTATTGAATTCACAGTGATGATTTTTGGGATGGATATCAAAATTTGAGTTTTATATGAAAAACATGGAATTTGAGAAATTAACCTAGCTTAAATTGTTGTTAAATTGTTTTAATTGGTGGAATATGTTCACAAATATGTTTGTGATAGTTCTATACCATTTTTACATGTTATTATTACTGTTTGGTGGGTGAAATTCGTGTTAGTTGGCTTAAGAAAACTGACGTAACCACGTCTGCAAAAATTGGAGTCTGTAGATAAGACGGGCAAGATGCCTTAAAGCTCTAGGGCGCCATGCGAAGAATATTGAAGATAAAAGCATGGCGGCCCCAAGATTACCTACCCTGATAAAGTGAAGTCTCATTAATTATGCAGACTTTGGGCGTTCAATTTAACTTAGCTTAATAATAGGTTAATGTGTCCAACATGTAACAACAAGGCTAAAACCGAGTTGTGTTATGTGGATTATGAATTCAAAGTTGTGAAAGTGATTAGTAGGTTACGAACGCATTATGTGATAACTTAGTTTATTCAATGAATGTTATATAGGTGTTGTGATGTTAACACTTGGAAATTCTGAAATATATATGGTAGTATAAGACTTGTGCTAAGATGATAAGTTTAGCTAGAAATGTACATGTTGTGGTATGTTAGCATATATAATAGATAATGTGGTTCTAAACCAATGTGTAGGTGAACGTGAGTTTAATATTGTAGCTTACGCTCGAGGCAAGTTTCTAAACTTTTCTTTTAACATTGAGCAAGTTTTCTAACTCTACACTTTCGTTGAGTTAGTTCTATTATCACATTGTGTAACTTCTCTTTTTACATTAAGCAAGCCTTTTTAACTCTACATTTATGTTGAGCTAGTTCTTACTTTAAAGTTTCATTAAGCGAACTATTGTAGTCTTAATCATGATTTGAACAATCTAGCTATAACCTTATTTTACTCGAACAAGTTTGAATTCCAATATTTAATGATGTATTCTAACTTGTTTATTGTTAGACAAGTTTCTTTATTGTCATTCGGGTATTATGAATGCAAATTTTCTCGAATTCTAGCTTCTAATGTTGAATTATCTTAGTTCATTCTCATAATGACCAAGCTTTATTTTCAGCTTGCTATTACTTAATGTATATTCAATAATTCATAGTCCTAGCTTAATTTTATTCAAGCAAGGTTTATTGTCATTCAATACTTATGTTTTGTAGTTGTTTCGAAGCATGAGCTCAAGGTATAGTTAGTTCACTTACACTTATTCATTGTTTTATATTATGTTATTATTGATCAACTGTTGTGTTATCAAACACTATTGATTCAACTAGTCCTTTAGTTGATGTTCGTTAAACTTCAAATTACCCTTGAAAGCTTATCCAAAACAAACTTCCTTTGGTACGGACTTGTACTCTAAATACTGAGATGAACAACCCTATTATTATTAGGGGATAATTTACGCTTAGCGTTGAAATGTTTGGGCATAATACATTGTACGAAGGGCTGATCCCCCTGAGTACGAGGAGTCCTTATAGTCTTAGGACTGTTAAAGTTGGAGTTGAAAGATTACTCGCAACTGTGGACATAGTTCATGGTCTTATGACCCTCAGTTAGATATATTCCATATTTTAGATTTCAGTTTCTAATTATCATCATTAGAGTACTATTCAGTTTTGATGAGCCTATTGTTGGCAGTTATTATTATTATTCTTATGTTGATTCATTGTTATATCTAGTGAGTAGTTATTTTGCTTACTCTTGCATATTTATATACTCATTGCAGCTAAAGTTGAGAAGGTAGATGAGCCTTCTACTAGCAAAGGAAAGGGAAAAATGTACAAGTGATGAAGACTTGTAATTTGATTTATTGTGATGATGATAAACTTTTTAATAATGATGTAATGTAATAATTTTATTTTCGCACTTGAATGATGTTTAAAAGTTAAACAACCTGGGAAGATTTTTATTTAATGATGTAACCCTATTTAAAGGGAGGATTATAGTTTACATATTATTTTATTTGGGTAGATAGTATGAATGCATGGATAGTGAGCACCAAATCTTGTGGGAATGAAGTACCTAGATTTAGGGGTGTCGAGTAGTAATGATTAGTAATTAAAACTTAAAATTTGGTTGACAGGATCCAGTCAAGCTAGAGAGGAGGAGCCTTGAGATATTCAAGTGATTTGGGAACAATTACTACCACGGGAAACAGTTCCGTTGGTCACAGTAGTTGAGCAGGATAGAGTACCTGATGAGGAGGATGAGATAGAGACAGATGAGGAGGACCCTGTTGAGCTGCCACAGTCGGATGATAAGGAGGACGAGGAGGAATAGATTCCACTTATCTCGATAGCTGCCCATATGTACGACGAGGTGTATGACCGCAATGTGGAACTTCAAGATACTATCGAGGAGTTACAGGAGATAGTAGCTAAACAACAAACCTCGATGGCATAGAAGGACGACAAGATCCAAGATCGAGAGGAACGTCTGAATAATGTTGAAGAGAAGCTGGTTCACACTGAAGGAGAGAACGACCGAATAATAGCAGAGATTGCAGAGTTGAATAACAAGTTGAACGAAGAAGCTACGAAGAGGGCAAGAGCTAAAGACACGTACGAGGAAGCTTATCAACGAGCCGAAATGGCAGAGAGAGACGCACAAGCAAAGAAGATGAAGATGGAAGAAATGAATAACGTATTCAACACCATGATCAATCGAGCTCAGGATCGGGTCATGTGTTATCCAATTCAGTTCGAGACGCTACCATCATACATATTAGATCGTCAAACAATGTTTTGAATTATGGAGGAAGAGCGTCGTAAGGCTACGCAGTATCTTAGTAGGATACTGTAGGGAATATACCGAATATGTGATTAGTGAGTAAATAAAATGTAAATCCTGGGTATGATATAACCAATGGGATAGATGATGATGATGTTGTCCTGAAACTATTATAGTTCAGGAAAGTAATGCGACGCCACCAAATTCAGGTACTTGAAACCCGAACTCAGTGCTTCACGATACCATTTCTATGAGCGGAATAATACTAATAATAATAACAATAATATACATTATCAAATTTAATTTACATATTATCAGAGTTTAGTTCCCAAGTACAAAACCTTTAAACATTCGTTACATGATAATAATATTATATATCATCCTTAACCTAAAGTCAAATTATTACAATAAGATAGCATAAACTTTTATTCTGTGACCTTCCCTTTTCCCTTGTTCTTGGCAGATCCTTCAGGTTGTTCACACTTAAATTGAAAACATTTAAATTAAGCAAGGATGAGCATTTGAGTGCCCAAAGAAGTAATAGCAAATAATAACAATTAGCTGAAAGGATTAAATGTTTTCTTTGAACGATACTTCTACAACGAATCAACAGTTGTGAAGTAAGCTGAACCATTAATAAACAACATGTCATTTCGATTTCAAACTTTTGAAACTACGTATTGACTATATATGAAGATCAGTTAACAGACTATGAACATTATTTTCTATTTTCGAAAAGGTTAAACAGAACTTCATTTGTAAATCGTCATAACTTACGGGCACGGGGGTGATCAGCCCGTTATTCCCTGTATTGATCAATACTACATTGCTAGAACGATATTATCGTTCATCCTTTGTCCGCCTTAGCACATAAAAATTTCCCATAATTGGGATTTTCATAACAGTCTTGAATCCAAACCAAAATAATTCGGTTGGATAAGTTTTATCTTGTTCAACAACAACTTTAAATTTATGTCTAGCTGGATCAAATAGCTTAGACGACTTTTAATTTAACTTACATACTTGACACCGATAAGTATGTATCAACATGTGATAAAATATAATGATTATCCAAGTGAGGACACTTGTATAACCATGTTTTAGAAATTAACGAACAGAATATATATCTTGATCATCAATAACAGAATAAAGGAATTTGTACAACAATTATAATTTAATAATCTACTTATACAGAATCATTGCATAAGTATATACAAAGGTTGGAATATTTGAACAATTGAAATGAACAATTCAGATATTATCTTACGCATGTCCGTTGCATAAAGTAAATGCAAAGGGTTAGATACTTGCATTGTCTGCTGCTTACACAACTTAGATTTATCTTTTATATCAAGCTCTATCATTAAATAGATCATTCGTTTGATAAGAATAACATATCATATCATATTGTACTGCTATTTGCAGTTAGTACATAACCTAAACACATTGTCATGTAAGTTTAACAACCATTGAATCACAAATAAACATTCATCAAACCAATTTTTCTAACTCCAGATCAATTTCTGAAATATGTCGGTATATTGACAACTTTATCGGGTATCTATCGAGTCTAAGACTTTATACAGTAATTTATTATCCATTTAGATAACTTAAACACCAGCCGCCCTATTTTTCATGACCTTATGATAATTTTAAAATAATTATTACCATTTATCATAATTTTTAAAATATCGTAATCATTATTAAATGATTTAAATATTAAACAATTCTATTATCATTAATATTCAATTAATATTAAACTATTAATGAATCCATTGCCAAAAAATATTAAAGTTATTTATAATAACTAAAAATATTTTTAAAACATTTATATTACCCTTAAATGATTTTTAAAACATTTAAAATCATTTTAAATAATTACCATTAATATTAAAATATTAATGTACTATTTATCTAAATATTAAAAGTCATTAATTATAACTTAAAATATTTTTAATTCATTTATATCCCTTTTAAATGATTTTAAAATTAATAAAACCATTTTTCAACTATTTATTTAATGTAATTATTAAATAAATTTAATATCATTAATATTAAATTAATATAATTAATATTAAATTATTAATGAAATTATCCTTTAAATATTAAAAGTTATATTTTATAACTTAAAATATCTTTAAACACTTTATTTTCATTTAAAATGACTTTTATAATATTAAAATTATTTTTAAACTAATTTATTTAATATAATTATTAAATAACTTTAATTATCATTAATATTAATTTATTAATGAAATTTATCACAAAATATTAAAAGTCATTAAAAATAACTTAAAATATTTTCTTATATCATAATATAATTTTAAATGATTTTTCATGTATTAAAATCATTTTAAATAATTTATTTAATATTATAATTAAATAAATTAAATACTTTTAATATTCCAAAAATATTAAATATTTATGAAATATATTCAAAATAATTAAAATATAATTTTCTTTACATTAAAATAATTTTTACTAATTTAATTTTTTATTTTAATAACTTAAAACTAATTTTTATAATTATTTAATAAAAATCTAATTTTTATAATTAATTGTCATAAAGACCACCTATAGCGCACGTAACTGCTTCTATATAGGTGTTCTTCATGAAACCCAGATCATCAAGCCAATAATTGAGTGACCACGTTTGACCAAGATTTCAGATCAGATCGTGATGTTTAAGGGAATGTTTCTGGTTCGATCGTGTAGTATAAATGTAACACTACAAGATTCAACAAGAAACATGATCAAACAACATCACAATCAGAAGATATAATCCTTTAAAGTGGTTGTGAGAGCTGTTCTTCTTTTCTGGGTTTGCCCAGAAATGAAGAACAATTCGACTGCCCTACTTTGGGCTACCACAACTTGCAAGATATGATATGTTTTAGTGATTTAAAAGATGCAGTGTGTAGAATACATGTAAAAGAGTAGATCGATCATAAAACATAACAATAACAACAACAGAATAGCCAGACCCATCTCGGTCAAACCATGTCAGAAATAAGCCTAAAAAAATTCTAGAAATTTCTCAGAAACCGAAAATATGACCGGATGGTCTACTTTGACCATCCACTACCTTCGATTCGTATACTTTTAAGTAGATTTTAAGGCATAATATTGAAGTTCATATACAAGACTACAATTTAGATGCAACCAACACAACAAACAATTAACAACCAGAAAGATCAAAGGCCAGAAACGTGTTGTCAGAACGATCTGGGCATGTTCTTGACTACCCGTGATTTCTTCCTATTAATGCCTGGCCAACCAGATTCGAATCGCTAATAACTTTTATTCTAGACATCAAATAACCCTGATTCTTTTTGCAGATTAAAGACCACATTACAGGCTACCAATAACAACTTAAAACCAACTAAAACCATAATCGAGCAAGGATCTGTGGTCACTGACATTCGTTGTCAGACCACAAATTCAACTTTTTCCAGATTTTATAAATCTTCAAATCCGAACTTCTAAATGTTATGGATCCAACATCTAGCAACCCAGATAATCATTAGACACTACTAACAACACATTTAACACAAAAAAACTAACATCAAACAACAGATTATGGACAGAATTAAAAATAGGGTTTTTATACCTTTCTTTGAAAAATCTTATTTCTGGGCTACTGATTTGTTATATGTATTAGTAGGGCTTGGTTTAGGACTGATATATCTAGATAATTTCGGAGGTGTGGGGCTTGAGAGAGTTAGTTTGAGTGTTGTGCAAAAATTGGTTACCAAATGACTTTCTCTCTCCTTCAATCTATAAATAGACATACAAGGTGCCTGAATTGGCTGATTACAAGGCTTGTTGCTGTCAATTTTGTGTCACATGGAGTTGGTATGAGTTGGTAAACAACCCACCTATTGTCAAAACCTATTATTTAGCCAAAATAATGCACTAGGGGTAAAATGGTCTTTTGTTAAATAGGGTTTCCAAAACACAATTAGGGTTTCTAATTTTAGAAATTAGGGTTTATAATTATGGTTTTCCATAACAATAAGGCTTTATCTAAAACATAATTCGTATAACACAAATCACAGTGTCATGACAGACTTTCAAGTCTCATTTGACTGCGGAATTAGGTTTTTACAATAATACTAAGGTTTGGTCATAACACAACATAATTGACCAACCATCAACAAAGACGTGTATACAAAGACATATTTATAAAGATCGAAAAATCAAAATATTATAATAATATAATATTATTCTCATTCATTGATCAAAACCCGTAATTAGGGTTTAGATTCCATATCCGATTTATCTCTGCGTAATTAACCTTATTAATTAAGTTAAAATAATTAACTTAATAACTCGAACAAAAATTATAATAAAATAATTATTATAACTATTCTAAAAATCATATCATATATTATTTAAATAATACAAGATTATATTTTTCATGAAAAAGAATTGAAAAAACATTTCCAATATGGAATTAATTATTATAAGAATATAATTTATAATAATCAATATTTCTAAAATAAAATTATCTATAATAATTAATGTAATAAATAAATTTTATTTATCACAAACATAAACATATAAATATAAACATATTACCTTGGCACATATCACCCATATTTATTTTAATAAATAATAATAATAATAATAATTTATACACAAAATTTATGATTTATTTGTATAGAAAATATCGGGTTGTTACAAGTAATGTAAATAGCAGTGATGCTATTGTTTTGATGTTTTTTTTTAAAAAAAAAAAGATTATAAATGAATAAAAGTTATTATTTTATTCAAAGTGTTATGTGTTACGTGATAATCTTTTATGATGTGCAACTTTAGTATATAATACTTAAAAGGTTGAATTGAATCTAATGGATGTATTTTAACAGAAAATGCCTCCAAGACGTCAACCACCACGACAGAGAACCACCGAGGAAAACAACAATAACAATGTGGAAGGTAACCCAGTTCAGCAGCTAGTGACGTTACTGACGGGTGCTTTGCAGAATCAACCTCAGAACCAAGGTATAACATTTAAGGACTTTAAGGCGGTTGGACCACCAGAATTCCATGGAACCATGAATCCAGTTGAGGCTCAGACCTGGATCATGGAAATTGAGAAGGTTTTCGATGTTGCTAGCGTAGGAGATAACCAGAAGACTACTTTTGCAACATTCATGTTGAAAGCAGAGGCAAGTTATTGGTGGCAAGCCAATAAAACCCGAGGAGGTCAAGGGATAATGACTTGGGAAAGGTTCAAGGAGATATTCTTTGAGACCTATTTCCCAGAAAGTTCAAAGAGTCAGCTGGAAGTGCAGTTTTTGGAACTAAAGCAGGGAATGATGCCAGTATCTGAGTATGCCGCAAGATTCAACGAGTTGGCGAGGTTTGCGCCATATCAAGTCAAGATGCATTTAACGCAAGGCTAAGAGATTTGAACAAGGACCAAGCCCCAGTTATACAAAGAGGGTCTCCTTGTTCCAGCTGAAGACATTTGCAGCGGTAATGGAGAAAGCAATTCTCGCTGAGAGTGGAGGTGAGGTTGTAACAGAACACAACCAAGAGCAGAGGAAGAAGAAGAGTGAAGGTGAAGTTAAGAATGGTGGAGGTAGTAACGGTGGAAATGGAAATAACAGTTTGAAGAGGAAGTGGAATGCAAATGTGGGAGCTGGAAATCAGCAAAGAAACCAACAAAATAAGAAGCTCAAAGCATATGCTACGCGCGGGAAGTTTCACAAGGGTGTTTTCTTGATGGGTAAACGATTATGCTTCAACTTTGGCCAGGAGGGTCATATCGCCCTGAATTGCACTCAACCTAAGAAGAACGTTTCTTTCACGTGAGGGTCCAAGGATCACTTTGCTTGTGAATGCCCTAAGAAGAGATCTAGTGAGGCAAATGGAAGCAAAGGAAATGCTAGTGGAGGTGCGCTGACTATTGCTGGACTAACGTCAATAAATAAGCCCACAGCAAGAACCTTCAATATGATGGTGAAGGACGCGGTGCAATCAAAAGATGTCGTGTCAGGTATTATCCCAATCAATGATATAAATGCATATGTATTATTTGATTCGGGTGCTACTTGCTCATTTATATCTGATGATTTTGCTAAGAAGTTAGAAATACCTAGTGAAGAGCTAAATTCCCCTTTAAACATAGAAATTGCGAATAGGGAAGTGATTCCTGTTAGGTTTGTATACAAGAACTGTAGGGTGAACATTAAGGGGAATGTTATGAAAGTAGATTTAATTTCGACAAAACTCAGAGAGTTCGATGTTATTTTTGGAATGAAACGAATTTGACGAGAAAGTCTGTAAAATTTGTTTGGACGGAGAAGTGCGAAGAAAGTTTTCAAGAACTGAAAAAGAAGTTAAGTATGGCACCTATGTTGTCATTATCGGATAATACAGGAAACTTTGTGGTGTACAGTGATGCTTCACACAAGGGTTTAGGTTGTGTCCTTATGCAGAACGGCAAGGTTATTGTGTATGCATCAAGGCAACTGAAAGACTACGAGAAAGGGTATCCAACTCCTGATTTAGAGTTGGCGGCAGTGGTGTTTGTACTGAAGATATGGAGACACTATCTCTACGGAGAGAAATATGAAATCTACACAGACCATAAGAGTCTGAAGTATATTTTCACACGGAAAGACCTGAATATGCGGCAAAGGAGATGGATGGAATTGATAAAGGATTATGATTGTGAGATCTTTTATCATCCGGGAAAAGCTAATGTGGTTGCAGATGCCTTGAGTAGGAAAGGCCGAGAGAAGTTGATGTTGTTAACCGATAAGGAGGAGCTCATTTCAGCAATGGCAAGGCTAGAGTTGGAAATCCAATTTCCAAAAGAATCCGATGAAAATTTATACCAGATAGAAGCTAGTCCAACTTTGGTGGACATAGTGAAGAACGCTCAGCTATAGGATGAAGAATGCAGAAAAATAAAGGAAAGTGTGGTCGAGGGTAAAGAAGTGAAGTACAAGGTCGATACTGAGGGAATGCTAAGATTCGAGGGACGAATTTGGGTTCCAGCAGTACAGGATATTAAAGAAGAAATCTTGACAGAAGCTCATAGCTCAAGATATTCGATTCATCCAGGAAGTATTAAGATGTATCAAGATTTGCAACGACATTTTTGGTGGCCGAACATGAAAAGAGATGTTGCAGAATGCATTGCAAAATGCTTGACAAGTCAGAAAGTGAAGGTCGAGCATCAAAGACCAAGCGGATTACTTCAACCGTTGGAGCTACTAGAATTGAAATTGGAGCATATTACAATGGATTTTGTGGTAGGTCTTCCAATGACTCAGAAAGGATACGATGCGATATGGGTGATAGTGGACAGATTGACAAAATCTGCACACTTTTTTCTAATAAAGATTAGATTTAATCTTGATCAGCTGGCAAAGCTATACGTTAAGGAGATCATCTCAAGACATGGAGTTCCAATGTCAATTGTATCAAACAGAGATCCGAAATTCACATCAAATTTCTGGAAGAGACTACAAGAATGCATGGGAATGCAACTGAAGATGAGTACAACATATCATCCACAAACCGATGGACAAAGCAAACGAATAATTCAAACGTTAGAGGATATGCTTAGAGCATCCATCATAGATTTCAAAGGAAACTGGGATGATCATCTACCATTGGTGGAATTTGCATACAACAACAGTTACCACGCAAGCATTGGTATGCGGCATACGAGGTGTTATATGGCAGGAAATGTAGAACTACACTATTCTAGGATGAAGTTGGAGAACGTCAACTGTTAGCCCATAACTGGTTCAATAGAACGCTCAAGTTGTCAAACTCATCAGAGCAAGACTGGTAGCTGCTCAAGATTGACAGAAAAAGTATGCTGAACAACATAGGCAGAGTCGTGAGTTTGAAGTAGGAAATTTCGTGTTCTTGAAAGTTTCTCCTTGGAAGGGGAAGATTCGTTTCGGCAAGAAAGGCAAGCTTAGCCCAAGGTTTATTGGACCTTTCGAAATATTGCGAAGAGTGGGAGAGGTGGCTGACGAAGTAGCTTTACCTCCAGAATTAGAGCATGTGCACAATGTTTTTCATGTGTCGGTGTTGCGACCGTATAAACCCGATTACAAGCATGTGATAGAGTATGAACCGTTGCAGTTTAGTAAAGATTTGTCGTATGAAGAGATTCCTATCTAGATAGTCGACAGGAAAGAACAAGTGCTCAGGAATAAAGTGATACCTTCAGTGGAGGTGATATGGAGGAACCACAATGTCGAAGAGGCTACGTGGGAACTCGAAGCTGATATGATGAAGAATTACCCTGAGTTATTTGTTTAGTCTATGTCTTCGATTCTGGGGATAGAATCTTTGTAAGTAGGGGAGAATGTGACGATTTCATTGTTTGAATTGTGATTCTGGGGACAGAATCCTTGTAAGGAGGGAATGATGTAATGATCCAAAATTTTAAATTGTAATACTAAATATTTATTGAATAATATAAATATTTATTTGATGTGTCTATTGTTGAATTGATGAAATAAATATTTTATTGATGTGATAGTTGTTGAATCTAAATTTATTAGAGAATTTTCTAAATTAAATTAATTTATAATTTAGAGAATTGTAATATGGCATGAAGTGTTATATTGTTAATTAATTATTTAAAATGGTATATTAGATTATTAAAGAAGTTATGATGAAAATTATAATTTTGTGATATATGCTAAAATGCAATATTTAATTAAAATATAGTATGTGATTAATTTAATGGGTTAATGTTGGATATAGAAATCCAAATAAATAATATGCGATTATAAATTATAAACTGAAGTGTTTATTAAAATAAATTAAAAAGGGTTTAATTTAGTTTTTTCCAAACAAGGCTTAATATTTTAATTCTTTAAAAATTAAACGGTTTTGCCAAACAAAGCTTTATGGCTTTTGAATTTCTAATTTTTAAATTTAAATAAAATAAATAATATAAATAAAATAATAAATATAATATATTTATATTATATACGTTTATGTTGTAACTGTTAATATAATTATTATGTGTATTAAGGTGTTAGTTTTTCTTTTACGCATTATGTGTCTATATTGGCTAAGTCTGAGAGAGAAGAGAAGAGTTGAGAGTTCAGAGAATTGAGAGTTGAGAGGCTTTGAGAGTGAAACCTGAGGAAATTGTCTGCAATTGCAAGGTTGTGTAAGCTAACTTGAAGGTATGTTCATAACTTTGATAATATATATGTATATGGGTTGGACGACAAGTATTTTCTCATGTTCTATAAAAATCAATTGGTGAATTGTGGATATATACTTGGTAAATTCTAATGATACATGCTTAGGATGCTAGAGTTATGTTTAAAACAAGAGATTGCATGCTAATTTTTGTTCTAACAGTAGAAAATTTTGACAGTATATAAATTTTCTATGTGGCTTAGGTAAGTACCAATTTTGATGGTCAATTCTTGTGTTAAACTACAAATTGAAGCTTGATTATGTTAGTTCATTAAGAAACGAGTATAACGTAATTTGGATGAAGTGATTTGGCCAAGTATTGAATTCACAGTGATGATTTTTGGGATGGATATTAAAATTTGAGTTTTATATGAAAAACATGGAATTTGAGAAATTAACCTAGCTTAAATTATTGTTAAATTATTTTAATTGGTGGAATATGTTCACAAATATGTTTGTGATAGTTCTATACCATTTTTACATGTTATTATTACTGTTTGATGGGTGAAATTCGTGTTTGTTAGGTGAACGTGAGTTTAATATTGTAGCTTACGCTCGAGGCAAGTTTCTAAACTTTTCTTTTAACATTGAGCAAGTTTTCTAACTCTACACTTTCGTTGAGTTAGTTCTATTATCACATTGTGTAACTTCTCTTTTTACATTAACCAAGCCTTTTTAACTCTACATTTATGTTGAGCTAGTTCTTACTTTAAAGTTTCATTAAGCCAACTATTGTAGTCTTAATCATGATTTGAACAATCTAGCTATGACCTTATTTTACTCGAACAAGTTTTAATTCCAATATTTAATAATGAATTCTTATTGTTAGACAAGTTTCTTTATTGTCATTCGGGTATTATGAATGCAAATTTTCTCGAATTCTAGCTTCTAATGTTGAATTATCTTAGTTCATTCTCATAATGAGCAAGCTTTATTTTCAGCTTGCTATTACTTAATGTATATTCAATAATTCATAGTCCTAGCTTAATTTTATTCAAGCAAGGTTTATTGTCATTCAATACTTATGTTTTGTAGTTGTTTCGAAGCATGAGCTCAAGGTATAGTTAGTTCGCTTACACTTATTCATTGTTTTATATTATGTTATTATTGATCAATTGTTGTGTTATCAAACACTATTGATTCAACTAGTCCTCTAGTTGATGTTCGTTAAACTTCAAATTACCCTTAAAAACTTATCTAAATCAAACTTCCTTTGGTGCGGACTTGTACTCTAAATACTGAGATGAACAACCCTATTATTATTAGGGGATAATTTACGCTTAGCGTTGAAATGTTTGTGCACAATACATTGTACGAAGGGCTGATCCCCCTAAGTATGAGGAGTCCTTATAGTCTTATGACTGTTAAAGTTGGAGTTGAAAGATTACTCGCAACTGTTGACATAGTTCATGGTCTTATGACCCTCAGTTAGATATATTCAATATTTTGGATTTCAGTTTCTAATTATCATCATTAGAGTACTATTCAGTTTTGATGAGCCTATTGTTGGCAGTTATTATTATTATTCTTCTGTTGATTCATTGTTATATCCAGTGAGCAATTGTTTTGCTCACTCTTTCATATTTATATACTCATTGCAGCTAAAGTTGAGAAGGTAGATGAGCCTTTAACTAGGAAAAGAAAGAGAAAAATGTACAAGTGATGAAGACTTGTAATTTGATTTATTGTGATGATGATAAACTTTTTAATAATGATGTAATGTAATAATTTTATTTCCGCACTTGAATGATGTTTAAAGGTTCCTGGGAAGATTTTTATTTAATGATGTAACCCTATTTAAAGGGAGGATTATGGTTTACATATTATTTTATTTGGGTAGATAGTATGAATGCATTGATAGTGAGCACCAAATCTTGTGGGAATGAAGTACCTAGATTTGGGGGTGTCATAATAAACTTTTTAAATCATTGAAGATAGTAGATATCATGCTCTACTTGACTCTTCTAATGGATTGCTTGTTCCGTTGCAGTTTAACTTGTTATTTATTGTATTCTATCAGTTTAACACTGTTGAAGGCTAACGATAATTTATTATGCATTATCTTAGTCATAATTTTTCTTACTGGGCTAGTTGCACTCACCTTGTTGCTTTCATTGTTCTCTTCAGGAAATGAGAACGTAGCCGGAACTAGTCGGAGAATGGAGTGACGGTCCGAGATGGTGGCTGTAGTAGTCCTCACTATTTTATAAAATAGTGTGATAATAATTGTAATGAGGACTCCATTTGAGTTTTGATATTGTCTAGAAGACAATATTTGTGTCAAAACTCTCAGCTATGTTTTATCGTATTTTACCCGACAGTTGTATAATTAAGTTTGTATTTAAATTCTGTACCATGTATTTGGTGACTCAGAATGGGTGATGTATACCTATTTTGGAGGCATCACACAATGTCCTAATTAAATATAAGATATGGAATTACTGTCAAGTCTTATTTTATTTAATTATATGTATTTCGATTCCTAAATGCACAACTCCTAATGAATGCAAATTAGAAACTACTTTCTAATTTCATTCCACCTTGGCCAAGGATTCCTGGGTTGTAATTTATTGAAACACATATGACATTTCTCTTCTTTTATTAGAAGTGGTAGATTCTTTATTGATCATTCATTATCTTCATATATAACTTATTACACTCAAGCATGCCCTTTGATATACCCTAAGGGTCTTAAGGAATAAGTCAAAGTGCAGTTCATTATATATAAGATACTATGATGATCTAAAGTCTAAGGATCATTTGTACTACTATCAATACAGGAATTCCTATTGACAGGTAAGTAAAACTCCATTAGGTATTCCTTAGCGAGTCATGTTTAGTGAACTTATTCTCCAATAATCACCTACATACTTGCTTTAGTGTCTCCACACAAATGATCATGAGATCAATCATTCTCATCCAATGAGCAAGCAACGTATATATCAATCTATCTGGATTCACTAGTCCCCTTTTTAAGTAATCCATTGATTGAGAACATTTTATTTTTAAGCTATCTAAGAATTTAGATCTCATTAGCATGATCTCATTATGATTCTAAAAGCATTGCTTAAAACTATGGATTTATCACATATTATTAAAACAGCACCATGTAGATAATAATTACCTTTAATAAATAATTCTTTTATTAATAAATAAATAAGATTGATTACAAAGTATATGTTTTATCATCATACATGATTGGCTTGTATGCATACTACTTTCGGAAGGATTTGATATGTTTGTTAAATGAATTAAATAGTAAGAGATAAACAATTAACTTAAAATTGTTTATAAGTTTATAAATGAATAAAATATTATTAAATGATTAATAATATAAGTAAAGAAATAAGATATTATTAAATTATTAATAATATTAGTAAAGAAATAAAATATTATTAAATGATTAATAGTATTAGTAAATGAATAAAATATTATTAAATGATTAATAATATTAAACAAGAGTTTAAGATGAATGATAAAATGATTAAGAAGGCTTAATAAGGGTATTAGGCTTTCATCGAAATGAAAATAATTATAAACTAACGAGTCGGGAATCGTTGAAGCAGTTTAATCGACTAGAATAGGTCGAATAGTGACTTATAAGACGATGAAAAGCTTAATCACATATTTTTATGTGAATATTATAAAAATAATGTGAAGGGGTGTATATTTTGGGGTATAAGTCAAAAGAACAATTACCAAATTAATTCATGAGGTGACGATTAATTACTTAATCAAATAAATGCGCATAGATGCTTTGAGTTATTATTTGAAGAACATTATGAATATGGATGGAGTAAAATGATAAAATATTGGTGCTGCGAGTTTTTCAGAACTTGAGTTTATGTGATAAGTGTAAAGAATGAGGAAACGTAATAAGACGTAAAGTGAAGTTTAATGTAATAAACAGAAGGGACAAGAAAGTGTCTTATTATGTTTTAAAAACGTGATTAAAGCATTGTGTATCAGGATTTAAAATGGTAGAATAATGAAATGTATATTAGAGTTAACATAAGTGACTAATAAGTGTCATTATGCAAATAATTATAGTTCGTATATACACTTAATCGTGTAGGAAAATGGAAGGACAAATTCCCCTAACCGCGCAAGGAACGTTTTGAGGAAAGTTCTTCATTAACTTGCTCTTATGTGATAATCTGAATTAAACCATGTGTTTATAGAAGTTAATGAAATATGTTGCTTTATGTGAACTAGTTGGTTATATGAATGTTATGTGACTAAGTGCAAAGTATGAAATTTGTGAAATATATGTTAGTTATACGACATGAAGTTTATATGTGTTGTACGTATGACAAGTATGATGTATATAAAAAATGCATATCATGAGATATATGAAGCATAAGTAGATGCATTGGCTAAAACTTATGATGCATGAATATATGAAATTTGTATGCTATGTGAAGCATGAAATGTGTAGACTGTTGGACTTGCTGAGCTGTCGTGCTCAACCTTGCAAAAAAAATTTACAGATAAAGGTCGATAAAATAGATGACTATAGCGTTAAATATTTCAGAATAGATGAACGTTCACAAGGAGGAATTGGAATGGAATATCGTTTGTGTTATAGTAACAAACTAAACCATTGGTTTATTCTCTTTAGAGTAAATATACTTGGAAATGCTAAGGGCTAGAACACTTAATAGTGTATTTTCTTGCTATGTTATATGAACGTTGATGTTATACATTTGTAGTTGAAGAACATTGCGTAGAAGCATATTTAATTTGGATTGTGAGTTAATAAAGACTAGCAATTAATTTATAAACATGAAATATATTGTTTAAAGTTTATGATGGATAGATTGGATAATGAATGATCTACAGATGTAATAATCGATTATAAAGGTTAAAGATTTTGGAATAGAAAGGAATAATGTATTAATTAGTATAAAAGCTAGGTTGTGTTCATTAATTTATGAATAAAGGTTGTATATATGGAGATGAAGGTAGTATCGTGGCGTACCAGGTTCGAGGTCCAAGGGACCCGAATTTGGGGGCATGACAGGTTGGTATCAGAGCTGATAGGTATAAACCTTAAGTAGGAGTACCTTAGGTTATAACTGTAGAAATGATGATAAGGAATAAACTCGAATAGAGTTTAAGTGCTAAGAGATGGATTTAGAAAATTCATTATTAAGTAAAAAAAGGAAATAAAGAAGGTTCAAAGAAGAATCTTGAAGAGTTATAAAGATAAGAATCCGGAGTTACCTGACTCCACTAATAAAGATGAAAAGTGATAATAAATAGACAATGTCTATAGATGAAAAACTTAAATAAAAATCATAATATAATATGATTAAAGAGAAGAGTAAAGAAGATCGTAATGAAAAATGATTGTTAAATAAGATCACGACGTGATTAGATTAAATTGTTGATTAATATATGATATGTTAAACGATTAAGAGTGTATAGCCTGACGCTATAAAGATAATGTACTATGAAATAGTACAAGGTAAACTCAGGAAATAATCATAAAAGCTAAGATACAGATTAAAGAAAATTTGTATTGAGTAAAGAGAAGATTAAAATTATGTGAGATTTCAATTAAGGACTCATATGATGGCTGAGTTTTACAAACTTTTGTATGGGCGAGGGTTTTGTGCTTGCACTTAGTCTATCATGTTGATAATCATTAAAATATTGGTGACGCGCTATCAATATACATATGGCGAGAAGGTGATTCTTTTCTCATATATATATTTGATAGTTAGAGAATATTAAGATTAGGTGTGAGTTCTTAAAACTCATGCTTATGGTAAGTTTGTGACTCATAATCGTATGGTATTTTTTTGAACCCCTAAGCGTATGGACAGTCCCTGATCTGTTCTTGGACTACGTATTTGTAAGACCCCAACTTTTTATAAATAAGATTTAATTTTCTCTAAATATTATTTTTTTTAAATAATAAGGTGTTGATTTGATATAATGTTATAGTTGTGGGTAATATGTGCAAATTTGGCAAAGTAAGCAAGTTGTCATAAAATATTTGTTTTGTCGGGGAATATTCTTTTTATCGAGGAATATTCTATACGACTACACAATCATTGGTGGTCCCCATAATGTAACTGTTGGATATAGAACACGACAAAATAACCTTTTCATAAAATAACGGCAAGACTTTTACCGTTAAACTGTTAAAATATCAGGTGATAAAAGTACAGTAATACGCGTTGTTACACAATAGCACACGGTATTGCACAGTATCTCTGATTATTGATGCTTAAGTAAGAAGTCACTCAATTGTATTCAATAATTGTTATAGTAGTTGCTGCATAGTATCTCATATTATTGATTCAATTATTGTCACAGTATCATCTGCACAATATTTTATATTATTAAATCAATAATTAAAATGACACAGTTATTCATATTATTATTTACATTATGGACAGTGTCTAGAAAGTTATGTCGAGGAAAGGGGTTAAGTTATTTAATTACGCGTCAATAAGGAGAAATCCTTATCGGAAAGCCCCCTCTTTCTTAGAAATGATTTGGTTGTCAATATTGTCAGTTATAATATTATTAATGAAGAATTGTTAAAAGATTAAAAATGTGTTGATTGAAGATAAAGTGATTTTTGGTAAATATTAATTCAATTTTTGATATAAATAAGAGGTTTATCGTGAGAGGTTTGTTGTAAGTTTGGTTTATTCTATGGGACCCATAGGTTACCATCTATGAGTTACTTTTTCTAATAGTACTTGCCTTTACCAGACATCAAACTACTTGTCGTTTCATATTACAGGCGTCAAACCACTTACCTTTTTCACATTATAGGCATCAAACCACTTATTTTTTCACATTACTAAGCGTCAAGCCACTTGCCTCTTCACATTGCAAAGGCTAAGCTAGAATTATTCTATAAATAGAAGCTCATTCTTCCTTCATTCTCACCAATTCACTAAGTCTCACAAGAGAAAACTATAGAGAGAGAATCAGAGATAAAGAAGAAGAGTATTATGTTATTACACTATTGCAGTATCCAATCTCCTAGTAAGGTAAGGGGTATTATTTCTTTCGTTTTCGTAAATGATGTTATTTTTTTCATACTCATAAGGGTTATCATTCCATTCATTATTGATCTGTGGGAATAACATGTCTACGCGGATTACCGCATGCCTGGTGAATAACCTTTCGTATTCATTCTTTATTAATCTATGGGAATAACCTGTCTATGCGGATTACCTCATTCCTGGTGAATAACACTTCGTATTCATTCTTTATTAAGTTGTGGAAATGATCTGTCTACGCGGATTACCGCATGACAGGTGAAAATTCATTTGCAGTTTTGTATATTCTTTTATACTCCATATTATGTAAGTGATATTATTTTATTTCATATTCCTAAATCTAAACTTACTATGGTAAGTATTGCTTCTATAATTCCAGAAATGATTAGAAATTCCTTGAGGTTTGCGCTTCATCTAATATCATTTAATTGGAATATTGGTCTGAACTCTCTTATTAAAATTTTAATATTTTCATTCGGGGAACTATTCATGGGGTACTATTCACTCAGGGTACTATTCACGATTAAATTGGTTTCTTTACTGTCCAAATTATTTTTGATACATGGATATCATTCTTGAATTTTACTCCACAATTAGTTATCATGTTGACAATTTAGACATTCTTGAACTCTAGATAAATTAAATTATAAATCTCTAATATTTATCCTTGATCTCACTTGATTGAGTCTTTATATCATTGTCATAATCCTCATGCTTATATTGTGTTGAAAGTCATCTTTGGCCCGTAGTGCAAAGATGGACTGTTGATTGATATGATTATGACCAAAAATTGTGTATTAGTATAATTATGATATTTAATGTTACAGATAAATGTTTGTAGTGAAAGTCCTCTTTGGCCCGTAGTGCATAGATGGACAGGTCTTTGGCATGATCATGACCAATGGTGATGTAAACGATTATCTTTGACCCATAGTGCATAGATAATTCGTTGATTGGAAATAATTATTGATTGGTGTTACAGGGATAAAATATTAATGATGGACTTTTAAATCATAGAAGATAGTAGACATCATGCTCTACTTGACTCTTCTAATGGATTATTTTTTTCGCTGCAGTTATTGATCTAAAACTTATTGTCTATTGTATTCTATCAGATTTTTCTCTTTTGAGGATGAAAGATAATTTGTTCTACATTATCTTAGTCATAATATTCTTTATTGGGCTAGTTGAGCTTACTCTTTTCCTTTTTGTTTCATTGTTCTTCTCAGGAGGCGCGAATGTAGTTGGGACTAGTCAGGGAGTGGAGTAATGGTCCAAGATGGTTATTATAGTAGTCCTCACTATTTTTTAAAATAGTGTGACAATAATTGTAATGAGGACTTTATTTGAATTTGGATATTTTCTACAAGACAATATTTGTATTGAAACTCACAGCTTATGTTTTGTCGTATTTTACACGACAATTAATAGTTGTATAAATAAAGTTTGTATTTAAATTTTGTACCATGTATTTGGCGACTCAAAATGGGTTGTGTGGACCTATTTTGGGGGCGTCATAGTATTTCTAGGAAAAGATCCTAAACTCATATTATTGTGGTAAGTTCCTTAACTCATGATGTGTGTCAAGTTTGATGAACTATACTGGGGTATAGAAAAGTTGTAGAATAAGAACTGAGGATTTTCAGTGTAGTAAGATTTAAGGATGATAGAAATAGATAGAAATATTAAGCAATGGATCATTAGAGAAATTGAAGTTGATGGTGGAAGCATAGGTATTCCAAATCTTTTAGCTATGCTAGACTTCGAAATTTTTGACATCAAGCTAAATTCGCACAAAGTCACAAAATGACGGAATCCTCAAACGGACTATAAATATAGTGCGGTATCATGACGTTATAAAATGATTTTTAGAATTTAAAGTTAACTTAAGGCCAATTAATTTGGTCAGACACATGTTTCTATTGATATTCAAATTATTGGTATATGTCTAAGCTATTTGATGCAGCTAGATAAATGTTTGTGAAAATTCAAATATCTCTTTGAAAAGTTATCCCGAACCAAATTGATTTGGTACGGACTCTTATGCTATGTCTGAGGTGAACAACTCCGAAAAAGGGGGATATACCGGTTGAATGACATATTCTAATCTTTGAACGTATATAGTCGTTCTGAGAATTAAGGTACAATAGATTGATCACCTAGCGTACCCGTCTAGTGAGTTTACCTTCTTTGTGATTATAAACATATCTAGTACAACATGTTTTTTTTGTTTTAGTTGCGGTGAATACCGTTAAACCTTAGAGTTCATGGTCTATATGACCCTTCAGCGTAATATGAAATGTTTTTAACTCCTTAAAAAGAGTAGCAATGGTAGAATGAGATGATAGAGAAGAAATCCTCAGAAGAGGAAAATGTAAAGGTTAAATTGAAAACCTAATTTTGATCAACAGAATGAGCAGAGATTAGTATGCTATAATTTTGAGGACAAAATTCTTAGAAGGCCGCCCTCTTTT